>OW818030.2:133747064-134347064 GCA_942486065.2 Calliphora vomitoria | reverse complement strand
GCCCGGAATATGAATGTAGGCTCTTGGAAGAAATTTTAAAACAAAACAGATTCGGCTTATCAAAATCAGCATAAACAATAGTAGATTAAATGTCTTTCAAGTTGCAGAAATGAATTGAATTTAGTAAATAAAAAAAACGATTTTTATAAATAAAAATCTAAAATTTAATTTACATAACAAACAAAAATCACTAATATTATCTATCAGTCCTGTTGACCGATTCTATTTCTAAACAGTTACGAGTACCAACAATTTCAGTAATTCCAATCGACTCTCGCAGACAGTACCTAGAATCGACCTAATTAGATTGACGACAAATTCGGTTGCAATAACGAATTTGTTTTCTCTGGGTAGATTATGGAATTTTAAAAATTAAACAATTTATGAATATAACTAAAAGAATATAAAAACTTTATTGTAAAATAAGTAAAAACTGTTCTCTCAAAAAAATCTTTTTAGTTCAAAATGAGAAAACGAGATTAATGGAATCCACAATGTAAAGTCCATACTCTAAAATGAAAATAATAATTTTTTTTAGAACATTAATAGTACATTTGAATAGATTCAATTAGGCCGTTTTTTAAATCAGTAGTCGAGATGATTATATACGAACATATTTAAAAACAAGGAAAAGAGCTATAGGCTGTGCCGAATCTTATATACCAAATTATACTTTAAATTTTTTTTTTTTCGAAATTGGTTTTTAAGTTTTTCCAATTTTTTAAAAAAAAATTTTTTTTTAAATTAAAATTTTTTTTTTAATTATTAGTGAAAAAAATTTATGACAAAAAAATTTTTTTTATGAAAAAAAATTCGGGTTAAAAAATATTTTTCTCGATTTTGACCCATTTACTATAGCCTTATATACATCGTTGCAATGGACTTTGAAATATCTATCATTAGATATCCATATTGTCTATATTTATGACTTAGCAATCGAGATATAGATCAAAAATAGGCCAAAAATAGAGGTTGTCTCGGATTTTTGCCCATATCTCCGTTATTTATGGACGGATTTTGCTGATTTTAAATAGGAAATTTCTCAAATGCATGTCTGACAGAATTATTGAAGATTTAGATCCCAAAAATATCTGGGGTCTTCAGAAAATTGATTTCAATAGACACACGGACAGACATGACTTAATCGACTCTGCTATCTATAAGGATCCAGATTATATATACTTTATAGGGTCGGAAAATTATATTGTGGAAATTACAAACGGAATGACAAATTTATATCTACCATACTCACGAAGGTGAAGGGTATAATAACATTTCACCACTAAAATGTTTATTGGGTTAACCATGAGACTCAACAAGTGTTTAAAAAGTGGCAAACAATGTTGCATAAACCTGAATGAATTGTACGACAACAAAAACGGAATAACAAGGCTCTCAAGGCTATATAGAATAGCAAAAAAAAGAAGGAAAAAAACTGCGCAGCAAGACCAATTACGTCAATGCATAAAGTCATTCCAACACTTGAATGAAAGTAACGAGTCAATAAAAAAACAACATGCACACAACTGACACAAGCAACGACTGACTACAAGTGTTTGAACAATGACAACAACAGCGAAAATGGTTCTGTATTTTCTCAAAGAAATGAAAATATAGAAAAAGGTTCTATCCCTCCTCCCCTTATTACTTGACTTAATTGTATTAAATATTACTAAAGTGTGTGTGCAAAAGTGGGAGCTCAATAGGCGTTTTAGTTTTACATACAAAGTAGGGGCACTTAATAGCAAAAAAAAAAAAATATATATAATAATAGAAACTCTCGTATTGAATCTTTACAATTAACACGTTTGTGCTAAAACGTTTTACAAAATATTCGATTATAGTCATAGCAGAAAAAAACACACTACCAATAATAGGCACGTTTTTAAATACACAAACACACACGCTTTCTAACTACTGGCATTGCTCCATTTAGTGTTGGAAAATGTGTCTTCCTTAATGCTTTAGGCTCTTTACTTCGCAGCTGGGGTGGAACTGGAGCAAGTGCTGTTTTGTAAGACTAGTGCGTAGTACTTGGGTTTAGAAAACCACAGGATCTTATTGAAAATAGTGGTTATTGAATTATTAAGTAAATAAGTTCATGTATACAAAGACAACACATTCATACATATTTCCAATTTATGGCTTTAAATGTAAAAGTGTAGACAGTTTTGACTTTAAGTAAAAAAAAAAAAAAACATAAATTTAAAAAGTGTGACTTACATGGGAGCTATGGTCAAGTCATACGATCTGCTCAAAATTCTAGGTGTGTTTTATTTGTATCCGAAACTTATTTGTAGACAAAATTGTGTGGATATCTATGTATAAAATTTAAGCATTTATGCCCGATAAAGTGCTATTTTGGAATAACATTTGTATGGAGGCTAGGTGAAATAATGGGCCAATTTGTATCAGTTTTAAAAGGCTTTGTCTTTGGACCGAAGGTATACAGGTGTCAAATGTTTGCCAGGAAATTACGCAAATTATTACAGATTCATTGCGATTTGTTGCCAATCGCGTAATTCATAGATTTAAATGATCAAATTTTTGTCACAGAAAATTTCAGTCATATATTTGGTTATCACAGGGTATGTTTTTCAAACATTTTGCTTGAAAATTAAAAAAAACAAATAAGAGAGCTATATTCGGCTGTGCCGAATCTTATATACCCTTCACCAAATTATACTTTAAAATAAATTTTTTTTTTTTATTTTTTTAATTTTTTTTTTTTTCGAAATTATTTTTTAGTTTTTTTCTAATTTTTTTTTTTTAAATTTTTAATTTAACAATTTATTTTTTTTAATTTATTAGTGAAAAAAATTTATGACAAAAAATTTTTTTGGTGAAAAAAAATTCGGGTTAAAAAATATTTTTTCCGATTTTGACCCATTGTAGGTCCAACTTACTATAGCTTTAATCTTATATACCCTTCACCAAATTATACTTTAAAATAAAATTAAAAAAAAAAAATTTTTTTTCGAAATTAATTTTTAAAAGTTTTTTCCAATTTTTTTTTTTTTTAAATTTTAATTTAACAATTTATTTTTTTAAATTTATTAGTGAAAAAAAATGTATGACAAAAAAATTTTTTGGGTAAAAAAAAAAATTCGCGTAAAAAAATATGTTTCCCGATTTTGACCCATTGTAGGTCCAACTTACTATAGCTTTATGTACATCGTTGCAATGGACTTTGAAATATCTATCAATGTTGTCTATATTTATGACTTAGTAATCGAGATATAGATAAAAAATAGGCCAAAAATAGAGGTTGTCTCGGATTTTTTCCCATATCTCCGTTATTTATGGACGGATTTTGCTGATTTTAAATAGGAAACTTCTCGAAAGCATGCCTGACAGTATTATTTAAGATTTGGATCCCGAATATATCTGGGGTCTTCAGAAAATTGATTTCAACAGATAGACGGAAGGCCAGACAGACATGGCTAAATCGACTCCAATATCTATAAGAATCCAGAATATATATACTTTATAGGGTCGGAAAATTATATTGTGGAAATTACAAACGGAATGGCAAACTTATATATACCCTTCTCACGAAGGTGAAGGATATAAAAAAATTGTTTTCGAACCTATGCATAATTTGCACTTAGTACGTTTGCCCTCTAAGCTAACGATATATTTCTTTTCTCTACTCTTCAGTAAAACGCTCCAGTGGTGGCAACAAAAATGATGCTCACCTCAACAACAACTCACCCGCTGCTATTATGAACAAAAAATCTAGTCCCGAAATTGTACCAGCTTCCTATACAGCTCCTCCAAAACCCAAATCAATCATGCCTCAGCTACAGCAGCAGCAGCAACAGCAAAGACAAGAAGCAAATGAATTAAATTTCAACAATAATGCCATGGAAAAGAATAACGATCTGATCAGTTCGGCCATTGCAGCCGGTCTAACTGCAGCTGCTGTGGAAGCCGCTGCTGTGGCAGCCAATCAACATGAATTGGAACAATTAAGAAAACAACATCAACTATACGCTGATGAGGGTGATGATGAACAAGCCTCCTCAGCTATTAATAAACGTGGTATAAGTGCCCAACAATATCCTTATCGTAGTGCCTCCTCCTCCTCATCATCACCTGCTAGACTAGGTTGGGGTAATATCGCCGGTGTTAATAACGATTTCAATAGCGGTGTTTATAATACAGATGGTGGTTATTACAATCCTTATGGCAGCTTTGATAGCCTGCCAGCAGTTAGCAATGATGTGCCTCAGGGTACTTGGGGTGATGAATTGGATCCCGGTAATGTTGTTTATACTGATATTGATGATTATGTTCCCGTCTCAAAGGGTAAGTGTTTGGCTCATAATTTGTTGTTAGATTTTATTTAATTGTATTGTTATTATTGTTATTATTATATTGCTATATACAGCTTCCTCATATAGAAACAAAGCTTATGATAACTTACAAAACATTTTGAATTCCGAATCTTATTTGGATACAGTACCTCTACCCTACAACAGTGGCCGCTACTATAGTTCTGGTTTGGATACCGAGCGTAATAAGAGAGCTTACAAGATCTTCAATCAATTGGCCAGCAAATTTCCCGATATGAGGTAAATATTAATAAATAAATCAGGTGTTGTAAAAGATAAATTAATAGAACCTATGTTATGTAAGTAGTAGCTCAACCCGATCGACGTTGATGTTTTAAGTAATTATTTTATATGGTTATATTATATTCAAAATACAGTTTACCGGTGCTTGAGTTCTTAGAACAGATATTCGTGATTTAGAATCAATAATTCATTTCTTTATACTAAAAGTTCTCACTATATTTATTTTATAACGAAATTTCTCCACTTAAATATGAGACTATAGACTGAGATTTCAAATTTATTGTTACAAACCATGACATAACATAACATTTAATATAACCCCCTGTCTATACTTGACAAATATTTATCATAACAATTAATGACGTTTGTTGTCAAGACAAAGTTGTCTAAAGCTACGTACACACGGTTGTCAGATTGTTAGAAACATGTTCAGAAAATGGTTAACACAACCATGAGAACTTATGTTGAAACATATGGTTGTTAACCATTTAGTGAATATTTTCTGACAACATTGTAAGAATATGACAATCGTGTGAACGTAGCTTAAGCAAAAGCACTAACAATTTTGTCATAACGAAGCAATAATACTAATAAATGGAGACTATACCTGATATTATTTTGTTTTGACAACCATTTTGACGTTTATCATGATACAAATTTATCAGGTATAGACAGTGGGTAAGGTACACTCATTAGAAAATAAATTCTCAATTATACTATTCTTGTAAAGTCAAACAAAAGAAAATATGAAAAAAATTAAAATCAATATTTTACCTTATAGGGCTAAATATTGAAAACTCTCCCTAGTGATTCTTCTACAATTATTGTATCATGTTACAAACTATAAAACTATACCACCGCTTCGTTATATTCAAACCTTAAGGATCCAAATCTCAATCAAATTTCGAAACAATCCGATCAGCAGTTTTAGGGAAATTGAATAAAATCTAAAAAATATAGTAGTCCTAGTGACATAATATACTTATATTTTTCTTAATAAATAGTATTATCTGAACCCCTTTAGGTTTATTCGTAAACTAATTTTAAATTTATAAAAGTTATATAAAACAATTTCTCCATGGATTTTTTATTTTATAAAACTTTAAAAATAATAATGATTTGTCAAATTAAATACAGTGTACTCTCTCATAAGCGGACACCTAAGGAACTGACAAATTTGTCCGCTTATAAGATGTGTCCGCTTAAAGGGGGGTCACACGGCATGTATTCCATATGTATTGGGACATGTATTCGATACATATGGAATTCCATGTGTATGTCAAATTTCACGTTATACATGCGATTCATAATTTCCACGTTCACACGTACATATGTAATTGCATGTGACATAACCTCTATTAGTTTATATGTTTGTTGTTTTTAACAATATATTTATTTAAAACATTTTTAAATCACAATAAATATATTAAATGTCATAAGGCATACACATGTATTTTACATACACAAAGTTTCATATGGATCACACGGTATGTATATGTTTACATGTGGAAAAATGTCCCAATACATGTCACAAAACACATGCAATACATGCCGTGTGACCCCCCTATTATGAGAGTATTAAATATTCCCAACTAATGTTTTTGGGACTGAAACAAGTGTCCGTTTATGGTACGTGTCCGCTTTAGAGAGGTGTCCGCAAAGAGAGAGTACACTGTATATAAATGAATGTTACTAAGTATGTTAAGAACTGCGTGAAAATTATATGAAATAAACTAATTTGTATTTTGTGCTGTTGTGACAGCTACTTATGCTTTTATCAAAAGTTCTTTCCTGTACATCGGTTGCTGCAGCTTGACATTTTTTGTCCATGTGAAATTCGATTGCTTGTGGGAATTGATTTTATAGTAAAGCTTTTAATTGTTGCAATTAATTTATTAATTAAACATAAGTAATTTCACTTATTGTGATTGAAAAATAGTCGATCTTTATCAAACATAAGTAATTTCTCAATTAAAATTGAGAAATTATATTAAAATTATTCATGGAAATACAAATTATGAAATGAATGTACATATACATATATTTTAAATTTAGAAAATTCATGAACATTTTTGTATCTTTCTCATTATCAATATTTTTTATACGACAACATACAGTAGTGCGTTAATTAATTTAATTAAGGCTAAAAGGCCTTTAGATGTTTTTCCATATTTATAAAGAATTGCAAATTGTTGCTTCAAAATGGCAGCATAATTATTACGGTTAATATAAAAAGATGAGCTTTGTGAGCAAGTGGAGAGAAGAGAAAAGGCCAGAGAAACATAATGAAAATATAAAAAAGTTTCCTGACAGTTCGTGCGTGCATTAATTATATACTTATTAAATACAGCAACACTTTGTCGGAGCAATACAAATAGAATTTATTTAATTATGAAATATTTATAATGAAGTCAAATTCATGATAATTTCAAATTAGTAGATTATACTTATATACATAATACACAGGCGTGTCACAGTTTTTATTCGAAAGTTGATTAAATTCTTACTCAACAATTCGTAACTTTTTTGTTTGTTTTTTCATATCTTCAAAAAGCAATTTAAGAAATAAAATTAAAGTCATAAACAACTAATTTTTCAAAATATGTTGTAAAATTTTTAAATTTAATCAAAATAAAAGTAAATTATATAAGTTTATAAATTTTTCCCTGTTCCTTAGTTTTAAATGTTTCCAATATTGCGTTTTATTGCAATTTGTATCTGGCAATGCCATACAAAACTGATGGCAACTCAACGTAAAGAATAGTCAAAAGTTTTTGTTGTAAACTTGAACAAGCGAATATTATTAATACGACTCAAATTGCAATGATATTCAGGGTTATTCCTGTTCTCACTTTCACCATTCACCGTATTTTTGGAAGCATAATTACAATAATATTATGTAATTTCCTCAGCATTTCTAATTATATATATTTACACGTGATTTTTTTAACCTTAACTATATACAGTTAGGGACAAAATTGTTCACAAAACAACCAATATTAAATATAAATAACTTGCTTTTTCTAGTTCATTGTTTTTATTGAAATTTTTTAAATTGATTTTAATCTTTACAATATGCTTTAATAAAAAAAAGATAAAACTAACAAAAAATATTAAATTCACTTTTGTAAATTTAAAAAGGTTTCACATGTTAGCTGTGAACAATTATGACCCTTGACGAAAATCCTTACGTTTTTGGCTATTAATATTTCGTTTGCAGTTTTAACAGCTTTTATTCGTTTTGGCATACTATCTACAAGATTTATTAGCACCTGTGGGTTAATATTTACCCACACCTCGATAGAACGCTAACAAAGTTCATTGATGGTTTTCGCTGGGTCTTTTTTAGCCAATATTTTCCTGTTCAATATTGACCAAAGGTGTTCAATCGGATTTAAATCCGGAGACTGGGGTTGCCAATCTAAGGCCCGTTTTCTCAATGAATCGATAAACTGCCTGTTACTAAATGTCGACATAAATTTATTAGGCGGATAAACTGTCCGTTAACAATTTTGGTTTTCTCAATATACCGACAAAAAACATTATTTTCAGTTGGCAATACCTCTCAAAATATATGTGCAAGTTGGGAACCCTGCCTTCAAGTGACAACATGTTTACATAAATCAGCTGTTTAATGTGGCCATCAACAGTCGGAATCTTTTGAAAAATTCATTATCCTCTATGTCTGGCAGATAGTAAGGCCTGGAATGACAAACTCTATCACCATTCACTTGGAACTCATGTTCTTCGAGTTCATCCTCCATCTATTAAACTTTTTTTTTTATAAAATCTATTTAATTTCGTTTACAAAAACACAAACAAATGAAAACTATGAACAACAGTCAGCTGATAGAATTTATCTGTTCGATAAATAAATAATTGGCAGATGAGGTCGGGTTAGCTTTTCGACAGAATAGAAGCAAATGAGACATTGAGAAAACCAAATTTCTTTAATCTGCAGTTTTTCGTTGGGAAAAAAGATAATCACCTAATGAGAAAACGGCCCTAAAAGTTTAATCCCATTTTCTTCAAACCACTTTGTAGTAATTCCGGCAGTGTGCTTCGGGTCGTTGTCCTGCATGAAGATGTCATCCTGACCCGGCTCTAAACCAAATACATCCAAACTTGGCATGTATAAGTCTTCGAGGATTGTAATGTAATCTTTGGCACATATTCTGCCAGTTATTCGGCGTAGTACACCCAACTGGTTTCCACGAAAACAGCCCCAAGCCATCAAAGATCCACCTCCAAATTTCATTGTGCTTGTAATAATTCGCTCTTGGACTCCAATTCTTTTATCAACCCATGTCCATTGGCACCCATCAGACCCAATACGGTTGATTTTTGTCTCATCTGACCAAGTTACCTTCATCCAGTCGTCTGTCGTAAAATGCTCGTACTTTTTTGTAAAAGCCAATCGCTTTTTTCGATTTTGTTCGCTTAAATAAGGTTTTTAAGTTTTGTTCTTGGCGTTAGGCCGCTGGAATTTAAACATCTTCGAACGGTTTTGGAACTTATGTTTAAACTATACTCTTGGTTGAGTATTTGTGTGACCTCAACAGCTGTGTGACCTCACCAGACACAATCAATCGACGAGCTTCTCGAGCATCGGCAAGCGAAAATTTTTTTGGACGACCATATTTATTTCCCGTGGAGTTTAAACTATTCTGATTCTTTATTTTATTCATTAACCCTATTGATATATTATATTTTTTTAGCGATTTCGCGATATGGGACATCTTCCATTATGTCTTTTGTCACATTTTGTTTCAATTAGGGAGTCTTAGCTTTTCCCATTATAAAAAGCTAAATAAATTATTTATTATTTTATTTAAGTAACTTTAAATAATGTTCTTTACTTACGTTATTAAAAAAAATATTTTTTAAAAATTGAGAAAAAGATCTGAGGGTCAAAAATGTTCACACACGTGGATATAGTTGTTTAATTTCTTTTTAGTAAAAAAGTAACGGTACTCCAAAAAAATGTTGCCATACAATAAACAACATTGTGCCAGACTACATAACACAAAATTGGTTGCCAGACCTAAGTTTGTAAAAAAAAAAATTCTAGATATATCTTTAATCATACTTTTTGTGAACAATTTTTTCCCTAAATGTAAGTTTAGAAACTTTATTTAATATAAATATTCTTGTAATTATGCTTCCAAAAATACAGTGAATGGTGAAAGTGAGAACAGGAATAACCCTGATTTATTTTTTTTAACAAATGTGATTTTAGTGAAAGTAATAACAAACTAAATTATTTATTGATTAAAATTAAATGCTTTAAGTTTTTTGAGAGAATTGAAAATTACAAAAAAAAAGGATTAATATTTTCTGGAGCAGCGTTTTGTACGTTATGATTTTACTTCCCTACGAACTGGAATTAAGAAAGTAGATCATTGGAAAAATAAAAACATATAAGGCTTTTGTAAAGTTGTTTAAAATTTTAAGTTTGTGGCCACTTGAAGTTGTTACTTGTTCATCTATTATTATTGAAATTTCAACCCGAATTAAAAGGTAGATTATTAAACAAAGTGTTTTGTAAAGTAGGTTAAAATTTCTTATATTTGATGTGTAAAATTAGAGAGGATTTTTCATAATGAGTTATCCAGAGAAATTAGAATTGACTATATCTATACTACATCGCATTAAAGGTCAACGTTCATACATAAATTCACAATAACTCGAAATAGTTGATGTTACCCAAAAACGTTCACTCCATAATTTGGTATTTTTCTCCAAATTTTTTAACAAAAATTTCTTTTTCTCCTATTTAGATTGAAACGCGATACAAAATTAACCCCAGCCGATATGTTAGCCTTGGTAGCTCTGGTTGAAGCCGGTGAACGTGCTCGCAAAGATACTGACGCCGATGCCGGTTACACCTATCCCTCAGAGAATTATGTACCAAAAACCTATGGTCTGAATAATAACTACAATACCGCAGGCAATGTTTACGATTATCCAGCAATGCCTCAAGCGGAAGAGAGTTTAGATTACAATAATAATGGCTGGTTTGAACCCCAATCGATGGTGGACTATTATGGTATGCCTGTAAATATGGAAGCAATGAGCAAATATGAAATGCCCAGAGAAATTCAAAGAGAAAATAAATACAGTGATGGTTTTCCCTTAAATACAAATGGAAATCGTAAGTTTATATGGCAATAAATAAGCATAGATACATAGAGAGAGCAAACTAGAAAAACAAACTTAAAGAAAATGAAGTAAGAGTGCTATATTCGGCTGTGACGAATTTTATATACCTTAAAATAAAATTAAAATTTTTTTTTTTTAATTTTTAAAAAAAAAAATTCGAAATTTTTTAAGTTGTTTCCAATTTTTTTAAAAAAATATTTTTGATTTAAAAATTTATTTTTTTTTTAATTATTAATGACAAAAAAAATGTTTTTTGTCAAAAAAATTCGGGTTAAAAAATATTTTTCCCGATTTTGACCCATTGTAGGTCCAACTTACTATAGCTTTATATACATCGTTGCAATGGACTTTGAAATATCTATCATTAGATATCCATATTGTCTATATTTATGACTTAGTAATCGAGGTATAGGTCAAAAATATGCCAAAAATAGAGGTTGTCTCCGATTTTTGCTCATATCTCCATTATTTATGGACGGATTTTGTTGATTTTAAATAGGAAAATTCTCGAAAGCATGTCTGACAGAATTATCGAAAATTTGGATCCCGAAGATATCAGGGATCTTCAGAAAATTGATTTCAACAGACGGACAGACAGACGGACATGGCTAAATCGACTCCGCTGTCTATATAGAATATACATACTTTATAGGAAAATCATTGTGGAAATTACAAACGGAATGACAAACTTTTATATACCCTTCTCACGAAGGTGAAGGGTATAAAAATACTCACATAGTGTTTTTACTAATATACATCCTGACCAAGGCGAATTTATAGAAGGTGGCCTCAGAAGATCACTTGTTTAGATGTTTGAAATGTCAATTCACTTTTGTTTGTTGTGGCAAAACATACTATACACCCAAAAGCAAAAACAACAACAGGCTACTTTGCCAGTTCAATTATCTTTTAACAAAAACAAACTACCTGTTGCTTTTATACATAAATTCGCCTTGATTCTGATTATTTAGGTTTTTGACAGCACAGTTTAAGCTCTCTGTGTATTTCTCTATGGATTTTCTGTTAAAGCATACAAATGCAAATGTTTAATATATTTTTTTTCATTATTTTATAGGTTATAACAACAAACGTTTTATGGTGGCCAAAAAGAAACGATCCATTGCTAAGTCTTCAATACCTTACAAGCCCGAATCATTCTTTTAAAGTTGCACATAATATTATAAATAAATAAATAAAATATAAACGTCAATTTCAGGTACATATTTAACTGAAAAGAGGAGAAATTGTCGTTGTATTCAAAAATTATGAAACACTAAATCAGAAATAGTAATAAATTTGTAAGATACCACACCATACCAAAGCTAATTACTACAACTAAATATATAATAATATATTTAGTACAAAATTATCTAAAAAAAAATACCATTTGCCCCCAGAAAGTATTTTTTATTTAATCATAAACATATTTTTCTCTATATATAAAAAAAAAAAAACCTAAAAGTATAAATTTTTTCTACTACAATATAATTTCATTTTTTTAAATATATTTTGTGTCAAATTTTATGGAAATTATATTTGTATTTAACGTGCAATTGATGTAAATGCATTTATGTAAAATATATCAATATTTAAAAAAATATATATAACTATAGACAAACCTAAATAAATTACTACTATTTATTTAAACTAAACTAAAATATATTTATTTGTATGGTAACAAAATATAAAAACTAGCTGAATATGTTAACTAAAAAAAAAATACCTACTAAACACAGATAAATACTTAAAAAACATGTAATGTCAAGCAGTCTGATAGATAAATGGAATTTTGAATGAAAAAAATTATGACTTGTAGGAGTACTCGTATTAACGCTGTAAGAATTTATAAAGCTTTTTTATACTTTTTGTTTTCTTTTTTTTTTAATTTTCTTGAAAATCATTTTTTTTAATCTTGGCACATTTTTGTAATGCACTATAAGACTTTTTGCGGCTTAAAGCGCTAAAGGCGTTTATGTAATTTAAAACAAATATATACATACATATATCATCATTTACACTACTACATAAAATTCTAGACATTTGTATCACAACTGTTAAAGATTTCAATTTATTTAATTAAAATTAATTTTGAACAATTTTCAAAAAACTTTAATATTAATTTATTATCAGAAAAAAAAATCCAATAACCCCATGACTATACCTGATAAATTTTTGTCATGATAATCTTCAAAATAGTTGTCAGGATAAACAATTATCAGGTATAGTATCCAGTATTAAACTTCGTTATGACAAAATTGTTAGTGCTTTTGCTCAGACAGTTTGGTCTTGACAACAAATGTCATTAATTGTTACGATAAATATTTGTGAAGCATAGACGGAGGTGATATTCAAAAAAACTTGGTTCTAGGACAATTATATATTAAATGTTTCACTCTATGTACTTCTAAATTCTATGCAAGGTGTATTAAATAAGGTGAAGTTACGAGCACAGCTGATTATTGTTTATTTATGTTGTGTTTGAAAGTGTCAAAAAGTTGTTTACTGTTTCTTGTTGACATTCACAATATTTGAATTAAAAATAATAAAAAACTGAAAATTGTTAAAAAAAAAAAATGTTCAAGGCTTTACAGCAAATAATAACAATTGGCAAGGTGTATTAAATAAGGTGAAGTTACGAGCACAGCTGATTATTGTTTATTTATGTTGTGTTTGAAAGTGTCAAAAAGTTGTTTACTGTTTCTTGTTGACATTCACAATATTTGAATTAAAAATAATAAAAAACTGAAAATTGTTAAAAAAAAAAAATGTTCAAGGCTTTACAGCAAATAATAACAATTGGCCATTTTTGGAAATTTTTTTTAGTGAAAATGCATAAAATTTTTTAGAGATTCAATCCCATTTTAGTCCTTGAGGCTTGTTTTCCTTTTGATTTTCAATACCAAACTCCTTAGAAGAATTTGGTTGTTTATTTTAGACGTGCGAGTATTTTACACCGACAGACGGAGATAGCTAAATGATAGTTCCTCTGGAATCACCAAGCTTTTTATTCTCGTTCGATATTTTATTATTGAATCTTCCAAACCAAAACTGTGTTAGATCAAACTACCAATAATTGATTTTTTATTGGTTTATATTTTATATTTTTCATGAAAAACACAACCAGAAATTCATATATTTTTTTTTATTTGTTTGTTTTTTATATTTTTTATATGTCATATCTGTTTTGACATTCTCACTCTCTTGACAACTAAGAAATATAATAAATACCTGATTATTTGTTTGTTTAAACATCAAAAACTTAATAAGAAGAAGCAAAGCAGTATTCAGTAGTAGGCTTTCTAAAAATAAAATGAAAAATAGAACTGAACAAAGTAAATTAATTATTTATTTTGGGAAAACTATAAATTTGCTGCTGTCATTAAGAAAATTTTTTTGTATTTTTATTCTTCTTCTCAATAACTGGCAATCACATTACATTGATAGCTGGGACTTTGTAAAAACATATACATATACAAAATTTTCAACAACAAGCTTACACTGTTGTATTTTTATGCTATGTTCACATTTGCAGAGTTAATCATCTCAAACGTGATTAAACTCTAATCACATCAAAGTCAAGATGATTATCCATACATTTAAATGATTTGTTATTAACTTCAGATTGACATGATTAAAACTTAAGCATTTCATTAATCTCGTAGAATCACCTGAACATACCTCAAACAGATATGATAACATTGGCCACAATGAACGTACCTTTCATGGGTACTACCGATAAATATATATATTTTTTTTTTCATAAACAACGTTAAAAAATTCACAAATGTTGTCAATTCCATTTTTAATAAGTTTAAAATAATCTGCGAATAACTTTATTAAAGTATTTCTTTCCATTTTTAATGCTTTAAAGAAATATAAATTTGTTTGTTGTTTTTTTATTTGTCAACTTTTTGTTTTTTTTTTTTTTTGTTCATAAGTATTTATTTTTGAAAAAATTTAATACAATTCATTATAAGATGTCTCGCGCCACGTGTGGCTTAAAGATACATCACTTTACTTGTCAACTTAATCATCTCAAATGTAATGTGAACGGCTTAAGGTAGGGTCACACATGACAAATATTTGCTCAAAAAAGCGTAACCACTTTTTTTAGCACAAATTTGTTTGACGTGTATACTCTTACAATTGTTTTGTAAGATCAAATAGCATAAAATAAAATAAAACAAAATTGTTTATTTTGAATCATAAGTAAAATAAGTTTCTGAAATAAATAAAAGAATACAAATATATTTTATTAAGTGGTTACGTCCTTTTCGTCAAATATTTGTGTTGTGTTACCCTACCTTTAGATTAACTTAATCAACATTTTGCTTAAACGCGTTTAAAAACCCAAGTGTGAACATAGCATAATACAATAATACACTCGATACAAGGATACAAGGGATTTTGTGAATTAAGCAAATATTTTACAAAACATTTAACCAATTCGTGGCTTGTCGTAGTAACTAATTAGTTAATGTGTTTTTTTTTTTTAATTAATCACTTAAGAATGTAATTTTTGTTATTGTCACAGGTTTTGTTCGAAATACATACATAGTTTCATTTCCTTAGTTATTATTGCGATCTATTCTGTTTTAGCTTCTTCAGATTTCGTTTGATTTTATTAATTCCCAAAAGATTTAATAATTCCGTTTTTCTGATTTAAGTTTTACAACATTTTGTTAATATTCCAAATGTTAAGATTTGAGAAAAAAGAATAATAATGATCAAATGCCAATTAATAATAAGATTAGTTAATCTAAAAATAAATCTAATCTTACGTTAGCCCCCGTCTTCACGTTTAATTTTTATTTCTTAACATAAGAAATAACCTCGGCAGAATAACGGAACTTTATTTCCAACTTTATGATTATGTTCAAGGGATAGAGAGCATTTATTCATGAAATTTATTTTTGTTATTTCTTTTTTTTAGGCTATTTTGCAAATTAAAAATACTATTTTAAAAGAAAAAAAAGCAAATTTGACAGTTTATGTTGAACATTATTTTTTTAACAATTATTTCACAATATATGTGCGAATAAAGGTTTCTGTTGTCCACACGTGAACAAATGATGCTGGCAATAGAATTTGACAGTTGAGTGCATAATTATGTCCATGTTTATTGTGCGTGAAGACGCCATGTTAACACACTTTAGTGTTTTTGGGTTCTTGTTTATTGCTATACACAAAGTCAGAAAATCACACATTTAGTTATCAAAACAGTGAGTTATATATAAAAAAGAAGAGCAATTTGCTTTGGAATAATGCAAGATGAATAATACACGACTTTTTTTCGCTTGACTGTCAAACTGAATTTTATATTTCAATATCTAGATATTCTATGCTTATTAACAAAATATTTATTTCTTACATAAATAAGTTAAACCCCCCACTTTATATAGTTTTAATACACATTTTATTAATTTTTCATTTCTGTATTTTGACATTTTGCCACCACCCTGCATGAATTCGCCTTGGAATAATGTTTGTCAAAACTAATCGTTAATGGTTATGATCGTTTTCGGTTTGACCAAATAAGATCAAGTTAGCACAAACTATTGGTGTTAATTTTAAAATTTCTCAGATATAAATTTGAACAAAATAAATTTTGTGGTTAAATATAACAACAAGTTACATAGACTAACATAGACCCGAATCAGCTGTTTTTAGCAATATGGCGGAGGCAAACAAAAAAAATAATTACGAAAAATTAACAAAAGAAAATGTATAATAACCACGGAAGATTTAGAAAGAGGGACAAACATATAAATTTATCTTTCTTTTTTACTACGCGTCTCACACACTCATCGATTTTTTACTACACTTTATTTTTTCTCTCGCTCTAAGATCTCCCTTAATGGCGGAATTGAAAAAATGGTAAAAAAAAATGTAAACAAAACCATACGGTTCGAAATTACTTTTTTGACAGCTGTCAATGGTCTCTTATCTGTAATAATCTGTGACAAGTTAGTAGTAGTATAAATAATTCAGAAACAGGAACAAGTATTAAAAACACTTACAAATTATTTGAAAACTGAGTGATTTTCATAAAAATTTTTCAAATAAATTTTCTGTCCGTGTTTCTAAATCAGTCTCTAATATTTTAAAATGTCTTATTACAGCTTTGAACTAATTAATAATATTTAAGCTTAATTCACTAAAATCTTAATTCTGAATTAAAAATTTCGCATTTATTTCCATAAAATTATTCCCAACTAAAGAAATTCGTTGGCTTTTATTTTAATAGATTTCAGTTGTTATTGATAGAATTCATAATAAAATTCCTTCAAACGTTTGAACGATTAAATTTTTGTTAATTCAAATCTAATAAACATTTTTTATATTTTGCCAATTTTAAACACGTCATATTTTGAAATTTAATTTAAATATTGAAATGAAATTCAATTAAATCATAAAATTTGTCGTAATATTAAAATTATTTCTTAAAAGAATTTTTTTTTAAATATTTGAAATATATATATTGAAATACACTCAAAATAATATTGAAATACTGACTGGTCTTAATTTTGATCATCATGTAAAATTATAAAATGGCCTGATTAAGAAAAACGACACAAAAATTTATAATTCACAGGTTTTCATTATATTAGATCTAAAAAAAGATTAGAAACAATTTCTTATAAAAATGAATGATTTTTGCTTAAAAAATAACAGTGATCACAACCAGTTAATGTTTTTTACAACTGTGAATATTGTTACGAAATATGTGTGATCAATTCGATCTAAACCTTATAGTTTAAGAATTAAATGCAGTTTTGGAATCTTGGGAATGTGAAAGATTCGATTTTTGGTGGAAAATATCAGTGATCAGTGATCAATGTTTATATAAGAAATATAACGAATTTCAAATTATTTTTTTATTTTAACAGTTCTGATACAATATTCAAAGAAAATATGTAAAATTTTATTAAAAAACCCCTAAAATACATATTTGGCATTTATAAACAAACAAAAAACTACTAAAGAAAATAAATATTTTATTTATTTTCAACAAAAAGAAATAAAAATACACCCTCATGCATGTTGAAAACATAAATATTGTAAATTATTATAAACTCAATCAGTAATTGAAAAAAAACTAAGAAAGAATTAAAAAAATATACTTATATATATATAAATAAAAATATTATTACAACACAAGAAAAGATCATTTTATGTATTTATGTAAAATTTATGATTATTATTCATTTAAATGAAAATTAAGTGGCTCATCGCATTATATTTTAACAAAACAAAAAATATTTATGCAAAAATAAATTAACAAACAAAATTATATATATAAACAAATCTTAAACATGACTGTTTTTTCGGAATTTATTAAAATAAAAAATTAATTATATTATACATTACTAAATACTATATTATATACTATACATAAAAATATAAAAAAAAAATAAATAAATAAAAAATATACATACATATTAAAACAAAACAAAAAAGAGAAAAAAAATTATTTACTTTACATGTTTATTTAAAACAAAGAACACTAAATTTTTTTTGCAAATATTGCCAAAAATCCAATTATTATCAAAATAACAAATTATTTCAAATTAGATTCCAAATTCCCAAAACCATTATATATCGTATACATACACAATGACATACATAAATATACATATAAAATTACATTACACACATATTTAAGTACCCAAATAGTACCTTGTATGTGTACAATTTATAATAAATAAATATTGAAAAATATTTGAACCATAAATAATTGGCAGTATAAAATTTAAGCAGCAAGAAAATGTATTTAATCGCTATGATTTAACAAATATTCAAATCTTTTTTAATTCATGTTTATTCATTGCATTTTTTTTAAATATTGTGTATTTAAAATGATTTTTGAATAAGTTTCAGTACTTTTCTGTTGAAATTCTATTGCTGCGTACCATTATTAAATTATTTAATTAATTTAAATGTTACTTTCATTTTGCCTTATTTTAAAAATTAAGTTTTCAATAAAAACAAACTACAAAACTACAAAAAATGCATTTTTATTTCCGTCCTCTACTAGATTCTAGTATATGGCAGGCAGAGCACAGTGGTTTAGAAACAGTTTATTTTGGTAATAATATAATGTTATAAGGTGCTTGTCAAAATGATAAGGTCACATACTTTTCGTTTTGTTTATCCAAAAATACAAATAGTATTGCTGTGTACTATTTGCTAATATATTTGTTGCTCTAACTTTGTTCAGATCACACATTGCTCTCATTTCATTACTGTTAAATAAAATTACTAACTAAATAAAAGCGGAAGGCGGAACGTTTTAACGCTGAAATGTCATACCTAAATAAGAGCGGCAACGCTACGTCAAACAATAAAAACAAGGCTATAAAAAAAAAATATATATAACAGCCGGGATTATTTAAACAATGAAGTACATTACAATATTGGTGTTTCTTATATACCTTTGTCGTGGATGCATTAATTGCTCATTTTCAGCGTATAGCATCCTAAATATATCAAGAAAACTTTTAAAAATTTTACATTTAATTGCTGACGAACAGATTATATTGTAGAAGTTACAAACGAAATAACAATCTTATATATACCCTTCCCACGATGGTGAAAAGTATAAAAACAACAACGCCAAACGAAACGAAACACCAAAAAAAAAAAAAACAAAATACGCAACACACATCCAAACATATGTACGTTTTGTTGCATTTTTGTCAAACACCAACAAAAAAACAAAAACAAAATATGCAAAACAATGAAGCCAACACACATCCAAACATATATACGTATTGTTGCTTTTTTGTCAAAGCATGCAATAAATTCTCTTTTTTTGATGAAATTTTCAGAGATTGTCTCGGATTTTTGCTCATATCTCCTTTATTTATGGACGGATTTTGCTGATTTTAAATAGGAAACTTCTTGAAAGCATGTCTGACAGAATTATTGAAGATTTGGATCCCGAAGATATCTGGGGTCTTCAGAAAATTGATTTCAACAGACAGACGGACAGACAGACAGACAGACAGACATGGCTTAATCGACTCCGCTTTCTATATGAATCCAGAATATATATACTTTGTAGGGTCGAAAAATTATATTGTGAAAATTACAAACGGAATGACAAATTTATATACATATACCCTTCTCATGAAGGTGAAGGGTATAAAAAGAACCTAAATATTAACGTTTAAAAAATGTGTTTCTTGCATATTTGTTCCTCTTTTTGTAAGTATGTGTTTACATTTATTGTGTTTTGCAACTAACTTGCCGCAGCATTATTTCGGTATGCTGTATACAAATTGTAAAAATGCTTTCCGCTCTAATTTAGGTATGCTTGTTAGTTCTATTTATAAATCAAAATATCAATACATAAAGTGCATTTTGAAGTACGTGAAAATTATTTGGTCAGTATGTACTATTTCAATAACAAAAAACATATGTATCTTAATTTTTCTCAATTGTTTTATAAATGCAATTAGGAATAGATTTTATGAAATTTTCTTAGCCTTATATCATGTCAATCATTCAAAATTGTAGTTTTCAGATATTTAACTGAATCACACTAATGGTTTTCAAAATAATCTTGCTGCACTACAGTCCCCACATGTTCTTCATACCATTAATATCAGATAATGGTGCCGTTGATCTGGCCTCTCAACGTTGGTTAGTAGACTCACAAACCTTGACTTCTTTTGACATTTTAAACGGTTAGTGGTATTTTGAACGCAGCTACGAAACGTTCAATTTTTATCTACGAAAAGCCTAGTTGGGCTGAGCTCAACGATTTCTTTCGGCATTTTAATTGGAAACTTTGTTTCCTAGACAATAACATCAATGCCATGGCGAAAATGGTTCAGAATGTAATCTTGTTGGAAAGTAAGACTTTCATTCCATCAAAGAATCTTCGATTAGACCTAGTCAAAAATCTTGGTTTAATTAGATGTGCAAAATAGCAATCAGATACAGAGAGGAAGCATTCAGAACTTGACGCAATAACCAAAAGGCAGAAACTGATTCGCTACTTTAAAAGGCAAGATCTTCTTGTGTAAAAGTACTAAGGTGCGGAAAAGCTGTATACGAGCAACGTCTTCGTACTAAAGTGCTTACTGCTCCCTGGGATAGTAAAAGCTTTTGGTTATTCGTTAAAGGAGTAAAGAATAATGTTAGTTCCTCAATTCCGACTCTTTTAAAGGATTACCAAACATTCACTGACCCCGTTGATAAAGCTTACCTTTTAGCTGAATTATTCGCAAGTAATTCTCACTTGCCGGAAAGTAATCTACCGCTGAACGAACTCAAAAGAGTATTAGTGACTATGCCAAGTATATTCTTTCGAGCTCGTGCTGTTAAACGGGTTTTATAGGATCTCAACGTAAATAAGTTTCCTAGGCAAGATGGTATACCAGCACTGGTCCTGAAGCAGTGTTCTTCGACGCTAGCTCGTCCATTAGCTAACCTTTTCAGTACTTTATACCGTGCCGGCAAATTTCCTGTATGAATTTAAGGAATTGGCGTAACATTTTACGCCAATTCCTTAAAAGAGATAGGCTTACAACCCTGAAAATTATCACCCAATAGCAATATGTTCTGCACTTTCCAAAGTTATGGAGAGTATGGTTAACTACCATTTTGTGAAATATTTAGAGTCCAACAATCTACTCAGTGAGCGGCATTCGTAGAGGACGCTCTACGTGAGACTTCCTAGCCTTCCTGTCTAAAAAATGGTGTCATTCCATTTTTCTGAAACGGTGTAAAAATTACTTCACTTCATCTGATATCCTCACAAGTTACACCACCTATATCCGACCGAAAATGGAATATAACAAGCATCATGACCGCATCTTGAGCCAGTAATGGAAACTCAAGACGAAAAATATTGAAAAATGTAAAGTTGTGTTAAAATTTATTAAAAAAAAATTTTGCAATTTTAATAATCGTTTTTAAAAATATAATAGTACAAAAATGGAACTTAACCCTTAAAAGCACTTGGGGTAAAAATGACTCAAATTGGCTGAGGTTTTCGTGATTTTAAAAGTTGAGGGTCGTTTGGACCCCAAGTTCTATTAAGGGTTAATTTCCATTTTTGTACTATTATTGTAAATGCTACACTTTATGTTACATTTTTCTCAAGTTTCATTAAAATTGGTGGAAAAATGTATAATATTTCGCTATCTTTCATTTAGAAATTCCGGAGTTCGATCGTGACTGTCATGATAGACGGACGTGTGCGGAAATTGATTTTCTTAATAGTTAAATCGATGTGCATTTTTTCTGTTTTTTCAATACGCATTCTTTAATGTGCGTTGTTGTTATATTTAATTTTGTTTATTTACAAATTACTAGAGAAATAGACTCTTCAAAACAAATATTGTAATACACAAAAAAATGAGTGAGCTTGAGGCTCTCAACTCAACAACTAAAAATGACAATATAAATGTTAATAATAAGATCTTCAATAAAACAAGAGATAATAAAAGAAAAAGTGACCTTGAAATGTGTTCGGTACCTAAACAATTAAAAAATAACTACTGGTCAGTTCTCTCCAACGACAACAATTGTAATGATGATCTTGTTGAAAAATTTCAAAAATATGTTCAAGAGAATGAGAGACCAACATCATCGAAAAATGCACCACTGAGCAGGGCTGCAATGAATGTAAACAGCACAAATAAAGAGAACACAAAAAATCTTAAAAACAACAATAAAAACCCACCAATAAATATTTATGATGTGGAACCTAAGAGACTTATCGAGTTTATTAAAGATGCACTAAATATTAAAGAATTTAAAATAAAAGAATTTAACAATAACAAATTAGCATTGTATACCACATCAGCTGATGATTATTATAGAGTGAAAGCATACTTAGAAAAAACCAAAACAAAATTTTTTACTTATACACCCAAAGAAATTAAAACAAAATCTTACTTACTAAAGGGCCTAAGTGCCAATATCGAACCAAAAGAAATATTAGATGAATTAATGAAACTTCAAAATGAAAACTTAAAATTTCTAAAAGTTAGTCCATTTACTACAAAACAATCAGTTATCAATGGTCAAGCGTTACCTATTTATCTAGTGCAAATATCAGGTGATAGCAAAGTAAATGAGCTTAAGCAAATTAAAGGTATCCTATATCGATGTATACGCTGGGAGGCACTGAGGAAAAGCGAAATACCACAATGTAGAAATTGTCAACGTTTCTTTCACAGCGCATCCAATTGCTACTTACCACGAAGGTGCGTTAAATGCTCTCAAAACCACGAAATAGGAAAATGCTCCCTCAAAGATATTCCTGATAATGAGAAAGAAAAACTTTTTTGCGTTTTATGTAATAAATACGGTCATCCAGCGTCCTACAAGGGATGTGATAAATATAAAGAACTACAGCAAAAACTCCGTGATAAGAAACAAAATCTTTCCCAAAGAAGAGCGAATAATCCAAAAGTAACTTTCAACAATACCACAAGTTTTGCAAATATAGTAAAAAATAACAATTCAACGATGGAAACTATGAACAACTCAATTAAGAGTGTGTTAGAACATCTGAATAATTCAATACAAAACATAGCAAATCAACTAGATAACTTAAACAAGCAATTAGAAATACAAACGTCTAGAATAGACACTCTTTTCTCGATGCTGGAATCTTAAGCAATAACAATGGAGGATATAATTGAAAAAACTCTTAAAATTATTCATATAAATGTTAATTCCTTAATAAAGTTAAGCAGGCGTTACGATCTAAGTAACTTTATAACTAACAACAAACCTGATTTAGTCTTACTGAACGAAACTAAACTTAACTCTAAGCATAAAATATACTTTAACAACTATTGTTTTATAAGACGAGATAGAAAAAATGCTAAAAGAGGCGGTGGGACTGGTATTTTAATTAAAACTAATATTAAATATAATAATTACACTAACAATATTATAAATAAATTCGAATATTTAGAAACTTGTATTATAAAAATACCTCTACCACATAACAAGATGCTCTTTGTAATATCAGCATATTTTCCTTCCGGAAAAAGCTGTAACACTTTAAAGTCGGAATTATCTCTACTTTTCCAATCCTTAAATTTAGAAAGTCCAAATTATTATTATATTCTTGCAGGGGATTTGAACTGTAAGCATGAAGATTGGGGTAACAATACAAATAACCCACAAGGAAATGTGTTAAAAGAATGGCTTTCATGCAATGAAGTGATATATAGGTGTGAACTGCTTGCTTCTTATTATCCGTCATATCCTCGTTGTAGTTCATTTTTAGATTTATGCATTGTAGATACTAGAATGATTATCCATAAAATTAATAACTGCCTGAACTGTCTTGAAACTCTCGATTACGATAGCGATCACAATGCGATTAAAATCGAAATACTTAAAATTGAAAATGATCATCCACTTAGTCTTTACAAAGATACACCCGCTTTAAAACTCAATTATAGTAAAGCCAATTGGAAAAAATTTAACAATAACACGTTATCTGATTTGAAAGATATTGAACTAATACCTAATGACAGAAACCTTTCTAATTCAGAAATTGATTTCTATCTTCGCAGGCTTGATCAACTAATTCACAGTTCCATAGAAAAAACTATCCCAAAATATAAAAATAAAAATCAATTTGAGAAATTTACTAGCCCGATTATAAAGAAGCTTAACTCTGAAAAAAGCAAATTAGTTACTTTAATAAAAAAACATAATAGACTGGAGATTAGTTTGTCTCAACGGAACTTAAATTTACTAAAAACAAAAGTAAAACTTATCAAGAAACTCATAAATGATAACTTTACCTTGACAGTCAATAAATATTACCATGATAAACTTGTAAAAATTAATCAAAACAACTCTTCTGAAATGTCTAATGAGGTAAAAAAACAGTTTAAACAAACTTATTTAAACACACCTAACATTTTAAAAATACCTACAGAAGATGAAATTTTTATAAGAAATGCTGGTATAAACCCGAGTATACTAGAAAAAGATAATAATGGTGAAATATTTTTAGTGAGAGATGATGTTCAAATATTGAATGTGATCGGAACATTTTTAGAAGCAGTTCACTCACATAAAGAAATTGATATTAATAATAGATTACATGTCCAAATTGATAACTGTTTCACCCGATTTTTAAATGAAAAAAATCGGTATGAATGCAACAAATCAACAATTACTTCATTTACATCATCAAAGTATGCCAATAACCTGAATTATTCTTCTAACGAAAAGTATTTTATTACCAAAGATGAAATAATATATGTTTTCAGAAAGTTAAGAAAGAAAATGTCAGCAGGTTTTGATAATATTCCGAATATTGTATTGAAAAACCTCCCAGAACAAATTATACTTGAATATTGTACCCTATTTAACAATATGATCAATAACGCATACTTTCCTCATTCTTGGAAAGAAGCTAAAGTGGTGGTATTACCAAAAAAAAATAAGGACAACAGTAATCCAAAAAATTTAAGAGCAATTAGTCTGCTGCCGAATATAAGTAAAATATTTGAAGTTTGTGTAAATATCAACATAAATAATATATGTAAAGAAAAAAAATTAGATTGTGAAAGACAGTTTGGGTTTAAACACAAACATTCTACAATTCATGCAGTACATTTACTGGTATCAAATATACAATGGAACCTAAACAAATCTTTAGCAACTGGAGCTTGTTTAATAGATCTAGAAAAGGCGTTTGATAATGTCTGGATTCCTGGTTTAATTTACAAACTAATTAACTATGGTTTTCCATTTCATTTAATTTGTTTAATTCATAATATGTTAAACAATAAAACCTTTAAAGTCTGCAATGGTAAAGCAGTAAGTTCAAAGGAGTTCATCATTGTCAATGGACTACAACAGGGCACTGTTAATGCGCCAATTCTTTTTAATTTATTCATTAGTGAAATGATAAACAAAATAGACAATATTATTGGTTTCGCTGACGATATTATAATATATCACTCCGATGACAAAATTGAAAAAAATTAATGATAAATTGCAAAAGTATTTTTATGTTATCGAGAAATATTCAAGAGATTGGCAAATGAAAATCAACATAGGCAAATGTGAAACCATACTTTTTCGTACTCCTGTTGGTAAATGCAACAACAACATAAAACATAAATGGAAATCCTTTAATGTAAAATCTATTAATAATGTGATTATCCCAAATAAACCAGTAGTAAAGTATCTAGGCATTTACTTAGATAAATTCTTATATTTTAATGACCACATTAAAACTCAATTAAAAAAAGCCAGAAATGCTCTTTTTATGCATAAAAACCTATTTTTTTCTAAATTCCTTAACTCAAGAGTCAAGATAATTATGTATCAATCCTTAATTAGACCCATTCTAACGTATGGCTGCCAAATTTGGTTCAACATATCTCCATCTTATATGGAACAGTTAAGATTATTTGAAAGAAAATGCCTTAGAAGTTGTACCTCCTTGTACAGATCTCCAACAAGCAATTATAAAAAATTTATTTCAAACAAAAGATTATATAACGAAGCAAAAATTAGTAGAATTGACAATTTTATAATTTATCTAATTAGAAAGCACATTCTTAAAACTAATGATTGCTACGAAAACAATTTGATATTAGCCCCTTATTACGTTAATGATGAATACATTGCTGAAATTTTACACAAAGGTTTTGTTCCTCCAGAAGCTTTCCTTTTTCTCGATAAAAATGGATATATCCAAAATGAATCAGGCATACCTATATTTTATCATATATATAGAAGAGCCAATAATAAATTGATAATAAGCAATCAATTAACTAATACAAACAGTAGATTCGATACTAATATTTATCTAGCTGATAAAAACATAAAAACACATCTAAACAAGAAAAAATATTGGTGGCTCACCTAATAATTACCTTTAAATTTTAACCCTTGACCCTTAATTCCAAAGTGAGATTTTTTCGACTTTTTCCTCGCATTAAAATTCTAAATAAATACGTATATATTAAACAAAGATACATATAATTACTCATAAGATTTTTTTTTTGTTAAAAACAATAAATTAACTAATATCATATAGTGTACTTGAGAGCCCATTGAAAGGGACAGTGTATTATAAATTATATTTATATTTACTATTTGTTTATTTATAGTCTAATCTTTATAAATTTTGAATAAATAAACGTAAAAAAAAAAAAAAAAAAAAAAAAAATTTAGAAATTCCAAATATTGCTAAATTTTACCTTTGACCTTCACCATTTAAGGGTTAACGTTTTCCGATTTTAGTAAAACTTTCAGAGTATATTTAAAATTATCTGAATTGTAAGATTCAGTATGGGTTTTACTTAAAATTTGTAACAGTAAGGAAATTGCTCTCATTCGTCAAAATATGGCCAATAAAATATTTTTTCCCCGAAAATCACAAAATTTAAATCGTTGGTACGGAAAAACTGTAAGAGGTATTGATATAATTTTTTCATATTTTTATTCTCTATTATGATCTCAATAAATCCCAATGTGATGATCAAAAAATTCTGAAATTTGTTTAACAAAATTTGAAAATGGAGATTTGAAACTGCCGATAAAAACAATAAATTTTTTTGACAAAGACAAAAACTCATACAAATGTAAATACGAATATATTTTAAGTAAAAATTAGCTTTTATTTTAATATTTCTTAAAATATGTTAATTTTGTTCATACATTTCTTGTTCAAGTGGCCTGAGACACGTTAATGGTCTGTGGAATTTTTAATAACTTTAAAATTTTTTTACCAATTTTTGTCTTTTATATCTCATTAGAAAGACAATTATGTACACATTTCGATTCTTTTGCATTCGATTGCAAAAATCATTATTTAGTAGCAAAACTTTTACAAAAACTTTTACAAAAATTTTACAAAAATTTGCTTTTTTCCGAATTTTAGCGATAATACAGTTTGTGGGTCAATTTGACCCAAAGGAGATATAGGTTTACTCACAAAAATATTTTTTTTACTGTAATTTTTATTAATATAAATAAATCTACATATTTCTGTAACATAATGCAGAAAGTTAAGGAGTTTCACAAATTTATTTCACATAAATAGTAAAATTTTGCATATATCTGACATTTGAACTCGATGCGCGTCCCGAAATCCTTGTCCGATTTGGCTAAAATTTTCAACATTTAACTTTTAGACCTAGTGTCACAACATTCCACCCGGCACTCCTTGAAATCTAAAAATAAAAAATCGGCTGTCACCCTAGTACTCATTCCACTCAATTCATTTTGTAAATGATTAAAAACAAACACATAGAGCGGAAACTAGAAAAAAACTCAAACAAAAAAATTACTCAAAAATGTTACACATACTAGTGTTGTTTTTGTTTTCACATAGTTTTTTTTATTAATACATTCTCACCACTTAGCTTTTTGACAACTGAGTTAGGTTTTTGACAGGAGAGTTTCCGATCTATGTGTATTTATCTCTGAACAAACACCAAAGGAATGAAGAAAAAATATTTGAATTAAATTTTAATTGATTTAGCCTTTAAATTTTTGTTAATTCAAAACTACTCCAAATTATTCATTTGATTTGCTTTTCGGGATACTTTAGATTAATTTTGAAAACAATTTTTTGGTGAAAAAAAATTTCTGGTATAAAAAAAAATATTTTAAGTACAAAAACATAAAAATGTTATGCTAATTTGTAATGGTTTTGAATTAAAGACAACTGTAATAATTCTATAAGGAATTAATTCTATAAAGAATAAATTCTCAGAAGAATAAATTCAATACGTTTGAAGTACCAAGAAATTAAGCCTATACATGAATTCGTAATGAATTCTTTAGTGGTTAATAAATAAAATCAAATATAAAATTGATATTATACATTTCTGGCAACACTTTTAATGTTATACTATAAGAAAAGCTTTTAAACGTAAAACAATGTCTAGAAGCTGAACTGTTATCATTTTTTAAATGTATTTCCGTTTCTTGCTTGAATAAAGCTTTACTACATTAAAATGTACATTTCAATCACCAAGCACCCAGCAGTTTCAAAAGTGTCAATTGGAAACCTTACACTAGCTATATTACTACTTGCACAAGAAACTAGTTGGCTGTGGCTGCTAAAGTGGTAGTTAAATGGTTATCATTTGCACTACATTTCGCCAGCGTATTGAGTAACAAACAATAGTCGGATAATGAAAATAAATTCAAGTAAAATAAAATTCTCTTAAATATACTACTTCGATGGCCACATTTAATGCTGAATGTGGCCGTTGGTATTTTTTTGTTCTCTTTGATGATAAGAAAAAGCAAAAATTCTTAATAGCAAATAGAGAGCAGTACAAATAAGAACTCTGTGGCTTAGTGATTAGCGCATTTGACTATAAAACAAGAGGTTACGTGTTCAACCCCGCTCTTTGAAAATTTATTTTTTCTCAAATGCTGGAGTTTTTTTACTATTGAATTCGAATGAAGTGTTATGCAGAGTGTGCTAATCCTCCAATGACATCCCCGTATTAAATTCACCAGTCAATAACGTTGCAAGTGAGTTAAAAATTCACTAGTGATAGTTCTTAGTGGCTAACTAATTCAACGTAGCGGAACTAGTTCAATGAACTGCAGGGCAAGTATTAAACGTTTTAGCTACAGTTATTATTCTATGTGAAAAGCTTTTATACATGTTAGCAAACTAAACTTTACTGTTAACTTTAACAATTAATGTTAAAAGTTGGTTAAACCACAAATAATGTTAATAAAACTTATAAACATGCTTTATTAAGTGTTTTTCACTCGTTGTTGATTTATTTAAATAAATAATAATAAACAATTTGTTGATTTATTTAATAAACTATTTAAAATGTTTATTAACACATTAAGTATATATTTAATATAGTCTACTGTATAACATTTGTTCATTATTTAAAGAAAGTGCAATAACATATACAAATTACGAAATACAAAAATAAAAAAAAGTCCCTTTAGCTTTACAATAAATTTTTGCAGAATTTCGTCATTATGATTGGATTAAAGCAACAAGTTAGCAAAGCAACTATAAATTTTTACGTGCAGCCGGGAACGTCATGTACGTCATTTAACTTTTAACAATGTCAAATTAAACAAGCTACACAGACCATGTGTGTAAACTGTTAACAAACAAATTGATTCATTCATATTTTTAAAATCTATTTCAAAATGTTATGTTTCAAAAACTGCTAAGTAAAGAGTAAAATAAAGAGAGCAATTTGAGAAGAATTAAACACAGAAAGAGCAATGTTAATAATAAGCAATTAATGTACACATGTAATAATACAAATTGAAATTCTTTTAACCAACAAATTAAAACTAATTCATTTCCCCCTTTTTTTTTATTTTTTGTTTATTTTTTATAATAATTTTTCGTAAATGAAGAAATTTTGAAAGTGTGTAGTATGTAGCATGTAGTTGTTCAATTAAATATGATGGCTATTGATTAATTTGTAACTGTAAAGGAATCATTAAGTAATAAAAATGCGTATCGTAACATTTTGAATGAGCCCAAATATTTATAGATGTTATTTTGTTTTTTCTAATTGAATTCAACAATTGATAGAGTCGTCTGTCAACCCACTTGCTTTCGCCAACTAATCAACACTTTTAATTGAAATGAATATATAAATATTTAGAAATAAATACCAAAAATGGGATACGCACGCGTGTTATTTAATCATCCAAAGAATTTTATCATTATTATTGGTATTGAGATGACAAAAATAAAATAGGCAGAAATCTTAAAGAAATTACTCATGTTGGGGAAGGAAACCATGGTATGGCATGTATTTTTATTCACTGTTGAATTTATGAATAAATAATCTAATTGGGAATTCCTTGAATTCGTTTATGTTTTACTTAAAAGCCAATTTATGAGAGATTTGAATTGAAAACTTAAAATTTTATTAAGCAATTTTGTAATGGATTTGAATTAAAGATAATTTGAATGATTCAATAAGGAATTAATTCTTTAAAGATTGAATATATGTGGAGTACTAAGGAATTAAGACAACGATTTAGTTCGTGCTGAATGCTTTATTGAAATTTTGATTTTGAAAATATAATTAAGTACTAATTCTTTCGAAACTTTGATGGATTTATTGGCTGTATGTCATAAAAATGTTTAGCTTTTATTTTTAAAAATTTGTACAATATAAATTTATTCAAAGTATTAGTCATTGTTAGCTATGAACTTTTACCATCATTCTGGCAACATATGGATTCCGAGCCAAAAGAACTGCTCATCTAAAAAGAAGCAAGTCAATTTTGGATAATCTATTCCAAAGTGAAGCGTATCCCAGAGAGACCGTTCTGCTTCAAACGAAACAAATAGTAGTCGGACGGGGAAAGGTCTGGACTATAAAACGTGTGAGGCAAAACTTCCCAATCACTTAATTATAAATAGTTTTTAACAGGTATTCCAACATGTGGCCGAGAGTTGTCATGATGGAATATTACAGTTTCATGTCTGGCCGCTTATTCTGGGCGTTTTTCGGCTCCATTAATGGACTACATTAATCTAGCTTTTCATCTTGAATTGAAAAGTGTTTTATGAGCGAAAAGTTTTTACTGGATGCTTAGTAGAACCGTCATTCGAATACAAATTATTCGCTTCAAACGAATCAGTTGCGTTCGGTACACAGGTTCTCTGTGATGGTCTGGCCAGATTTCAGTAGCTCATAATAGAAAGTACCCTTTTAGTCCCACCAAATACAGAGCATTACCTTAGCGCCATGGATATTTGTCCGGTTGGAAGGGGTTCTCATACGATATCTTACGCTTCGGGTTATTGACATGGATCAATTTTCATCGCATGTAATGATTCTTTGTCTTTTTTAGCGTTCAAGCATCATTTTGGACATGCCAAATCGTCTTTCAAGGTCTCTCGGCTTCAATTCGTATGGTATCCAATTTCCCTGCTTTTGAATGAATTCTGCTGCTCGCAAACGTTTTGAAATTGCTGCTTGAGTAGCTCCCAATGATTTTGCAAGCTCTTGTTGAGTTTGACAATAATCTTCATGGAGTAATGCCTCCAATTCTTGATCTTCAAACTTTTTTGGCTGGCCTGGGCGATCTTTGTCAAAATCACCACTTCTGAACCGCACAAACCATCTCTCGCATGTTAAAACCGATGGAGCACATTCACCATAAGCTTTGCTGAGCAAACGTAGTTCTTCAGCTACACTGTTTTCAAATGAGAGAAGTAAAGCTAAACTTCCCGCATATGACGCTTTGTTGGCTGAAAATTCGACATTTTCGAAACAAAAAAAAAAAACTTTGTTGCTTACACTATATTGTTCATTAACTTAGTGAGAATAAATGAGAGATATGTACCTTTCAAAATGACATACAAGATATTAAAAACAAAAACCGTGTTCAAAATATACTCCATCTATGGTACATCCCGCATTTTTAAGACATACACAGTCTTACAAAAGTTTACATACCCCTAATATATTTCATCTTTATTAATAAATATTTAGTGAAAAATTCTTTAATTACTTTTTTTATTCTATTTCGGATTTATCGAGATAAAATAAACACAAAACTAATTTATTTTCATTAAATTCTACTAAAAATCATAAAATAATCGGGGGACTGCGTTGGATGTTACAATTTTTTTTAAACGTTATATAAAAGCCATTCCTTAACTAACTTTGATGAATGCTTCGGATCGTTGTCCTGGAGAAATATTACGTTGTCCTCCAGATCTAGAAGTTGGACGCTGGGAAGGTAGCTATCCTTTAAAATATCGATATACATAGCCTTATCCATAGTACCATCGATGAACCTGAGCTTACCGACAACATTTGCCGCCATACATCCCCAGACCATGACTGACCCGCCTCCATGTTTTACGGTGCAATTAATATTTTGTGGTAATAACTCTGCATTAGGCTTCCGCCATACTTTTGTTCGTCCATCACCTCCAAAAACCATAAATTTACATTCATCTGTGAATATTACCCTCTCCCAAAATGTAGGGTCATTTACATGAGCATTTTCGTACTTTTGGGCATATTCTAAGCGCTTCTGGATATTCACAGATCTAAGTAATGGTTTTTTTCTGGCAACTCTGCTATTGTACCCATTTCTCTTGATACACCGGCGAACAGTCTGATCAGAAACGGTTATTTCTAGATTTGTTCTCATTTTCCAGTTTAGTTCGACGGCACTTAGCTTAGGATTTTCTTAAATGGAACGTATAGTAGATCGTTCTGTTCGTTTGTCGAGAATGCGGGGAAGCCCACTACGAGCTTTGCTTTCATAATTTCTATTTTCTTTGAAATTTTTTATTATTGTTTGAACTGTGCTTTTACTTAGATTTAATAAAATTCCAATTTCATTAAGAGATTTGCCATCATTTCTCAACTTAATGACGGTTTTTCGAATTGGTTCAGATATTTCTTTGGCTTTGCCCATTTTCTTCCACTAAAAACACTTTTTGATTTTATTTTGCCAGTGTGATCACTTTTAGTGAAACTGATTTTACACAAAGCATCATAAAAGTTGTAGCGGAAATTTTAATGGTACAACATTTTTTTTTTTTTGCAGACTACGTAAACTTATGTAACATTAAAAGGATACCAATTACTCGTGTTTTATTGTTATTTATTTAAAATACCAACAAAATATAAAATATGATGGAAATATATTTTTTTAAGTGCATTAAACAAAAATGTAGTTACATCTCTTAATAAAATTATATATTTTCCAAAACAATAGAAAAATTTCAAACGTATGTAAACTTTTCTAAGACTGTGTACATCCAATAATATTTAGATCTATATATAATTAATTTTGCATTTTTATTTATTGTTAACAAACAAATTATCGATATTTTTCTGATTTGAAAGATATTTTTTAAAATTATTCGAATAATATTTTCCAATTGTCATTGGTTTGAATAATCGAGGAAATTTTAAAAATTAATGGATTACTCGAACAATAAAATAATTTTATTCGACTAAAATAAAACTTGAATAATTGACACCCTAATGCTAAGGCATTTTACAATAATTAATAACGTTTTCGATTATTTTTATTATATTCAATACTTTTTTTCATCAAAAATTTCCGAATACCGATTACTGGATTTTTGGCCTAATCCGAAACCGAATATTCGGTAAGACTCTATTAACCCGCCAATGGTAACCTATATGTACAGTGACTCTCATTAATATTCGGTTTTTTTATTCGAGTTATTAAAAGTTTTTTTATTCGTAAAACATTATTAAGAGATCAAAAAAATCTTATTTCAGAATTCTGAATATTGAACAAATAACATAAATAAAAACAAAAAAACTTAAATAATTCACACTTCATTAATATTCGGGTTTTTTAGCACATACAGGCAAATCCCGGTATAACGAATCTCACTTTAACGAAAATCCGATATAACGTACAACAACATTTTTAACCTTAACTACCTTATATAACGAACGTTTCAACAATTTTGTTCTCGATTTAACGAATATTGAGAAAAATAAAACATAAGCAAACGTAAAATCAAATTTTTATAACCTCAGAAAGACTATTTGGCATGTTATAAAAATTTGTTTGTAAGTAATTAACACTGATTTTATCCCATTCTTCCTGCAGCCTTTTTTTGAGTTCGTTTTTTAAAGAAACGGGATTTCCGCGGACTCGGCGATCTAAATAGTCCCATGAATTTTCTATGGGATTCATGTCTGGGGACTGAGCAGGCGTATTAATCGCTTTTGGACAATTATAAAGCAACCACTCACGAACAACGTGGGCTTTATGCTTATGGTAGTTGTCCTGATACAATTCAAAAGTTCTTGAAATTCCCCTTTTTTACTGCAGATTGTTTCAAATTATCTCTCAAAATGTTCAAATAATTATCCTTGTGCATAATGCCTTCTATTAATACCAGTTTCCCAACCCCTTTAGCTGATATGCAGCCCCAAACCATTACACTTCTTCCTCCATGCTTAACTATTGGAGTAATATTTTTTCTTTTAACTCCTAATTCGGCTTCCGAATCTTTCCATCACTACCAAATAAGTTAAATTTGCTTACATCGAGAAAATTACGTCTTCCCACCAATTTAAATCTTTTTTTATAGGCTCCTTATTAAATTTTAGCCGATTATCCAACGGTCGTATTGCCCGAAAAAAGCCATTAAATTCACGAAAGGTTTTTATTTTTTAATGGCATGACTTATTGTTGCTTCTGAAACTGTCTTTCCAAATTACGCCTTAACTTCAGTAACAATTTTGGGGGCACTTAAGTGTGGGTTAGCCTTGATTTTTCTAATAAAACGAAGCTCTTCCATCTCGGTAAGCTTTTTTGGGTGCCCAGTTTGTTTTTTAAAATCAATTCGATTCTGGTTTTTATATCTTCGGATAATGTAACCGACAGTATTTGGCTTTATATTCAATATTTCAGCAATATTTTTATATTTTTTTCCTATTTTGTAATGAAAATCACTAATTTTCTTTGCTTTAACGAAGTATTTTTTCCTTTAAGCGGCTTTTATAAAAAAAAAAAACTTGAGAATAACAATGTTTATTCAGCTAAGATTATTTGTTTGATGTTAATTAATGAGCGTATCCGAATTTTACAAATAATTTACGTAAATATGCAGATTTACAGCGGTGAATTTTATGGTAAAACTAAAAAACTGAATATTAATGAAGCGTGCATTTCTGTAGTATTTTAGTTTCTTATTATTTTAAAATATATTCACTCAATATTAATAAAAACCAATTAAAAAAGAAACATTAACAAGATGTCATTATATTCATTGAGAATTTTCGGATTTCAGAAACTCATATATAAAAACCGAATATTAATGAGAGTCACTGTATGTGAGACCGGGTGTGTGAATTTTAATATTGAAGTAAAAGAGCTTAAATTTATTAAATATCTTAGTTTTATTGTCAAATTGCATAATTTTTTTTTTTAAGTGAACTATTAGTGTGCGAGACAGGCGTCGCCATTTATCAAAGTCAAATTTGCGTCACCATTGGCGGATTAATAAAAAAATGATTTGTAGAATAACGGTATTTTAGTAGTAAAGGTAATGATATTTTAGCGGCAACAGAAGTTAAGCAGAAATGGTATTTAAGGGTAACAACAGTAAAGTGTATTTTCAAGGCATTATTTAAATTACTGTAAAAAAAGGGGCAGAATAAAAATTACATATGTACAATGAGACCTCGATTATCCGTAATGGTCGGGACCGGGAGCATTCTGGATAATCAATTTTCCCGGTTAATTGAGTACCAAGTTTTAGTAGTTTTTTAATGATGACAGTTTTTCGATAATGGCATTTAAAGCTCCATATTGCACACTGATACATCGGTTGGATCAAATTCGTCCAATTTAGTGGGAAAAATTTCACAATAACGTTTTCAACATTGAAATCCTGCACGCCTGGATGTTGTCCAATGGCAGAATGATTTTACTATCATATTTTAGACCGATTTTCTTAAAGTACTCAATCACTTCTGGTACTAAGTTATTCTTAAACCATTCTCATGGACATTTTTTAAAGCTCTTTCCAATAATGCTTTGCACTTGTGTGTACCAGCAGCATTAACGCCAACTAATGAGGTTAGTCTCTCCTTTAAGATTCTCCATTATCTCATTAGAGATTTTTTTCATTGATTTGAATTCATTTAATTTTTCCACAAAAATTGTGGCAGCTAATCAGCTAAATATTTTTCTCCTGCAGCATTAAGTTTGTGAATACCATGTCGTTTTTTTTCTTAAATTGTGAGTGGAATATTTTAGACTTTCCTGCACTGTTAAATCAGAAATTGGAGTTCCTTTAAATCGTCCCATCATAAACTGCAAAATCTACTTTTGGTTCTTCAGCAGTTTTTAAAGTTTCAAAGCCAATATCAGAATCATTTTGTTTTTCATAATGTCTAACACTCCTAATGCCAAAGCTATCGGGGGAATTTACCTTTTTCATTTTATTCACATTGTGTTAGATTGTTCAAAAATAATCTAAAGAAAATTATAATCCCGGATAATAGAGGTAATTACGGTTAATCGATGCAAAAAAAATTTAAATCGATCCAAAAACATTTTCTTTTTCTTTCCCGGATAATTGATGTTGCCGGTTAATCGAATCACGGATAATCGAGGCCTCACTGTATTTCATTTAATATTATGAAATTTGAAAAATATCGTGCATCATTCTCTATTTGATTTGATGTGGAATGACTGATATATAAACCAACAACATAATAACAAATACGTTTTATTAAAAATTGTATAACACTATTATTCTATTAGATTAACAACTGAAAGCAACCGGTTAATTGGAACAGAACCAAAAAAATGATGGTAGTATTTTATAACAAAATTAAAACAATCAAGAATATTGTTCTATACACCGGACAATGAACAATAACATTAAAAATTCCAAAGCAGCCATCTATGTATAACAATGTCAGATTTCTATCAACTAACTCTCACTCATTGCATTCCATTGCATTGTTAGAAAGATCGTTGACCCTTCTTCCCACAACATTGAATTGAAATTTTATGTTTTTTTTTTATTTTAATAAAAACTAAACATAGTTTTATTACATTGAATATTGTTTTTAGAGTAGTATCGAATACCTGTGAGCATCGAGTACAAATAACCTAAACAAAATATTATGTTGTTGTTGGTTTGATTTTGTTTGTTTGTTTACCTTTTCCATCAGGTTTCTCCCAGGCAAGACAAGCGCGTGTGAAAGATACCGTATGTATTTGCTTACGAGCGGCGCATGCGCTGACAATGATTTTAAGCTATATTTGAAATATGTTTACAAAGACACAAGTAAACAACAAATGCACACGAGTATATTCGATATACATGTTTTGAATAAGTCTTAAAATAGATTGTTTTGAACTGAAATAGTATTGTATGTACTAGTATTTACTCGAAATGTGTTAAAAATCGAGTGACATTTTAAAATTTGTGTAAACAAGTTAGATACGCAAATAAAAATTGGTTATGTTTTTTTTTTATATCAAGTTAAGGTTAAATAATGCTAAGTATTACTTTTAAATGTTTATTTGATTATTTTATGTAAAAATATTTTGTACCAAAGTCAGCAGCGGATCCAGAGGGGGAGAAATAGGATTCCCCCCCCCCCAAAAGCGACAAGTTTTCATATAAAAAAGAAGAAAAAATTAGAACAAATTTTAATTTTCAACCCCCCTCCCCCCAAATGGTTGACCTGGATCCGCGCCTGACCAACGTCAAGGGTGGATTCATGTTTCTTTACTCTTAATTCCAAATATTTTCTTTTAAATTTACTCTCATAAGAGCTAAAGTTTTTTTTTTTTTTTTGTTTTTCTAAGCGTAACATTTTGTTGTTAGCAACAAATCTGTGCACAAAATGTTAAACATAACAAATTCCCGTAGGACAAGTTTTTATTTCGTTTCATTATTTTTGATGTAGAAAAAAAATATAATGCGTATTAAAGCAGCCTGTTGGATTCTAAGGTTACTTCTTGTCGATCCCTTTTTACGTCATAAAATATTTACTGGTACTAAAACGAATACAATTAATTTTAAATAGTCTTTTTCTTTTTGAGCAAATTAATATTTCAAACATCAATGACATCAACCGTTTTTAAGTATTTTAAATTTGAAAAGCATGCCCCTAATTATATATGTAGTAATGGATATTTGCCAAAATATTTTTGTATGTGCAAAGTTAATAATGTGACAAAAATATAGTGTCAGTATACATATTAACAATTAAGTTTCCTAAATATTCCGAAATTTTTTTTTTTATTTTTTTTTGTTATTTTTAATTATTTCATGATATTTTTAAACTGATCAAATATTAGTCGAAACGAGAGGAGATACTTAGCGAGTAAACATCACCACATTTGCAAAAAAAAAAAAAATATATAAAATTTATCAAATTGTTTTCGCACAACTGTGTTTTTTTAAATGTATTATTGTTTTAAAATATTTCCGTAATTTTAGATCATCAATTGTTATTATTTTATATTTTTAGTGATGACATGAGTAACATAATTAAGCAATTATTTTATAAAGATCTATATTTTTTATGCTCCCAAGGTCTAAACACTTAATGCTGAAAATGTGACAAAATCAGATGCACATTTTATTGAAGTACAATATGAGTATAAACTTCCCAAAGATATTTTATAGCAAGAGATCGCAGATGCCATCCAGGTAAGTTTGAACGATTGCAAAAGAAAATGGCCTAATCTCCGCATCTCTTTCAACTGCAATTTGGGAAAATACAGAAGAAAAAAGGCACTGATGAACAATTTCAAATTGTTTATTTCAAGTGAGTTGACAGTTCTGGCAATGTCTAACAACGGATCTGGCAATTTTTGCCATACAACAATCTGACAACCGTTTGAACAGGCATTTTTTATTGGCAGATAAATTTATTGTCTGACAATTGTCTGCTAACTATTATTCATTGTTAGTACATTGCCAGATCTGACAACTTAAGCGTGGTGACTGATTTGAAATTGACGGATTTTAAGGAATATAGTTTTTGTTCACAAATTTGTTAAAATTATTTCTTTAAAAAAACATTACTTAGGGCCATTATTACAACTAGCCTTTAGGTTCCCAATAGTAAAAGTCAACTTTAAAGCAACCTTTTTCTAATACTTAAAGTTACCTTTTACTATTACGAACTTAAAGGCAAGTTGTAGTAATGGCCCTTACACTGAGGGAAAAACGACGTTGCAAAATCGACAACGGTTGGTGTCATTTTGACACCATACGGTGTCACTTTTTTCCGACACCGTATGTTTACAATTTGTAAACAAACGGGTATGAATCGACAACACAATGTTGTCAAATTATGCGATGTCTCATCTCACCGTGAATAACAAGCCAGTTGCTTTTTATTACGACGAACGTAAAAAGTACAAATTATTGAATAAGTGCTAATAAATTAGGTTTTGTAAACAAAAAGGGATCAAAATAAATGCAGTGAAACTAATAAGATCAATGTGGAGATAGCTGAATAAAGGGACTATATGGAAGTACAACAGTACCTGGAAACAATAGCCATTGAAAATTTTGTTCATACGATTATTTAAACATGTTTTCATAAATGTGTTTACATTAAATAAATGTAAAATTAATGAAAAATATGGTATTTTATGTTTTATTTAAATCGCCACAAATATTATGGTAAATTTAGAGAGGAAAAGGAATTACACGATTCCAAATCAAAAAAGGGTGGTGTCAAATCAACAACGGACGGTATTATAATGGTGTCAAACTGACAACGGACGGTGTCAAATCGAAAACAGCATGGTTACAAATCGACAACCGATGGTGTCAAATCTGCAACGGTATGGTGTCATTTCTTCGTTGTCAATTTGACACCGTTCGTGTACGATTTGTGCACATACGAGGTTCATACACTATTGACACCAAATGGTGTCAAATTGTACACGGATGTGTTCATTTTTTCTGTGGGTGTAGTCTATTCTCTAATATTTAACTGTTAACCCGTTTATATCTGGATTCATAATTGTCCAAGATAGCAAAATTCGAACTCCACACTAAATAGCTATTAAAAAAATTATTTTTTTTTTTTTTTAATTGGACTACATTAACCCATGATAACCTGAAGTAAAAAATACTGGCCCATATTCATAGTCAGAAATAAAGTATATTTTAAGGGAAATAAAGTCGTTTTTACTTAAGAGTGAACTTTAGGTCTACCACACAGATGATGAGCACATATACAGTCTTACAAAATATTACATACGTTTGAAATTTTTCTATTTTTTTTGGAAAATATATAATTTTATTTAGAGTTGTAACTAAATTTTTGTTTAATGCACTTAAAAAATATATATTTCCATCATATTTTATAATATTTTGTTGGTATTTTAAATAAATAATAATAAAACACGAGTAATTGGTATCCTTTTAATGTTACATAAGTTTACATACTCTGCAAAAAAAATGTTGTACCGTTAAAATTTCCGCTACAATTTTTATGATGCTTTGTGTAAAATCAGTGGTAGAAAGTTTACTTTCACTAAAACTGATCACACTGGCAAAATAAAATCAAAAAGTATTTTTAGTGGAAGAAAATGGGCAAAGGCAAAGAAATTTCTGAGCCAATTCGAAAAACCGTCATTAAGTTGAGAAATGATGGCAAATCTTTTAATAAAATTGGAATTTTATTAAATCTAAGTAAAACCATAGTTCCAACAATAATAAAAAATTTCAAAGAAAATGGAAATTATGAAAGCAAAGCTCGTAGTTGGCCTCCCTGCATCCTCGACAAACGAACAGAAAGGTCTATTATACGTTCCATTCAAGAAAATCTTAAGCTAAGTGCCGTCGAACTAAACTGGAAAATGAGAACAAATCTAGAAATTACAGTTTCTGTTCAGACTGTTCGCCGATGTATCAAGAGAAATGGGTACAATAGCAGAGTTGCCAGAAAAAAACCATTACTTAGATCTGTGAATATCCAGAAGCGTTTAGAATATGCCCAATAGTACGAAAATGCTCATGTAAATGACCCTACATTTTGGGAGAGGCTAATATTCACAGATGAATATAAATTTATGGTTTTTGGAGGTAATGGACGAACAAAAGTTTGGTGAAAGCCTAATGCGGAGTTATTACCACAAAATGTTAATTGCACCGTAAAACATGGAGTCGGGTCAGTCATGGGGATGTATAGCGTCAAATGGTGTCGGTAAACTCAGGTTCATCGATGGTACTATGGATAAGGCCATGTATATCAATATTTTAAAGGAAAGCTACCTTCCCAGCGTCCAACTTCTAGATCTGGAGGACAACGCAATATTTCTCCAGGACAACGATCTGAAGCATTCATCAAAGTTAATTATGGAATGGCTTCTATATAACGTTAAAAACAAATAGGAACATCCCCCGCAGTCCCTCGACCTTAATGTTATTGAACATTTATGGGATATTTTAAAACGAGGTCTAAAAAATCGACAAGTAACATCAGTTCCAGGACTCAAACAAGCGTTGATGGAAGAATGGAGCAAAATTACTCCAGAAATAACAAAAAATTGGCTTTGTCCATGCCAAACAGATTATCTGCTGTAATTAAATCCAAAGGAGGCTACACAAAATATTAATTTAATTTGTTTAAGTTTTTTTTATCCCGTATGTAAACTTATGTAAATTAGCTTTATGCCAAAAAATGAATTATTTTATGTTTTTTAGTAGAATTTAATGAAAATAAATTAGTTTTGTGTTTATTTTATCTCAATAAATCCAAAGTAGCATAAAAAAAGTAATTAAATAATTTTTCACTAAATATTTATTAATAAAGATGAAATATATTAGGGGTATGTAAACTTTTGTAAGACTCTGTACGTCACGGTGTTAAAATGTATCAAAGTGGCATCACACATTTAACCCCAACGTAAGAAAGGAATAGCAAATATGTATCTAAAATGTAAGGCTATCCTTTTTCTTCATTGGGGTTAAATGAAGAAAAGCCGATACAACACTTTTGTAAACGTCAGTTTTGACGAATCTGTGGTCTACCATAGACAAGTTAAAGTTACGTTAAAGTAGACTGTAAACATAAAACTAGCTGAAGCTGTTTTTAACTCATTTAACAACAGCATCAGCTGTTCTTCGCCATGTAAAAAAATTCCACAAAAAGTCAAAAATGTTTAAGTTACAAGATATTGGCAGAGATTTAGCAATTATTAAATATTGAATCAATAAAATTAGTACCAAAATATCATTAATTTGATATTAATCATTTCTTTTCTAATTTTTCACCACAAACTGCTTTTTTTCTTTAGTTTCCCGGTTACATTTATTGTTTGTCACTTTTTTTTTTTTTTAAATTTAAAACATACTTTAATTTTGACTATAAACCTAGTACTCTGTTCATATTTGCAAAAAATTATGGTTTTTTCACGCGAAAAATTGTATATGCAACAATTGATCAGCTGTTGGTTTTAATTTCGTGCGAAAGAAGTGCTGCTTATGTTATTTCTTGTGGAAAATTAAGGTTGCCAGATATATTTCACATGTTTTCCACAATAACAGAGTACTGCTTTTGCGAAATTATTTCGCATACATTTCGTTCCAAATATTGTATATGTAGTTCATAGACTAACATAGACCCGAATCAGCTGTTTTTAGCAATATGGCGGAGCCAAACAAAAAAAATTTACGAAAAATTAACAAAAGAAAATGTATAATAAAGATTTAAAAGAGGGACAAACGTATAAAAAAACAATCACATATCTCATCTCACACACTCATCGATTTTTTACAAAATTTTATTTTTTTTTCTCGCTCTAAGATCTCCCTTAATGGCGGAATGAAAAAATGGTAAAAAAAAATGTAAACAAAACCATACGGTTCGAAATTACTTTTTTGACAGCTGTCAATGGTCTCTTATCTGTAATAATCTGTGATGTAGTTTGACAGCAGTTCGCACGCAATTTCAAACAGAGTACTTAGCTTTAGTTGAAAAAAAAAATAAAAAGCGGGTTTTTATTTTAAAGTTGTTTTAAAAAAGAACCGACTTTATTGTTTGACTATGATTATGGGCCACTGTTTTTTAAATAATTTTATATGTAAATTTGTCCATTAATAATGTTAAACTACGAAATTAACAACCAAAATAAAGATGTATAATTAAAAAGTATATTATTTCTATAATAGTCACGGTTCAGTAGAATACAAAAATAGTTTTTAATAAATATAATTCATCTATTTTATATTTGTTTATAATTTTTAGTGTAGAGGTCTAAATTTGCTGTTTTTGACAGATTTTGAAGGGTTAACAATGACAAATTACAAAATCTTAAATTGAGGCCATCAGCGGAAAAGTGGTGTAACCCACAACTGCAGTGCTGGTGTTAAATGCAGTCCTTACATTACCAACATCAATACAAAACTGGGGTAAGCACCTGTTGGTATTCAGAAACAGATGGAGCTGGCAAAATCGTTTTCGCACAGAGCATAAGTAATATAACAAAGTAATGTAGCAAAAGTAGTGTAAGTTGAATATACCACTAATTGCCTGTTTCTCTAAATGCGAACGAACGTTTTCTTTCGTATTTTAAATTGAATACAACAAATAAATTTTAATTTTTTTGTTGTTTTCAATTTAAAATACGAAAGAAAATGTTCATTCTCATTTAGAGAAACAGGCAGTAAGTATGTAAATAGTTTATGGATATATAGTGTTGGAAAAAATAATAGAAACGAAAGCTTTTTTTTTTAAATTTTGTAAGTATATTAGTCAAGTTTAGTTTTGTTAAAATTATATATGCAGATTTGTTTATCAGAGATACAACATAAGAAAAAACATAATCGTTCTTCTTTTCATTTATATTTTAATATATAATATGACTAACAATGTGAAGAGTAAATATTTTTCCTGGAAAAAATAATAGAAACGCGTAAAAGGATTCAGCATTTAAAGGCACATCTTTATATTTTTTGTTAAAAAAATATTTTATTTTAATATTTTGTTACTCTACCTTGGTGTTTTACAACTTCATTGCATCTGCGACTCATAGAATCAACCAATTTTTTTGAAAATGTCCTTGTCAATGGAAAACCAATCTTCCTGGTTTTTTTCTTCCACAATTCGTCTTCATTTTTCGGACTGATGCCCTCCAGCTTCCTGTTGAGCACTCTGCAAAGGTGTTCTATTGGGTTAAGGTCCGGTGACTGCGAAGGCCATTCCATAAGAGGAACTTTGTTGACAGCAAACCAATCCTTTGCCAATTTTGTGGAGTGCTTCGGATCATTGTCCTGCTGAAACTCCCATCTCAAGGGGATCTCATCCTCAGCAAATTGAAGTATTCTGCTTTGCAATATATTTACGTAGTCCGGGGAGCATATTTTGTTCTTTATACAAAATATTAGACCGACACCAGAAGAAGAGAAACACCCCCATATCATGATGGATCCACCGCTGTGTTTGACGGTGGATCCATCAAAAAACTTGACTTACAAAATTTTAAAAAAAAGCTTTCGTTTCTATTATTTTTTCCAACACTGTACCACTTTTGCACTGATAGCCTCAATTAACAACACAAAAATATATTAAAATTTGCATTTTTTATCCTCGTTATGCATTCATTAGAATCGAAAACAAATTTGTAAATTTTTGGAAAATTTATAAAAAATTTGCAGGACCCACTTTATTTTGTCAACTCCATTATTTATCTTTTAAAATTCCATTATCTTTGTTTTACCTTAATATTCTCGATATTCGGCCAAATTTTTTCCGGTTTTGGACCAATTTGGCCTCTAAAATTTTATGTTTTTTTTTCGTATAAACTTCAATTAGTTAAAATTTTATATTTTAACATCCATGGTTTAATGAAATACAAAAACAATTTTTAATTTAAATTTTTGAAAATTTGTATTAGATTTGAGTTAACAAAAATTAAGTCATTCAAACATTGAATGAATTTTATTATGAATTAATTCTACAATGAATAAATTATATTCAAATAAAAGCCTTTAAATGCAGCTAAAGAATTTCTTATTTTATAAATGATTTGCTGAAATTTTTAATTCTGGGGGGTTACCGCGTAACTGAATCCGAAAACGGAAATGTTTGAAAATGTGTGCTAAATACATTGCAATTCGAAACAATTTCCTTTCGAATCGAATTAGAGAGTAACCCCCCTGAATTAAGCTTAAATTGAATTAATATTAGGTTGAAGCTCTGTTTAAATTCAATTTGAATTTCAAATTGATTAACTTTAGAAACAATTTCACTAAGGATCAATGTAAAAGATAATGTCAGTTGATAATGGTTTTGCAACTTAATTACACCTTTTGAAATTAGATAGTTTTAGGCAATAATTATTTATGATTTTAATAAAGAGTAACTACTACCTTTTTATACCCACCATCAAAAAAGATGGGGGTATATTGATTTTTTCATTCCGTTTGTAACACATCGTCTGTCTGTCTGTCTGTCTGTCTGTCTGTCTGTCTGTCTGTCTGTCTGTCTGTCTGTCTGTCTGTCTGTCTGTCTGTCTGTCTGTCTGTCTGTCTGTCTGTCTGTCTGTCTTTCTGTCTGTCTGTCTGTCTGTCTGTCTGTCTGTCTGTCTGTCTGTCTGTCTGTTTGTCTGTTTGTCTGTTTGTCTGTTTGTCTGTTTGTCTGTCTGTCTGTCTGTCTGTCGGTCTGTTGAAAACACAAAAGGAGTTAGCTGGCTGAAATTTTCCACAAATACTCTCTGTTAATAAGGTTTGTGTGGTATTGAAAATTTACCTAAATCTTTCTACCAGCTTTTGTGGGGATCGGTCCATAATTGACACTACCCCCCATATAACCCCTAAATAGGAAAATATGTATTTTATTGTAACATATTGATGGCACAGCCGAATATAACACTCCTAGGGGGCATTTACATTACAACTTTAAGTCATGACTGCTTTGAGCTCTTTTCTGTTTGGTTGTTGATACGATTACATGCTAAAAAAAAACGCATCATATAAATGCAAGGAGATTTTCGTAGCGGTTTTAAAAGAGAAACAAAAAAAAAGACATGTAAATGTCGAGTTACTTGTTTTTATTAAAGTCATAAATAAAATGTAGAAGATTGAATAAAATTATTTTAATTTTCATTTATATTTATATTTTTAAGTTGTTGAAAAATTACTGAAATTTTTTTTAAATTTTTTTTAAATAATTTTTAGAAACAAAATGAGAAATTGTGCGGGAAATTTACTGCATTTTGTTTAAGAAGATGAATGGCTTTTAAATTTAATGAATGTTTAACTGTGTTTACAGATATTTTTGTTGATTCATCTTGGAAAATTGGCCAATATATTTACTATTATACAAACATGTTATAACTAAATCATTAGATAATGTGCATGTATTGCAGTTTAAGAAGTAAATATGTAAAATTTTTAATATTTATCAACATGTTCTTATTCTAAATGAAATAAATTTGAGAAAAAACAAGTTTATTAAAAAATTCATTCCAATTATGAATATTTTTTTTTTTTCTGTGTACCTAATATGTGTTTGTTATTCCACTGTTTGTTTATAAATTTACATATGTATTAAAAATTTAAAAGTCATAAAAAATAACAAAAATTTCAGTCAAAAAACAAAAAAACGACGAATTTCCCTTATATTTTAATATTATTCTATGTAATGCGGTGATTTGTAAGCGATAGCAAACAATAGTGAAAATAAAAAATACTATTTAATTAGAATATTGCATTTAAACAAAACAAAAAAATAACGAACTTTTTTTAACACTTTTTAAATTGTTTAAATTTATTCACACGAAACGTGACGTCACGGTACAGTCAAACCAAATAAAACAAAAAGAAAAGAAAAGCAAAACAAAACAAAACAAATGTTATTTAACAGTTAAGAGAGTGGCACTCCAAGCAAATGTAAGAGAACAGATAATGTTATTAATAGAAACATTTTTCATAAACTTAACACATTTATGTAAAATGTTTATAAAAACACACTATGGCACTTGAACGGCCAATGGGGCAAATGAAACAAAAAGCCGAAAGTTATCCAGAATTCAGTGGTAGTTGTTAATATACAGTTGGTGAAGATTGTTGTTGAACGGAAAACGTTTTCCCACAAACGTGAGTGAGTGAACGAACGCACTTTAAAATACAACAATATTTGAAACAAAACAGCGGAAGTGTTTTGTTAAAAAAAAAAAGAAATAAAAGAATTTTTTTTTTAATTTTTATGAATTAAACTATATTGAAAAAAGTGTGAAAAAATATTTTTTAACACAAATTACAAATATGGCAGAAGAAGTACCAGCTAAGGGTAGCATATTAGGCAGTAAGTACTAAACAAAACTCTTTTGTTTAAACATTTCAAAATAATTACAAAACAAAAAAAAACATAAAATAACGGCTGCCAAAAGTGCTTTGATGTTTTAAAAATATCGAAAGAAAGAAAAGAACATTTAAATTTAAATGTAAACTGGAAAAAAAAAGTGGTTGTATATCCACCCAAACAACAAAAATGTGTTAGATATAGCTAACGCATAATTATTTTACACGCGTATGACCTTAAGTTGTTTTTTAAAGGTCAATCCTACATACAATACCTACACGAAATCCTGTAGGACTTGTTTAACGACACCGTTACAAAAATTAAAGAGAAGCAAAGATAAGAGAAGAGAAAGCTTCTTCATAATTTATTCCGGGTGTGTGTACGTGCATTTGTGTGTGTGTGTGTGTATTATAAATATTTTTATGATTTCGTTTATAGTTTTTCTACATTTTCTATCTGTTTCGCAAAAAATTTCATTATTGAAATTCCAAACAAATAAAAAAAATAAACACAGATTTCAAATATTTATTTCCTAGTGAGTAGTGTGGTAAATGAATAAAGGTCGTTTAGAAGTCAACGAATCCCATATCCAAGAATAAATAAATATTGATATAATATTGATATAATTGCAGCAAAACAATAGCAGGTTCTGTAAAAATTTTTGAATTTGTTTACTTTGTGTGGTTTTTAAGCAGCCATATATATTCAAATATTTCAGATTTTTATTTGTTTTTGTTTACTATTAGACTTTTTTTAGTTTAAAAAAATTTATACGATAAATTGTTATTGATAAACTTGTTAAACAATCTAAATATGAACATTTCATTTATAATCTGCATGTTTAATAAATTTATGTTTGTTTTTGTTATCTTTTTTAAAATAAAAAAAAATAAAATCTCGAATTTTTTAATAATTTACATAAAAACCAACAGCAAAAATAACAGCAGAAAAAAATATAAAACTTAGAACCAATGTCAAGTTATGTATATCATGTAATTTTTTTCTGAGGTTTGTTGTGGAAACTGTGCTAAAAACAGTAAAACCGCAAAACATAATTTTAACATTGGGCCGTACACAACAACAACAACAACCACCACAAATACACCGCTGTAAATAAGAAATGAATGTCATACAAGTCATATTCCAACCAACCACCCACCCACCATTTACAAGACATACAAAACTTCAAATTTGACATTTAATATTGAAAATAGGTCATTTAATCAAACCCCTCTGTAATGGAACAACGATATAGCCATTAATGTTTATACAAATGTTTTTAAATATTTTTTTAATTTTATGCAAATATCGATTTAATATTAATTAAATATTCGTAAAATTAAATTAAACATTTTAAAATTTTAAGTATATTTTTCATTATCTTACCGTGCTATTTTAATAAATAGATATCTATCAGTGCTTAGTTACTTAGATATTGATTTGAAATTAATGTCAAGTTACCTTTTACCTTTGTAAATACTCGCTTCTAGTATGTTCAAATTACCTAAATTCAAATTAATTCTCAAAAATTCCATAAAACCATTCCCAACAAAACATATTCTTCTTGAGATTCATTCAAAGGTTTTCTTTGAATAGAATTCATTTATTGTTAAATTAATTAATAACAAAATTCAATAAACCTTTGAATGGTTCAATTTTTGTTAATTAAAATTTATTTCAAATTGAATGAAAATATTTTTTTTTCACAAAATTTAATTGATGAAGGTATGAATTCCTTACGTTTGAATTCCTATGTTATTAAGCCTATGAATTGTAAAGAGAACAAATTTAATTTGATTTAGAAAATTTAATTCTTTCAAACCTTTGAATGAAATAAATTAGAAATTGAAATGTGTCAAATGAAATGTTAAACAAATTAGAAATTGAAATGTGTCTATTCGTTTTTTTTTTTTTTAACAAACCCAGAGTCTTTGGCGGAAATCGAACCCGCAACCCTTAGAACCATCACTCGATTGTATAGGTTTTTAAAATTTTGTTTTATTATTCGGTAATAGCATTCGAACAACTCAAGGCGTATTAACAAGGTAAGTGCATAAGATCAGCTGTTTCTTAATTCGCCGTAGGTCTTCTGTCAAACTATGTTTATGTTTACATTTGTTATTGTAAATAAGATAGTAATATATTAATTCGCCTTGATTTTGACATTTCTTCTACATTTTAACAAAAACCAAATGCCTGTTGTTTTTGCATTGTTGCCGGGACGCACTCACCTAGTTAATTCGCCTTGGAACAACTTCTCCAGTTCCAAGGCGAATTTATACAAGGTGGATCAGTCAATCAGCTGATAACTTTCTTTTTCGCTTTTTGGTTCTAACAGTTGTCAAGGCTTGTTTTTATATTTCAATATCTACACATTTAAAGCTTATTAACAAAATATTTATTTTTTACATAAATAAGTGAAGCCCTCACTATTCAATTATCTACACTATATTAAGTTATAATACTATTTGTATAATTTTTAATTTTTGTTTTTTGACATTAGTTAAGACCAATTGTTGTTTTTGTAGAACTGCCACCACCTTGTATGAATTCGCCTTGTCCAGTTCCTTACATTTAGCTATAATTGTTGATATACAAGCGAAATTTAGCTTATAACGAACTATTTTTTAATTTAAAAACTGTTTTTAAAAACTGTTTAAATTATTAATTCAAAACTAAATTATTTGTTTTTTTTCTCAATATTTATTTTGTACAAGACGAATTTATACAGGCGAATTCAGGCTAATTGATGCTATTTCATTTATATATGGAGTTTAATATTAACCCTACACTCCACAGTGGTGTAGAATCAAAATATTTCTAACTGATTTATCCGATTGACATGAAATTTCACGTATCGCACTGGTTCCTCTAAAGAGAGTCAACACAAAATTTAAAAATTTTCAGTAGAGGCAAAAAATTGTTTTTTTTTTTTTTTTTTTTTTTAAACAGTACAATGAAAGTAGAAGACGGATACAGCTGTATTTTTTGGCGAAAGAGTAGAGAAAATTATGTAAGATTAGTGGGTAGATATGACCACTGTACATCGATTTCTTGCAAAAAGTGAAAATTGAAAAATTTTGAGTTTACTCCCTTTAGAGGAACTAGTACGATATGTGTAGCAGAGGATTTAAGTTTTGACGACGCACATTGGTTGAGGTTCATACAACGAGCGGCTAAAAATAGAAGAAGTTGTCGAAGGACAATGAAACTTGGCACATAGGCATTTTTTATTTGAATTAAGAAAAAAATAGAAAAATCAAAATGATCCACCCACTTTTACGGCCACCTCCCATTCAAAGTGAAAATTAAATTTTGACCTACGGCATTGTTTTTTGGCACATAGCATTTTTAAACACTCAGAATCATTTGTGTGAAATTTTAAACATATCCCATACAACTTGTATTGAAAAAGTGGCATAACTCCCTTGATTTTTAATCCATCAACTCAATTTTCACAAAAAATAAATATTATAATTGTAGAATATAAAATATATACCTGATCCGCCCACTTTTACGCCCATCTCCCATAGCAAAAACATGAATAAGTAATTTAAGCATAGTCTTTTAATAATTTTTTAACATCATTATCGTACTCCAATTTTTTTGATTCCCAGCTTTATTCCTCGCTTCCTGAATTATTTTATAACTTTTAGCTGAGACTTCAAGCTATAATTTGACATCTTTCGTTAAACAGCGCTCCACAGCGCTAAAAAGATGCAGTCCACTGAAGTTGATGAACATTGAAATTTTGATGTTGTTTATATTTTGTTCTACGAAATTTTTTATATGACACTTTTTCCAACTTTTTTTAATGCAAATCTCATCTATGACAATTGTCATTTACGAAAATATACAACAAAGTCAAATGATAAGTTTACTCTGATTGTACCAAAAAGATTGAATATACAATAAATTTGCATGCCATTTTAAACAAGCGAACATATATGAACTTCGAGCGTGTCTGTCCAAACAAGTAATAAATTTATCAGCCTAATGTTACGGAATCATAATATTCAGATATCTGACAACAAAATACCAAAAAATTATCCAAATCGGCGAACATGAAAAAAATTAATTTCGGTCACTCTTCAACCAATGTGCGACGCACCCCCAGACCTCTTAGGACATGCAAAACTTCTAAATGCTTTAAAAGTTTTATGTTTCACAATACATGACTGAATCCAAATGTTTACTGTTAGTTTAAAAATAAATAGAAAAATCACGTGAAAAAGTATCAAAGCAATATCTTTTGCAAAACCAAAAATAATAGGTTTTAAATTTGAAAATTGAGAAAATATTGAATGTTTATATAAGAGAGAGAGTTATAACTAGAAAAAATAAGTTTCTTAAGGGATTTATAATGTGTTTATAAATATATTTTTTTGAAATGTAACGACATTTATATTTACACTAATTGCGTTTTTTTAACCTTCTTTGTATTCTTTTCTGAAAAAATATAGTTTGGTAAGTGTTCTTTTCAAATAATGTTGCCCTAAAACCCCGAAAATATGCTGCTCAATTTTATCAAACAACTTTCTTGTTATTGTTTTTGAAGTACGTTTGTGTTAATGAAATAGTTTTTGGATTTTTTTTATTAATAGTGATAAAATGAAATAGTTTTAGAATATTTAGAAGCTACATAAAAGAAAATTGTATAAATGGTAATGGTTTTTGTTCTATTGTGATCGTTAAAAACATTATGAGGCAATATGTTGGAAACATTTTGTGTCAGAAAAGAAAACTCCATAAGTGTTCTAATGTCCCAAAATATAGGATTTCAAAACGAGACGAGCAACAGTTTTAAATACTATTATGTATACTAAATCATTGATAGATATTATTCTTTTACCAGTTCCGTGCCAAATGTTATTGACTTAATGGTCAAAATTCGAAAAAAAAAGAAAATTTGGATTTTTGTTTTTTGGGTGTAAATGGTGTACCGCCGTAAGAAATTTAATTGCGGTATGTTAACGAACAAACCTTTTATATTCAATATATATATTAATGAATTCTCCAATTATAGAGAATAGACATAGAGCGGAAACTCTCCTGTCAAAGACCTAACTCAGTTGCCAAAAACCTAAGTGGTGAGAATGTATTAGTAAAAAAAACTATGTGAAAACAAAAACAACACTCGTATGTGTGATTATTTTGAGTATAATTTTTGTTTGAGTTCTTTTTTCTAGTTTCCGCTCTTGTTGTTTCTCTATGACTAATACATTCTCAGCACATAGGTTTTTGACAACTGAGTTAGGTCTTTGACAGGAGATTTTCCAATCTATCTGTATTTAGCTGTAATTTATATTTTTTTCTTACAATTTTTAATAGCTGTCCTCTAGAGTTCCTTCCAAATTTAACCCATTTTATGACAATAAATCCCAAAGGGATTTATTTTTTATATTACTCTCGGAGCATAAATATTACAATATTTTGTAAATTCACAGTAATATACATTTAATTACCTTTCCGACGATAGCAAACACAATTATTCCCGGTCAATATCTTGATAACAGATCAAACTGATATGGTAGACGAGTACAAACTAATTTTATAGATAAAATACAATAATAAATTATGAAGATTGTTTTACATTAATGCAGGCGCGTTTTACTAATTGATTTTGTCACCAACAGAACTAGTGGCATAAACATATATATATTATTACCAATAACAAACAATATTGATGATATTCATTATGATTTCTAATATAGTAAATCCCTCTCCCTGTATTCTACACTACAAACAAATCTCTAGCTTATCAGAAATACACATTTTCAAAGAAATAGTCGCCACCAGAACTGATAAAAATACTACTGCTATGCATACACACTCTTGTTCATGCTACGCCAATCAATTACGTCTTAATTAGCCATGATATCGTCTTCAGGCCACCGCAGCACATGGTCTAGCGACGTGATTGATAACTGACCCACGACAACAGGATTGTTCAAAATATACGAAACGAATTTATTTATTTATTGGTTACTAGGTATCTAGTCAATTAATGTTTCATGTGTTCGCTTATAAGTTAGACGGATGTCATCATATTTGGAAAATTATATACATAATAACAAGAGAGCTAGACATGACAGAAAATATTATGGTTGGCAAACAAAATATGTATATATGTATGTACTTCTATTCATTTCGTCAAATTTCAAATATTGTAGACTATTTTTAAATAAAACCACATTATTTTTATATGAATTTTAAAAATAAAGCAGCCACACTCGGAAATATTTTATTTTACAATTTTATTTTCAAACTTAATTCGTGATTTCCTATACGACTTTAAGAGTTAAATGCATAGAGAATTATACATAGAGATGTCAAACAAAAATACAACAAATCACAAGTCAGATACAACACCAAAATACATTGTTGTTGCAAGAGTTAGGTTTTTGACAATTCACAATGTCACCCTAAGGTTAAGTGCCTTTCGATTAAAATTCAATTCGGTTATTTTTTACAATTTTATATAACGAATTTCTCAAAATAGTTTGTAACATAACACTGTATAAATCAAAATCATACTACAAATTGTATATTTTAAACATATGTACATATCGTTGTTCAAACACATTTCTAAATCATAAAAGTCAAATATGTATTAATTTACAGTATTTCGAGCAAATAGCTGTTTTCATCAATCCTATTGAGTACGTTAGCGAAGCACACAATTGACAGCAGGATACATATTTATTGTCATGGCCAAGCCCCTACACTAAACAACACAACAATCCCAATATACCCCTCCTTAAGTGATGTCTTTATTAATGATTTATTTACCCTTTCCACAATTTTCTTTTACAGAATGTCTACCAGCACGTTATATTTTGGCCATTTTGGGTTCAATAGGTATGGCCATTATTTATGGCTTAAAAGTAAATCTTAGTGTTGCTATGGTGGCGATGTTAAATCACACTGCTGTCGGACATGGTTCTCATGGTGGAGATCACGGTGGAAATGTCAGCAAAACAGCTTCGGAGTATGAAATTTGTGAGGCACCAGGCGGTGCCACAAATGCAACCAAAAGTCAAGTAAGTCAATTTAAAATTTCAATAATTTTTTTTTAAATCTATCTATATCTATATAAATATATAAATGTCTTTGTAAGTTTGTTTGTTTATTTGTTTGCTTGTTTGTTTGTTTGTTTGTTTGAGCATCACGCCTAAACGGCTGAACCGATTTTATTGAAATTTGGAACGTAGATAGATCCTTACTTGGAATCGTCAATAGGCTATAAATTTTTTCAATACTTGGACCAGAAAGGGATTAAAAGGGTATTAAAACGGGTAAAATTGGTACCTTTAGTTTTTAAACAATAATTACTAAACGGCTGAACCGATTTTTACATCGACAGGGGTAGCGAAGCGCACCGGGTCAAGCTAGTAAATATATAAATGTCTTTGTAAGTTTGTTTGTTTATTTGTTTGTTTGTTTGAGCATCACGCCTAAACGGCTGAATCGATTTTATTGAAATTTGGAACGTAGATAGATTCTTACTTGGAAGCGTCAATAGGCTATAACTTTTTTCAATACTTGGACCAGAAAGGGGTAAACAGGGGGTAAACAGGGGAAAACGGGTAAAATTGGTAAAATACTATTAAAATAGTATTTTAAAAAATAGCAATAATATAATTAATCTTTAACAGAATGATGGTACAAGTAGAGTGCCGCAATAATATATATGGTTAAAACAATCATATATATGATTGTCACAATAACTTGCATGATTGAGTATGTAATAATACACTTAATTATTATTCGATGCTGACTAATCAGTGCTGATGTAAATATCGTCAGTGGTGACTAATCAGTGCTGATGAAAACATCGTCAGTGCTGACTAATCAGTGCTGATGAAAACATCGTCAGTACTGATTAATCAGAACTGATGTAAATATCCTCAGAGCTGACTAATCAGGACTGATGAAAACAACGTCATAGCTGATTAATCAGCACTGATGTAAATATCGTCAGTGCTAATGAAAACATCGTCAGTGCTGACTAATCAGTGCTGATGAAAACATCGTCAGTGCTGATGAAAACATCGTCAGTGCTGACTAATCAGTGCTGATGAAAACATCGTCAGTGCTGATGAAAACATCGTCAGTGCTGATGAAAACAACGTCAGTGCTGATGGAAACAACGTCAGTGCTGATTAATCAGTGCTGATGAAAACATCGTCATAGCTGATTAATCAGTGCTGATGAAAACATCGTCAGTACTGATGAAAACATCGTCAGTGCTGATGAAAACATCGTCAGTGCTGATGAAAACATCGTCAGTGCTGATGAAAACATCGTCAGTGCTGATGAAAACATCGTCAGTGCTGACTAATCAGTGCTGATGAAAACATCGTCAGTGCTGATGAAAACATCGTCAGTGCTGATGAAAACAACGTCAGTGCTGACTAATCAGTGCTGATGAAAACATCGTCATATCTGATTAATCAGTGCTGATGTAAATCAGTAAATATCGTCAGTGCTGACTAATCAGTGCTGATGAAAACATCGTCAGTGCTGATGAAAACATCGTCAGTGCTGATGAAAACATTGTCAGTGCTGATAAAAACATTGTCAGTGCTGATGAAAACATCGTCAGTACTGATGAAAACATCGTCAGTGCTGATGAAAACATCGTCAGTGCTGATTTAAACATCGTCAGTGCTGACTAATCATTGCTGATGAAACATCTTCATAGCTGATTAATCAGTGCTGATGTAAATCAGTAAATATCGTCAGTGCTGACTAATCAGTGCTGATGAAAACATCGTCAGTGCTGATGAAAACATCGTCAGTGCTGATGAAAACATTGTCAGTGCTGATGAAAACATTGTCAGTGCTGATGAAAACATCGTCAGTGCTGACTAATCAGTGCTGATGAAAACATCGTCATAGCTGATTAATCAGTGCTGATGTAAATATCGTCAGTGCTGATGAAAACATCGTCATTGCTGATTAATCAGCACTGATGTAAATATCGTCAGTGCTGACTAATCAGTGCTGATGAAAACATCGTCAACGCTGATGAAAACATTGTCATAGCTGATTAATCAGCACTGATGTAAATATCGTCAGTGCTGACTTATCAGTGCTGATGAAAACATCGTCATAGCTGATTAATCAGCACTGATGTAAACATCGTCAGTGCTGACTAATCAGTGCTGATGAAAACATCGTCATAGCTAGGGATGCCAAAGGGGACTGAGTTTTACAAATCCCGGGATTCGGGATTTTAGAAATGTAAATCCCGGGATTTTTCGGGACCCCGGGATTTTTCGGCATCCCGGGATTTTTCGTGATTTCGAGATTTTTCGGGACTTCGGGATTTTAGTTAAACGTAAAAAAATACAAAATTCAACAATAAAAACTATTTTTTTTCGTTAATATATATATATTAAAATATATCAAAGAAAAACTAATGCATTGAATTAAAATAAATTTGGCACAAACGATATTTCATATTTATACCCGTATTCTGAACTTTATAACAGTGAGAAATCCATAACAAAACTGTATTGAGTACATATGGTAGTTCATAGTAAAAGGATTTTTAGGATTACTATGAGACTAATAGTGTAAAAATTGGTAAGGCAGTTTAAAAGTTATTTGCAATTAAAACCTTTAGTTCTTAAAAAATAAATACTAAACGGCCGAAACGATTTTATTGAAATTTCCAACATAGACTACGACAGGAGTAGCGAAGCGCACCGGGTCAAGCTAGTATCATATAAAACATTCATATTTCAAAATCCGCTGAGCAAACTTAAAATCAGTTTATATTCAATTAAGTTAGCCGTAACTAAAGATTTTGGTTATGTTTGGCAAATTTCAAAAACAGATTCTTGTTATAATCGATAACAGCTAGCAGCAAAATAGTATCACTTCCCAGATATTTTATTAGCGGCGTTCACAATCTTGTGCAAATGGTCTTGCATCATTGTATATGTATTACATTTTTACTTTACACTAACAAAATGGACAAAATAGACAAATGCACAAGATTGTGAATACCGCTATTATTTTTAGCATCACTGTTATATAAGGAATTAAATCTATAAAAAATGAATTCTTAATTCGTAATAAATTCTATAATGGAATGGTTGTTTTGATTTTGAAAATAAAATTAAGAATTAATAAATTCAAAGCTTTATTTTTAAACTAATTTTATTATTCTAATCAAAAATCAAACATTAACAACAATACATTAGAAATATTTGCCAATAAAGGGTGTCTCAGTAAGAATGCACTTTCTCATTTTAAAATTAAAACACGTATTTTTGAGATAGTTGTGATTTTTTTTTTGAATTGTAAAGAAGACGTGTAGGGAATTGGATTAAGTATGGAATAAAATATCCGTCAAATGGCCCCCACGGCTCTGATGAAATTCATGAAATTCTCCATGACTTTTTCACCGCATAAACCCGAGATTTCACGAAACCCCAAAGACAAAAATCACACGGCATTAAATCGCATGATCTTGGTTGACATCAGAATTTCTTGAAAAAATTTGTTCTGGAAATCGTTGCAATAAACCTTTTGTTGCTTGCGCGGTGTGGCAGGTGGCGCAGTCTTGCTGAAACCATATGTCGTCCAGCCACAAGAACTCGGTTATCATGTTCCTGTAACGAATGTTGGGTGCCCCGATAGACTTCACGATAGTGTGCTGGACTATCAATCTGGGGGTTGCAGGTTCGATTCCCACCAGAGACTCTAGGTGTATCTGCAGACAAGCAAAACGCTACGTAGTTTGTGTTTGTTTAAAACAACAAAAAAAATACCGTTCACAGTCACTGTAATTTCAGCCTCATCTTCAAAAAACTAAAACCCAATCACGCCACCTGACCACAATTCGCACCACACAGTTGCTCGTTGTGAGTGCATTTGTTTCAATCCATGATTGCTTGAGGATTTTGACAATTTTGTGTATTAACAAAGCCATTGAGATGGAAACGCGCATCATCGGAGAAGATTACTTTTTCCAAAAAGTGGCAATGACTTCACTTTGATCCATTACCCATTGAACGAATGGATGGCGCTTTCCATGATCTGCTGGTTTGAGCTCCTGAGTAAGCTGAATTTTGTACGCATGAAGGTAGAGGTCTTTTGTCAAAATTCGCTGCTTACTGGCCTACCTAAATAAAAGCGTAAGGCGGAACGTTTTTTTCCGCTTAGCCTTAACGCTGAAATGTCATACCTAAATAAAAGCGGCAACGCTACGCCAAACAATAAAAACAAGGTTATCAAAAAAATAAATATAACAACCCGGATTATTTAAACAATAAAGTACATTGCAGTATTGGTGTTTCTGATTTTTGTTTCGTGATTTGTAAACTTAAATTTTATCAAAAAAACTAAATATTAAAGTTTAAAAATTAAGTTTCTTGCATATTTGTTTATCCTTTTGTATGTATGTGTTTACATTTATTGTGTTTTGCAACTAACTTCACTATTGAACGCGCTGTCAAAATCGGATTTTCCAATTGCAAGACGGCAACGGTATACTGCATACAAATTCTATGGGCATGAGAATTTTTGACAAGTAAAAAACGCCTTCCGCTCCAATTTAGGTATGCGTGTTAGTGTTTCCTGAAATTTGACACTCTCGTTTACAGTAGTAATGTTTTCAAGAGTCCATAACCGACCCATTTTCTTAACATTTTCTTACCACTCTTTGAATGGTTGACACATTAGGTGCACTTTCTCAACTGAAACTTCTTTGAAGTTGGCGAGCGATCTCAGTAATACTATCCAAATTTTTGTAATAAGTTTTTACAATTATAACGCTGTGTTCTTTCATAAAGCGCTCCATTTTTAACAATCAGAATAAACGTATGTGACAGCTGCTTTTATTTAAAAAGTTCACTCTTACTAAGACACCCTTTATTTAAATAATATGTATGTAAAAATCCAAAAAAAAAATTTGAATTTTTTTTAGTACCAAACAAAATAATAACATAATTAATTAAATTCTGAAAATATAATATGCTTTTCCACTTTTGGTAAGCAGAACTGGCGCTGTGGGTGCCCAACAAACTAAAAAGTATTTATTATTATGTTATTGAAAAAACAATGGAAACTTAGGCCGCTTTAGTAACTTAGTTTTAGTTGGATATCCCTTGTTTTTATTACTTCTAAACAAGCGATAATACATTGAACCAATTAAAGATTCAATCGCCTGCTTTGAAATATTTAGCCTTTGCCTAATTAGTTCTATTTTTTAAGAATTTTAAACAAAAAATTTCGCTTACGATAACTTATATGTATTCTAGAACATTTTGTTTAAGACACAGGTATTGGTTTTTGTTTATTTTTAATTTAAATGTGTTTATGCCGAATGAAATGGCTATTTTTAGAAAAATATTATTTCAAACCATAGTTTCCATAACAGGTACTAGATGGTATTTTTAAAGTAAACAGACAAATATTGACTCTAGTTATTTTTTAAACTAAGTATTAGCAATACTTAAAACAATATGCTCAACTTAGTGGTGTTATAATAACCTATTAATTTAACTTAAATTATAAATTTGCAAAAAAAATTTTCTTAATTTCAGGATGGTCCCTTTACATGGAGTGAACCTTTGCAGGGTACATTGCTGAGTTGCTACTTCTGGGGTTATTTGGTTTCACAAATGCCCAGTGCACGTATAGCTGAAAATTTCTCCGCCAAATGGGTCATGTGCTTTTCGGTGGCTATTAATGTCGTGTGTACTTTATTGACTCCAGTTATGACCGAACTACATTATGTTGGTTTGATTGTAATGCGTGTGCTAGAGGGTGTTGGTGGTGGCGCCACGTTCCCCGCTATGCACTGTATGATTGCTGCCTGGTCACCACCCAATGAAAGATCTGTCATGTCTACCATTATTTATGTGGGTACATCGTTCGGTACGGCTATTTCCATACTTTTGGCTGGTGTCTTGTCCGGTCGTTACGGTTGGGAATCTGTCTTCTATGTTATGGGTGGTCTAAGTTGTATTTGGATGTTGTTGTGGGCAATTTTGGTACAAGATAATCCCAATAAACAAAGATTTATCAGCATTGAAGAAAGGCAAATGATTAACGCATCCTTGGGTCAAGAAACTGAACAGGCTACTGTTAAGGAAGAACATCCACCCGTGCCATGGAAGAAGGTGTTGACATCGGTTCCATTCTGGGCTATTTTGATTGCCCATTGTTGCAGCAACTGGGGTTGGTACATGTTCCTCATTGAGATTCCCTTCTACATGAAACAAGTGTTGGCCTTTAATGTCTCCACCAATGCTGCTCTCAGTGCTTTACCCTATTTCCCCATGTTGATCTTCAGTATTATTTTGGGCAAAACTCTAGATACTCTCAAAGCCAAACGTAAGTTTATAACATACCCACAAAACCACTTAAAGATTCATTAAAATTAATACAAATTTTCAAATTTTCAGAAAAAATTACCACCACCATTGCTCGTAAAACTGCCACTTCCATATGCACCGTCATTCCGGCCATTTGTCTATTGAGTTTATGTTACATCGGCTGCAAACACACGGCCGCTGTCATTATTATGACCATTGGCATCATAGCTATGGGTGGTATGTTCTCCGGTTTCCTCTCCAATCACATCGACATTGCTCCCAACTATGCCGGTACTCTGGTGGCCATAACCAATACCGCTGCCACTTTGCCTGGTATTATTGTGCCCTTGTTTGTGGGTTTCATTACCAAAGGAAATGTAAGTCTTGAAACTTTCTCCGTAACACGATTTTTTATGTATTGCTTCATTTCCATCTTTCATCATTTTAGCAAAACATTGGCGCCTGGCGTATTATTTTCTTCGTAACCATAGTCTTGTTCGTTATCGAATTCTTGGTATTTGTCATATTTGGCTCGGGCGAAGAACAACCCTGGAATAAAATGCCTCAAAAATCGGATCCAGAAAAAGATGAAAATACCCCCTTAAAAGGCACAAACAAAACCAATGCTTCTTAAACTAAACACACACTGCAAGCAACAAATGTACAACTAATATCCTTTTAAGGATTTAAAATTTATAATACTTTATAATAAGTTTAAATTAACTGTATAAATTGTATAAGTTATAAGTTTCTTAATTTACTTTTATACTTTCTTTTTCCTTGTTTTTACATACTACGAGTATAACTAAAAACATACATGTCTTATGTTTAATTCTTTTTCTCACTGTGTACTTTTATGAATGTTAAACTACCTCTGAATTTATTTATATAAACATAACTAACTATCTCCGCCGCCTTTGTACTTACAAACAAAACCATGATAAAAAATACTTAAGTAGTCTTACCTGAACATACTTAAATAAATAAATTAATTTATTAATTGATAATTATTATTTTAGATGTACAACAACAATATGTATAACTAAATGTCATTATTGTATGTTATAAATATTTAGAAAATTTATACAAATATTGGATGACAAATAAAAAAAATAAAAAATTCAAACCTCTTCTTATTTAACTGTTCGCCAGAAACATTTATGTGAACATCGGTCTAATATCAGTACTCGGTCTCGTAACTTTTATAAAGGAAAACAAAGTTCATTGGATTTTAAAGGAGCAACATGTTTTGAACACTAATTATAGAATGCTTAAGCATGCTGTAAAAACTGTTCCCTTACAAATACTTTTCATTTCAATATGAAAAAAACAAGAATAATGGAGTACACACTGTAAAGTGGGTGATACAGGGCATCTAAAAACAATTCATTGAAAGGTTTTGGATTTGGAAAAGTATTTCGTTCGTTTTCGATACAGATTGACCTTATTTTCCTTAAAATCGCTGTATTTACGAAGTTATTAACGATTTAAGATATTTGAGTTTTTTTAATTATTAGAATAGATTTTTGGTATAAAATATGAGTGATCACAGATTGACCTTATTTTCCTTAAAATCGCTGTATTTCAGAAGTTATTAACGATTTAAGATATTTGAGTTTTTTTATTCTAGGAATCGATTTTTGATATAAAATATGAGTGATCACAGATTGACCTTATTTTCCTTAAAATCGCTGTATTTAAGAAGTTATTAACGATTTAAGATATTTTAGTTTTTTTTATTCTAAGAATCGATTTTAAGGTATAAAATATGACTGATCACAGATTGACCTTATTTTCCTTAAAATCGCTGTATTTAAGAAGTTATTAACGATTTGAGATATTTGAGTTTTTTGTCTAAGAATCAATTTTTGGTATAAAATATGAGTGATCACAGATTGACCTTATTTTCCTTAAAATCGCTGTATCTAGGAAGTTATTAACGATTTAAGATATTTGATTTTTTTCTAAGAATCGATTTTTGGTATAAAATATGAGTAATTTTATTGACCTTATTTTCCTTAAAATCGCTGTATTTAAGAAGTTATTAACGATTTAAGCTATTTGAGTTTTTTTATTTAAGAATCGATTTTTGGTATAAAATATGAGTGATCACAGATTAACCTTATTTTCCTTAAAATCGCTGTATTTAAGAAGTTATTAACGATTTAAGATATTTTAGTTTTTTTATTCTAAGAATCGATTTTAAGGTTAAAAATATGAGTGATCACAGATTGACCTTATTTCACCTAAAATCGCTGTATTTAAGAAGTTATTAACGATTTAAAATATTTGATTTTTTTTCTAAGAATCGATTTTTGGTATAAAATATGAGTGATCACTAGGGGGATTTATATGCAAATGCATGTTTTTTCTCGAACGTCCAAATACAATGTAGACTAATTATGAATCCGAATCGCATATTTTGCTGTAAAATGGCATCGATTTGTTAGTGCATATTTTTGCATATTTTATTGATAATGCATATTTTGTTATATTTTACTTCAAAATGCATATTTATATGCATATTATCCAAGTTTTTAATAAAAATATAATTTTTTGTCGTCAATGAGCAACATATTGTCTGGACAAAAAGCTTTTAGTCGAATTTGTTAGACAAATAGCATAAAATGTTATCTTATTTCAACATCGAGAAACTGGCATTAAGTTCATCATTTCTCTATCAGCAATTGAAAATTATGATTTCAAAATATTTTGCTTCAAAAAAGTTTAATCGAGTTTTTTTAAAGTATCAAAAATTCATTAAATGTATCGAAAACCTTCATATTTGTTTTCTTTGCAATTTCGATCTATAAGAGATTTCGTTGTCGAAAGATTTTGTAACTTCACATACACAGTTATCGCTCCTGACAGTAATTTCCCAGCAGTTCTAGGAGATTGTTCTGAATTAGTGAATTTACCTATCATTTAGGGTGACAACTAGTTACATAACTAGCTACGTGACTAGTTATTCTAACACGTGCATGACCCTTTTGGATAACTTTTAGTCAAATGAAGTACATATGTAATTAACGTTTAAAGTGACTACACTATAGATTACTTAGAGGTACTTAAGTGACAATTGTCTTTACGCTTAATTACATGGGGTGTATAAAGTAACCAATTGACTTCTCTCTGCATTACAAATAACACATTCGTGTCAATTGACCAAAATATATAAATTGGAGTCAGCCAAGTGATCAGGCATTAGTGGCAATTACTGTCTATAAAGGATACAAGTAGTAAGAACGCTATTAAGAACACGCAAATTTAATGACCAAATTCTTAAAATCGGTCTCAGAAGGACGATTATGTTGTCCTAAAATATCACAAATTTTACGAAATGTAACTTTAACAGAACCAATAAGATTTTTTAATAAGATTTTCGAATGAAATTGAATTCCATGTAATAATAGCCAATCCATCTGCTACGAATACGACAAAAAACTAAATGTCAAAACTATCATGTTGTTGGTGCCCTGTACTTTACATCACGATTAAAATATTGGTAGTTTTAAAAGGCATGTCGCAAGATAGATGCTTTAAAGATTATGGTTTTTAACAAGTATTCATACCAAGATATTATAATTAATAAATCCATCGTTTTTTCAGAAGAACAATTATACTTTTTTTAAACTTTAACAATTTAATTCCTGGTATAATTTAAAGAATCGTAACTGCTGGGAACGCTGTGTGTTTATTTGACATTGCGCGATCCATATTTATTATGTTATAAGTGCATATTTTTTAAATTTTTAGGTCATATTTTGATTTTTTTGAAGCATATTTTAGGCGCATATTTTCCAATAATAAATGCATGAAAATCCGCCCCCTAGTGATCACAGATTGACCTTATTTTCCTTAAAATCGCTGTATCTAAAAGTTATTAACGATTTAAGATATTTTCGTTTTTTTATTCTAAGAATCGATTTTAAGGTTAAAAATATGAGTGATCACAGATTGACCTTATTTTCCTTAAAATCGCTGTATCTAAGAAGTTATTAACGATTTAAGATATTTTAGTTTTTTTATTCTAAGAATCGATTTTTGGTATAAAATATGAGTGATCACAGATTGACCTTATTTTCTTAAAATCGCTGTATTTAAGAAGTTATTAACGATTTAAGATATTTTAGTTTTTATTCTTAGAATCGATTTTTGATATAAATTATGAGTGATCACAGATTGACCTTATTTTCCTTAAAATCGCTGTATTTAAGAAGTTATTAACGATTTAAGATATTTTAGTTTATTTATTCTTAGAATCGATTTTTGATATAAAATATGAGTGATCTCAGATTGACCTTATTTTCTTTAAAATCGCTGTATTTACGAAGTTATTAACGATTTAAGATATTTGAGTTTTTTTATTCTAAGAATCGATTTTTAGTATAAAATATGAGTGATCACAGATTGACCTTATTTTCCTTAAAATCGCTGTATTTAAGAAGTTATTAAAGATTTAAGATATTTGAGATTTTTTATTCTTAGATTCGATTTTTGGTATAAAATATGAGTGATCACATATTGACCTTATTTTCCTTAAAATCGCTGTATTTAAGAAGTTATTAACGATTTAAGATATTTTAGTTTTTTTATTCTTAGAATCGATTTTTGGTATAAAATATGAGTAATCACAGATTGACCTTATTTTCCTTAAAATCGCTGTATTTATGAAGTTATTAACGATTTAAGATATTTGAGTTTTTTTATTCTTAGAATCGATTTTTGGTATAAAATATGAGTGATCACAGATTGACCTTATTTTCCTTAAAATCGCTGTATTTAAGAAGTTATTAAAGATTTAAGATATTTGAGTTTTTTTATTCTTAGAATCGATTTTTGGTATAAAATATGAGTGATCACAGATTGACCTTATTTTCCTTAAAATCGCTGTATTTAAGAAGTTATTAACGATTTAAGATATTTGAGTTTTTTATTATAAGAATCGATTTTTGGTATAAAATATGAGTGATCACAGATTGACCTTATTTTCCTTAAAATCGCTGTATTTAAGAAGTTATTAACGATTTAAGACAGTTTAGTTTTTTTATTATAAGAATCGATTTTTGGTATAAAATATGAGTGATCACAGATTGACCTTATTTTCCTTAAAATCGCTGTATTTAAGAAGTTATTAACAATTTAGGTTATTTGAGTTTTTTTATTCGAAGAATCGATTTTTGGTATAAAATATGAGTGATCACAGATTGACCTTATTTTCCTTAAAATCGCTGTATATAAGAAGTTATTAAAGATTTAAAATATTTGAGTTTTTTTATTCGAAGAATCGATTTTTGGTATAAAATATGAGTGATCACAGATTGACCTTATTTTCCTTAAAATCGCTGTATTTAAGAAGTTATTAAAGATTTAAGATATTTGAGATTTTTTATTCTTAGATTCGATTTTTGGTATAAAATATGAGTGATCACATATTGACCTTATTTTCCTTAAAATCGCTGTATTTAAGAAGTTATTAACGATTTAAGATATTTTAGTTTTTTTATTCTTAGAATCGATTTTTGGTATAAAATATGAGTAATCACAGATTGACCTTATTTTCCTTAAAATCGCTGTATTTATGAAGTTATTAACGATTTAAGATATTTGAGTTTTTTTATTCTTAGAATCGATTTTTGGTATAAAATATGAGTGATCACAGATTGACCTTATTTTCCTTAAAATCGCTGTATTTAAGAAATTATTAACAATTTAGGTTATTTGAGTTTTTTTATTCTTAGAATCGATTTTTGGTATAAAATATGAGTGATCACAGATTGACCTTATTTTCCTTAAAATCGCTGTATTTAAGAAGTTATTAACGATTTAAGACAGTTTAGTTTTTTTATTATAAGAATCGATTTTTGGTATAAAATATGAGTGATCACAGATTGACCTTATTTTCCTTAAAATCGCTGTATTTAAGAAGTTATTAACGATTTAAGATATTTTAGTTTATTTATTCTTAGAATCGATTTTTAGTATAAAATATGAGTGATCACAGATTGCCCTTATTTTCCTTAAAATCGCTGTATTTAAGAAGTTATTAACGATTTAAGATATTTTATTTTTTTTATTCTAAGAATCGATTTTTAGTATAAAATGTGAGTGATCACAGATTGACCTTATTTTCCTTAAAATCGCTGTATTTACGAAGTTATTAACGATTTAAGATATTTGAGTTTTTTTATTCTAAGAATCGATTTTTAGTATAAAATATGAGTGATCACAGATTGACCTTATTTTCCTTAAAATCGCTGTATTTAAGAAGTTATTAACGATTTAAGATATTTTAGTTTATTTATTCTTAGAATCGATTTTTAGTATAAAATATGAGTGATCACAGATTGCCCTTATTTTCCTTAAAATCGCTGTATTTAAGAAGTTATTAACGATTTAAGATATTTTATTTTTTTTATTCTAAGAATCGATTTTTAGTATAAAATGTGAGTGATCACAGATTGACCTTATTTTCCTTAAAATCGCTGTATTTACGAAGTTATTAACGATTTAAGATATTTGAGTTTTTTTATTCTAAGAATCGATTTTTAGTATAAAATATGAGTGATCACAGATTGACCTTATTTTCCTTAAAATCGCTGTATTTAAGAAGTTATTAACGATTTAAGATATTTTAGTTTATTTATTCTTAGAATCGATTTTTGGTATAAAATATGAGTGATTGACAGATTGACCTTATTTTCCTTAAAATCGCTGTATTTAAGAAGTTATTAACGATTTAAGATATTTTAGTTTTTTTATTCTTAGAATCGATTTTTGGTATAAAATATGAGTGATCACAGATTAACCTTATTTTCCTGTATTTACGAAGTTATTAACGATTTAAGATATTTTAGTTTTTTATTCTTAGAATCGATTTTTGATATAAAATATGAGTGATCACAGATTGACCTTATTTTCCTTAAAATCGCTGTATTTACGAAGTTATTAACGATTTAAGATATTTTAGTTTTTTATTCTTAGAATCGATTTTTGGTATAAAATATGAGTGATCACAGATTGACCTTATTTTCCTTAAAATCGCTGTATTTAAGAAGTTATTAATGATTTAAGATATTTGAGTTTTTTTATTCTAAGAATCGATTTTTGATATAAAATATGAGTGATCACAGATTGACCTTATTTTCCTTAAAATCGCTGTAATTAAGAGTTATTAACGATTTAAGATATTTTAGTTTTTATTCTTAGAATCGATTTTTGGTATAAAATATGAGTGATCACAGATTGACCTTATTTTCCTTAAAATCGCTGTATTTAAGAAGTTATTAACGATTTAAGATATTTTAGTTTTTATTCTTAGAATCGATTTTTGGTATAAAATATGAGTGATCACAGATTGACCTTATTTTCCTTAAAATCGCTGTATTTAAGAAGTTATTAACGATTTAAGATATTTTAGTTTATTTATTCTTAGAATCGATTTTTGGTATAAAATATGAGTGATCACAGATTGACCTTATTTTCCTTAAAATCGCTGTATTTAAGAAGTTATTAACGATTTAAGATATTTTAGTTTTTTTATTCTTAGAATCGATTTTTGGTATAAAATATGAGTGATCACAGATTGACCTTATTTTCCTTAAAATCGCTGTATTTAAGAAGTTATTAACGATTTAAGATTGAGTTTTTTTATTCTAAGAATCGATTTTTAGTATAAAATATGAGTGATCACAGATTGACCTTATTTTTCTTAAAATCGCTGTATTTAAGAAGTTATTAACGATTTAAGATTGAGTTTTTTTATTCTAAGTATTTACGAAGTTATTAACGATTTAAGATATTTTATTTTTTTTATTCTAAGAACCGATTTTTAGTATAAAATATGAGTGATCACAGATTGACCTTATTTTCCTTAAAATCGCTGTATTTACGAAGTTATTAACGATTTAAGATATTTTAGTTTTTTTATTCTAAGAATCGATTTTTGATATAAAATATGAGTGATCACAGATTGACCTTATTTTCCTGTATTTAAGAAGTTATTAATGATTTAAGATATTTGAGTTTTTTTATTCTAAGAATCGATTTTTGATATAAAATATGAGTGATCACAGATTGACCTTATTTTCCTTAAAATCGCTGTATTTAAGAAGTTATTAACGATTTAAGATATTTTAGTTTTTTTATTCTTAGAATCGATTTTTGGTATAAAATATGAGTGATCACAGATTGACCTTATTTTCCTTAAAATCGCTGTATTTAAGAAGTTATTAACGATTTAAGATATTTTAGTTTTTTTATTCTTAGAATCGATTTTTGGTATAAAATATGAGTGATCACAGATTGACCTTATTTTCCTTAAAATCGCTGTATTTAAGAAGTTATTAACGATTTAAGATTGAGTTTTTTTATTCTAAGAATCGATTTTTAGTATAAAATATGAGTGATCACAGATTGACCTTATTTTCCTTAAAATCGCTGTATTTAAGAAGTTACTAAAGATTTAAGATATTTGAGTTTCGTTACTTTTAGAATCGATTTTTGGTATAAAATATGAGTGATCACAGATTGACCTTATTTTCCTTAAAATCGCTGTATTTAAGAAGTTATTAAAGATTTAAGATATTTGAGTTTTTTTATTCTCAGAATCGATTTTTGGTATAAAATATGAGTGATCACAGATTGACCTTATTTTCCTTAAAATCGCTGTATTTAAGAAGTTATTAAAGATTTAAGATATTTGAGTTTTTTATTCTTAGAATCGATATTTAGTATAAAAATGAGTGATCACAGATTGACCTTATTTTCCTTAAAATCGCTGTAGTTAAGAAGTTATTAAAGATTTAAGATATTTGAGTTTTTTTATTCTAAGAATCGATTTTTGGTATAAAATATGAGTGATCACAGATTGACCTTATTTTCCTTAAAATCGCTGTATATAAGAAGTTATTAAAGATTTAAAATATTTGAGTTTTTTCATTCGAAGAATCGATTTTTTGTATAAAATATGAGTGATCACAGATTGACCTTATTTTCCTTAAAATCGCTGTATTTAAGAAGTTATTAACAATTTAGGTTATTTGAGTTTTTTTATTCGAAGAATCGATTTTTGGTATAAAATATGAGTGATCACAGATTGACCTTATTTTCCTTAAAATCGCTGTATATAAGAAGTTATTAAAGATTTAAAATATTTGAGTTTTTTTATTCGAAGAATCGATTTTTGGTATAAAATATGAGTGATCACAGATTGACCTTATTTTCCTTAAAATCGCTGTATTTACGAAGTTATTAACGATTTAAGATATTTGAGTTTTTTTATTCGAAGAATCGATTTTTGGTATAAAATATGAGTGATCACAGATTGACCTTATTTTCCTTAAAATCGCTGTATTTACGAAGTTATTAACGATTTAAGATATTTGAGTTTTTTTATTCGAAGAATCGATTTTTGGTATAAAATATGAGTGATCACAGATTGACCTTATTTTCCTTAAAATCGCTGTATTTAAGAAGTTATTAACGATTTAAGATATTTTAGTTTTTTTCTTCTTAGAATCGATTTTTGGTATAAAATATGAGTGATCACAGATTGACCTTATTTTCCTTAAAATCGCTGTATTTACGAAGTTATTAACGATTTAAGATATTTGAGTTTTTTTATACATGGATCGATTTTTGGTATAAAATATGAGTGATCACAGATTGACCTTATTTTCCTTAAAATCGCTGTATTTAAGAAGTTATTATAGATTTAAGATATTTGAGTTTTTTTTATTCGAAGAATCGATTTTTGGTATAAAATATGAGTGATCACAGATTGACCTTATTTTCCTTAAAATCGCTTTATTTAAGAAGTTATTAAAGATTTAAGACATTTGAGTTTTTTTATTCTTAGAATCGATTTTTGGTATATGAGTGATCACAAATTGACCTTATTTCCCTTAAAATCGCTGTATTTACGAAGTTATTAACGATTTCAGATATTTGTGTTTTTTTATTCTAAGAATCGATTTTTAGTATAAAATATGAGTGATCACAGATTGACCTTATTTTCCTTAAAATCGCTGTTATAAGAAGTTATTAAAGATTTAAAATATTTGAGTTTTTTTATTCGAAGAATCGATTTTTGGTATAAAATATGAGTGATCACAGATTGACCTTATTTTCCTTAAAATCGCTGTATTTAAGAAATTATTAACAATTTAGGTTATTTGAGTTTTTTTATTCTTAGAATCGATTTTTGGTATAACATATGAGTGATCACAGATTGACCTTATTTTCCTTAAAATCGCTGTATTTAAGAAGTTATTAACAATTTAGGTTATTTGAGTTTTTTTATTCTTAGATTCGATATTTAGTATAAAATATGAGTGATCACAGATTGACCTTATTTTCCTTAAAATCGCTGTATTTAAGAAGTTATTAACAATTTAGGTTATTTGAGTTTTTTTATTCTTAGATTCGATATTTAGTATAAAATATGAGTGATCACAGATTGACCTTATTTTCCTTAAAATCGCTGTATTTACGAAGTTATTAACGATTTAAGATATTTGAGTTTTTTTATTCTCAGAATCGATTTTTGGTATAAAATATGAGTGATCACATATTGACCTTATTTTCCTTAAAATCGCTGTATTTAAGAAGTTATTAACAATTTAGGTTATTTGAGTTTTTTTATTCGAAGAATCGATTTTTGGTATAAAATATGAGTGATCACAGATTGACCTTATTTCCTTAAAATCGCTGTATATAAGAAGTTATTAAAGATTTAAAATATTTGAGTTTTTTTATTCGAAGAATCGATTTTTGGTATAAAATATGAGTGATCACAGATTGACCTTATTTTCCTTAAAATCGCTGTTATAAGAAGTTATTAAAGATTTAAAATATTTGAATTTTTTTATTCGAAGAATCGATTTTTGGTATAAAATATGAGTGATCACAGATTGACCTTATTTTCCTTAAAATCGCTGTATTTGAGAAGTTATTAACGATTTAAGATATTTGAGTTTTTTCATTCGAAGAATCGATTTTTGGTATAAAATATGAGTGATCACAGATTGACCTTATTTTCCTTAAAATCGCTGTATTTAAGAAGTTATTAACAATTTAGGTTATTTGAGTTTTTTTATTCGAAGAATCGATTTTTGGTATAAAATATGAGTGATCACAGATTGACCTTATTTTCCTTAAAATCGCTGTATTTAAGAAGTTATTAACAATTTAGGTTATTTGAGTTTTTTTATTCTTAGAATCGATTTTTGGTATAAAATATGAGTGATCACAGATTGACCTTATTTTCCTTAAAATCGCTTTTTTTAAGAAGTTATTAAAGATTTAAGATATTTGAGTTTTTTTATTCTTAGATTCGATATTTAGTATAAAATATGAGTGATCACAGATTGACCTTATTTTCCTTAAAATCGCTGTATTTAAGAAATTATTAACAATTTAGGTTATTTGAGTTTTTTTATTCTTAGAATCGATTTTTGGTATAAAATATGAGTGATCACAGATTGACCTTATTTTCCTTAAAATCGCTGTATTTAAGAAGTTATTAACAATTTAGGTTATTTGAGTTTTTTTATTCTTAGAATCGATTTTTGGTATAAAATATGAGTGATCACAGATTGACCTTTTTTTCCTTAAAATCGCTGTATTTAAGAAGTTATTAACAATTTAGGTTATTTGAGTTGTTTTATTCGAAGAATCGATTTTTGGTATAAAATATGAGTGATCATATTGACCTTATTTTCCTTAAAATCTCTGTATTTAAGAAGTTATTAACAATTTAGGTTATTTAAGTTTTTATTCTAAGAATCGATTTTTAGTATAAAATATGAGTGATCACAGATTGACCTTATTTTCCTTAAAATCGCTGTATTTACGAAGTTATTAACGATTTAAGATATTTGAGTTTTTTTATTCTCAGAATCGATTTTTGGTATAAAATATGAGTGATCACAGATTGACCTTATTTTCCTTAAAATCGCTGTATTTACGAAGTTATTAACAATTTAGGTTATTTGAGTTTTTTTATTCTTAGAATCGATTTTTGGTATAAAATATGAGTGATCACATATTGACCTTATTTTCCTTAAAATCGCTGTATTTAAGAAGTTATTAACAATTTAGGTTATTTGAGTTTTTTTATTCGAAGAATCGATTTTTGGTATAAAATATGAGTGATCACAGATTGACCTTATTTTCCTTAAAATCGCTGTATTTAAGAAGTTATTTAAGATTTAAGATATTTGAGTTTTTTTATTCTCAGAATCGATTTTTGGTATAAAATATGAGTGATCACATATTGACCTTATTTTCCTTAAAATCGCTGTATTTAAGAAGTTATTAACAATTTAGGTTATTTGAGTTTTTTTATTCGAAGAATCGATTTTTGGTATAAAATATGAGTGATCACATCCTTATTTTCCTTAAAATCGCTGTATTTAAGAAGTTATTAACAATTTAGGTTATTTGAGTTTTTTTATTCCTAGAATCGATTTTTGGTATAAAATATGAGTGATCACAGATTGACCTTATTTTCCTTAAAATCGCTTTTTTTAAGAAGTTATTTAAGATTTAAGATATTTGAGTTTTTTATTCTTAGATTCGATATTTAGTATAAAATATGAGTGATCACAGATTGACCTTATTTTCCTTAAAATCGCTGTTTTTAAGAAATTATTAACAATTTAGGTTACTTGAGTTTTTTTATTCTTAGAATCGATTTTTGGTATAAAATATGAGTGATCACATATTGACCTTATTTTCCTTAAAATCGCTGTATTTAAGAAGTTATTAACAATTTAGGTTATTTGAGTTTTTTTATTCGAAGAATCGATTTTTGGTATAAAATATGAGTGATCACAGATTGATCTTATTTTCCTTCAAATCGCTGTATTTAAGAAGTTATTAACGATTTAAGATATTTGAGTTTTTTTAATTATTAGAATCGATTTTTGGTATAAAATATGAGTGATCACAGATTGACCTTATTTCCCTTAAAATCGCTGTATTTAAGAAGTTATTAAAGATTTAAGATATTTGAGTTTTTTATACCCTTCACCTTCGTGAGAAGGGTATATATAAATTTGTCATTCCGTTTGTAATTTCCACAATATAATTTTCCGACCCTATAAAGTATATATATTCTGGATCCTTATAGATAGCGGAGTCGATTAAGCCATGTCTGTCTGTCTGTCTGTCTGTCTGTCTGTCTGTCTGTCTGTCTGTCTGTCTGTCTGTCTGTCTGTCTGTCTGTCTGTCTGTCTGTCTGTCTGTCTGTCTGTCTGTCTGTCTGTCTGTCTGTCTGTCTGTCTGTCTGTCTGTCTGTCTGTCTGTCTGTCTGTCTGTCTGTCTGTCTGTCTGTCTGTCTGTCTGTCTGTCTGTCTGTCTGTCTGTCTGTCTGTCTGTCTGTCTGTCTGTCTGTCTGTCTGTCTGTCTGTCTGTCTGTCTGTCTGTCTGTCTGTCTGTCTGTCTGTCTGTCTGTCTGTCTGCCTGCCTGCCTGCCTGCCTGTCTGTCTGTCTGTCTGTCTGTCTGTCTGTCTGTCTGTCTGTCTGTCTGTCTGTCTGTCTGTCCGTCTGTCTGTCTGTCTGTCTGTTGAAATCAATTTTCTGAAGACCCCAGATATCTTCGGGATCCAAATCTTCAATAATTCTGTCAGACATGCTTTCGAGAAGTTTGCTATTTCAAATCAGCAAAATCGGTTCACAAATGGCTGAGATATAAGGAAAAAACCAGGACAACCTCGATTTTTTACCTATTTTTTGACCTACATCTGGATTATTAAGTCATTAATATAGACAATATTGATACCAAATGATAGATATTTCAAAGACCTTTGCAACGACGTATATAAGTAAGTTGGACCTACAATGGGTCAAAATCGGGAAAAATTTTGAACCAGATTTTTTTTTACCAAAAGTTTTTTTCGCTAAATATTAAAAAAAAAATAAATTTAAATTTAAAAAAAAAAAAAATTTAAATTTAAAAAAAATTTTACATAAAAACTTAAAAAAAAAAATTCGAAAAATATTTTTTTTCCAAAAAATGAAAAAAAACAACTGGAAAAAAAAATTTGTTTACCTAAAATTACCTAAAAATTTTTATTTTGAAGTATAGTTTGGTGAAGGGTATATAAGATTCGGCCCAGCCGAATATATCTCTCTTACTTGTTTATTCTTAGATTCGATATTTAGTATAAAATATGAGTGATCACAGATTGACCTTATTTTCCTTAAAATCGCTGTATTTAAGAAGTTATTAACAATTTAGGTTATTTGAGTTTTTTCATTCTTAGAATCGATTTTTGGTATAAAATATGAGTGATCACAGATTGACCTTATTTTCCTTAAAATCGCTGTATTTACGAAGTTATTAACAATTTAGGTTATTTGAGTTTCTTTATTCTAAGAATCGATTTTTAGTATAAAATATGAGTGATCACAGATTGACCTTATTTTCCTTAAAATCGCTGTATTTAAGAAGTTATTAAAGATTTAAAATATTTGAGTTTTTTTTATTCTAAGAATCGATTTTTAGTATAAAATATGAGTGATCACAGATTGATCTTATTTTCCTTAAAATCGCTGTATTTAAGAAGTTATTAAAGATTTAAGATATTTGAGTTTTTTTGTTCTAAGAATCGATTTTTAGTATAAAATATGAGTGATCACAGATTGATCTTATTTTCCTTAAAATCGCTGTATTTAAGAAGTTATTAAAGATTTAAGATATTTGAGTTTTTTTATTCTTAGATTCGATATTTAGTATAAAATATGAGTGATCACAGATTGACCTTATTTTCCTTAAAATCGCTGTATTTAAGAAGTTATTAACAATTTAGGTTATTTGAGTTTTTTTATTCTAAGAATCGATTTTTAGTATAAAATATGAGTGATCACAGATTGACCTTATTTTCCTTAAAATCGCTGTATTTACGAAGTTATTAACGATTTACGATATTTGAGTTTCTTTATTCTAAGAATCGATTTTTGGTATAAAATATGAGTGATCACAGATTGACCTTATTTTCCTTAAAATCGCTGTATTTAAGAAGTTATTAAAGATTTAAAATATTTGAGTTTTTTTTATTCTAAGAATCGATTTTTAGTATCACAGATTGACCTTATTTTCCTTAAAATCGCTGTATTTACGAAGTAATTAACGATTTAAGATATTTGAGTTTTTTTATTCGAAGAATCGATTTTTGGTATAAAATATGAGTGATCACAGATTGACTCTATTTTCCTTAAAATCACTGTATTTAAGATGTTATTAAAGATTTAAAATATTTGTGTTTCTTTATTCTAAGAATCGATTGTTGGTATAAAATATGAGTGATCACAGATTGACCTTATTTTCCTTAAAATCGCTTTATTTACGAAGTTATTAACGATTTACGATATTTGAGTTTTTTTATTATTAGAATCGATTTTTGGTATAAAATATGAGTGATCACAGATTGACCTTATTTTCCTTAAAATCGCTGTATTTAAGAAGTTATTAAAGATTTAAGATATTTTAGTTTTTTTATTCTTAGAATCGATTGTTGATATAAAATATGAGTGATCACTGATTGACCTTATTTTCCTTAAAATCGCTGTATTTAAGAAGTTATTAACGATTTAAGATATTTTAGTTTTTTATTCTTAGAATCGATTTTTGATATAAAATATGAGTGATCACAGATTGACCTTATTTTCCTTAAAATCGCTGTATTTAAGAAGTTATTAACGATTTAAGATATTTTAGTTTATTTATTCTAAGAATCGATTTTTGATATAAAATATGAGTGATCACAGATTGACTCTATTTTCCTTATAATCACTGTATTTACGAAGTTATTAACGATTTAAGATATTTGAGTTTTTTTTATTCTAAGAATCGATTTTTGGTATAAAATATGAGTGATCACAGATTGACCTTATTTTCCTTAAAATCGCTGTATTTAAGAAGTTATTATAGATTTAAGATATTTGAGTTTTTTTATACAAGGATCGATATTTGGTATAAAATATGAGTGATCACAGATTGACCTTATTTTCCTTAAAATCGCTGTATTTAAGAAGTTATTAACATTTTAGGTTATTTGAGTTTTTTTATTCTTAGAATCGATTTTTGGTATAAAATATGAGTGATCACAGATTGACCTTATTTTCCTGTATTTACGAAGTTATTAACGATTTAAGATATTTTAGTTTTTTATTCTTAGAATCGATTTTTGATATAAAATATGAGTGATCACAGATTGACCTTATTTTCCTTAAAATCGCTGTATTTAAGAAGTTATTAACGATTTAAGATATTTTTTTTTTATTCTTAGAATCGATTTTTGGTATAAAATATGAGTGATCACAGATTGACCTTATTTTCCTCAAAATCGCTGTATTTAAGAAGTTATTAACGATTTAAGATATTTAGTTTTTTATTCTTAGAATCGATTTTTGATATAAAATATGAGTGATCACAGATTGACCTTATTTTCCTTAAAATCGCTGTATTTAAGAAGTTATTAACGATTTAAGATATTTTTTTTTTTATTCTTAGAATCGATTTTTGGTATAAAATATGAGTGATCACAGATTGACCTTATTTTCCTTAAAATCGCTGTATTTAAGAAGTTATTAACGATTTAAGATATTTTAGTTTATTTATTCTTAGAATCGATTTTTAGTATAAAATATGAGTGATCACAGATTGACCTTATTTTCCTTAAAATCGTTGTATTTAAAAAGTTATTAACGATTTAAGATATTTTAGTTTTTTTATTCTAAGAATCGATTTTTGATATAAAATATGAGTGATCACAGATTGACCTTATTTTCCTTAAAATCGCTGTATTTACGAAGTTATTAACGATTTAAGATATTTTAGTTTTTTATTCTTAGAATCGATTTTTGGTATAAAATATGAGTGATCACAGATTGACCTTATTTTCCTTAAAATCGCTGTATTTAAGAAGTTATTAACGATTTAAGATATTTTAGTTTTTTATTCTTAGAATCGATTTTTGATTTAAAATATGAGTGATCACAGATTGACCTTATTTTCCTTAAAATCGCTGTATTTCAGAAGTTATTAACGATTTAAGATATTTTAGTTTTTTTATTCTTAGAATCGATTTTTGGTATAAAATATGAGTGATCACAGATTGACCTTATTTTCCTTAAAATCACTGTATTTACGAAGTTATTAACGATTTAAGATATTTTAGTTTTTTATTCTTAGAATCGATTTTTGGTATAAAATATGAGTGATCACAGATTGACCTTATTTTCCTTAAAATCGCTGTATTTAAGAAGTTATTAACGATTTAAGATATTTTAGTTTTTTTATTCTTAGAATCGATTTTTGATATAAAATATGAGTGATCACAGATTGACCTTATTTTCCTTAAAATCGCTGTATTTCAGAAGTTATTAACGATTTAAGATATTTTAGTTTTTTTATTCTAAGAATCGATTTTTGATATAAAATATGAGTGATCACAGATTGACTCTATTTTCCTTATAATCACTGTATTTACGAAGTTATTAACGATTTAAGATATTTGAGTTTTTTTTATTCTAAGAATCGATTTTTGGTATAAAATATGAGTGATCACAGATTGACCTTATTTTCCTTAAAATCGCTGTATTTAAGAAGTTATTATAGATTTAAGATATTTGAGTTTTTTTATACAAGGATCGATATTTGGTATAAAATATGAGTGATCACAGATTGACCTTATTTTCCTTAAAATCGCTGTATTTAAGAAGTTATTAACATTTCAGGTTATTTGAGTTTTTTTATTCTTAGAATCGATTTTTGGTATAAAATATGAGTGATCACAGATTGACCTTATTTTCCTGTATTTACGAAGTTATTAACGATTTAAGATATTTTAGTTTTTTATTCTTAGAATCGATTTTTGATATAAAATATGAGTGATCACAGATTGACCTTATTTTCCTTAAAATCGCTGTATTTAAGAAGTTATTAACGATTTAAGATATTTTTTTTTATTCTTAGAATCGATTTTTGGTATAAAATATGAGTGATCACAGATTGACCTTATTTTCCTCAAAATCGCTGTATTTAAGAAGTTATTAACGATTTAAGATATTTTTTTTTTTTATTCTTAGAATCGATTTTTGGTATAAAATATGAGTGATCACAGATTGACCTTATTTTCCTTAAAATCGCTGTATTTAAGAAGTTATTAACGACTTAAGATATTTTAGTCTTTTTATTCTAAGAATCGATTTAGACCTTATTTTCCTTAAAATCGCTGTATTTACGAAGTTATTAACGATTTAAGATATTTTAGTTTTTTTATTCTAAGAATCGATTTTTGATATAAAATATGAGTGATCACAGATTGACTCTATTTTCCTTATAATCACTGTATTTACGAAGTTATTAGCGATTTAAGATTGAGTTTTTTTATTCTAAGAATCGATTTTTGGTATAAAATATGAGTGATCACAGATTGACCTTATTTTCCTTAAAATCGCTGTATTTAAGAAGTTATTAACGATTTAAGATATTTTAGTTTTTTATTCTTAGAATCGATTTTTGGTATAAAATATGAGTGATCACAGATTGACCTTATTTTCCTTAAAATCGCTGTATTTAAGAAGTTATTAACGATTTAAGATATTTTAGTTTTTTATTCTTAGAATCGATTTTTGATATAAAATATGAGTGATCACAGATTGACCTTATTTTCCTTAAAATCGCTGTATTTCAGAAGTTATTAACGATTTAAGATATTTTAGTTTATTTATTCTTAGAATCGATTTTTGATATAAAATATGAGTGATCACATATTGACCTTATTTTCCTTAAAATCGCTGTATTTAAGAAGTTATTAACGATTTAAGATATTTTAGTTTTTTTCTTCTTAGAATCGATTTTTGGTATAAAATATGAGTGATCACAGATTGACCTTATTTTCCTTAAAATCGCTGTATTTAAGAAGTTATTAACGATTTAAGATATTTTAGCTTTTTTATTCTTAGAATCGATTTTTGGTATAAAATATGAGTGATCACAGATTGACCTTATTTTCCTTAAAATCGCTGTATTTAAGAAGTTATTAACGATTTAAGATATTTTAGCTTTTTTATTCTAAGAATCGATTTTTGGTATAAAATATGAGTGATCACAGATTGATCTTATTTAAAATCGCTGTATTTAAGAAGTTATAACCGATTTAAGATATTTTAGTTTTTTTATTCTAAGAATCGATTTTTGGTATAAAATATGAGTGATCACAGATTGACCTTATTTTCCTTAAAATCGCTGTATTTAAGGAGTTATTAACGAATTAAGATATTTGAGTTTTTTTTATTCTAAGAATCGATTTTTGGTATAAAATATGAGTGATCACAGATTGACCTTATTTTCCTTAAAATCGCTGTATTTAAGAAGTTATTAACGATTTAAGATATTTTAGCTTTTTTATTCTTAGAATCGATTTTTGATATAAAATATGAGTGATCACAGATTGACCTTATTTTCCTTAAAATCGCTGTATTTACGAAGTTATTAACGATTTAAGATATTTTAGTTTTTTATTCTTAGAATCGATTTTTGATATAAAATATGAGTGATCACAGATTGACCTTATTTTCCTTAAAATCGCTGTATTTAAGAAGTTATTAACGATTTAAGATATTTTAGTTTATTTATTCTTAGAATCGATTTTTGATATAAAATATGAGTGATCACAGATTGGCCTTATTTCCCTTAAAATCGCTGTATTTAAGAAGTTATTAATGATTTAAGATATTTGAGTTTTTTTATTCTAAGAATCGATTTTTGGTATAAAATGTGAGTGATCACAGATTGACCTTATTTTCCTTAAAATCGCTGTATTTAAGAAGTTATTAACGATTTAAGATATTTTAGTTTTTTATTCTTAGAATCGATTTTTGGTATAAAATATGATTGATCACAGATTGACCTTATTTTCCTTAAAATCGCTGTATTTAAGAAGTTATTAACGATTTAAGATATTTTAGCTTTTTTATTCGATTTTCGGTATAAAATATGAGTGATCACAGATTGATCTTATTTAAAATCGCTGTATTTAAGAAGTTATAACCGATTTAAGATATTTTAGTTTATTTATTCTTAGAATCGATTTTTGATATAAAATATGAGTGATCACAGATTGACCTTATTTTCCTTAAAATCGCTGTATTTAAGGAGTTATTAACGATTTAAGATATTTGAGTTTTTTTTATTCTAAGAATCGATTTTTGGTATAAAATATGAGTGATCACAGATTGACCTTATTTTCCTTAAAATCGCTGTATTTAAGAAGTTATTAACGATTTAAGATATTTTAGTTTTTTTATTCTAAGAATCGATTTTTAGTATAAAATATGAGTGATCACAGATTGACCTTATTTTCCTTAAAATCGCTGTATTTCAGAAGTTATTAACGATTTAAGATATTTTAGTTTATTTATTCTTAGAATCGATTTTTGATATAAAATATGAGTGATCACATATTGACCTTATTTTCCTTAAAATCGCTGTATTTAAGAAGTTATTAACGATTTAAGATATTTTAGTTTTTTTCTTCTTAGAATCGATTTTTGGTATAAAATATGAGTGATCACAGATTGACCTTATTTTCCTTAAAATCGCTGTATTTAAGAAGTTATTAACGATTTAAGATATTTTAGCTTTTTTATTCTTAGAATCGATTTTTGGTATAAAATATGAGTGATCACAGATTGACCTTATTTTCCTTAAAATCGCTGTATTTACGAAGTTATTAACGATTTAAGATATTTTAGTTTTTTATTCTTAGAATCGATTTTTGATATAAAATATGAGTGATCACAGATCACAGATTTAAGATATTTTAGTTTATTTATTCTTAGAATCGATTTTTGATATAAAATATGAGTGATCACAGATTGGCCTTATTTCCCTTAAAATCGCTGTATTTAAGAAGTTATTAATGATTTAAGATATTTGAGTTTTTTTATTCTAAGAATCGATTTTTGGTATAAAATGTGAGTGATCACAGATTGACCTTATTTTCCTTAAAATCGCTGTATTTAAGAAGTTATTAACGATTTAAGATATTTTAGTTTTTTTATTCTTAGAATCGATTTTTGATATAAAATATGAGTGATCACAGATTGGCCTTATTTCCCTTAAAATCGCTGTATTTAAGAAGTTATTAATGATTTAAGATATTTGAGTTTTTTTATTCTAAGAATCGATTTTTGGTATAAAATGTGAGTGATCACAGATTGACCTTATTTTCCTTAAAATCGCTGTATTTAAGAAGTTATTAACGATTTAAGATATTTTAGTTTTTTTATTCTTAGAATCGATTTTTGGTATAAAATATGAGTGATCACAGATTGACCTTATTTTCCTTAAAATCGCTGTATTTAAGAAGTTATTAACGATTTAAGATATTTTAGTTTTTTATTCTTAGAATCGATTTTTGGTATAAAATATGAGTGATCACAGATTGACCTTATTTTCCTTAAAATCGCTGTATTTAAGAAGTTATTAACGATTTAAGATATTTTTTTGGCTTTTTTATTCGATTTTCGGTATAAAATATGAGTGATCACAGATTGATCTTATTTAAAATCGCTGTATTTAAGAAGTTATAACCGATTTAAGATATTTTAGTTTATTTATTCTTAGAATCGATTTTTGATATAAAATATGAGTGATCACAGATTGACCTTATTTTCCTTAAAATCGCTGTATTTAAGGAGTTATTAACGATTTAAGATATTTGAGTTTTTTTTTATTCTAAGAATCGATTTTTGGTATAAAATATGAGTGATCACAGATTGACCTTATTTTCCTTAAAATCGCTGTATTTAAGAAGTTATTAACGATTTAAGATATTTTAGTTTTTTTATTCTAAGAATCGATTTTTAGTATAAAATATGAGTGATCACAGATTGACCTTATTTTCCTTAAAATCGCTGTATTTAAGAAGTTATTAACGATTTAAGATATTTTTTTTTTTTATTCTTAGAATCGATTTTTGGTATAAAATATGAGTGATCACAGATTGACCTTATTTTCCTTAAAATCGCTGTATTTAAGAAGTTATTAACGATTTAAGATATTTTAGTTTTTTATTCTTAGAATCGATTTTTGATATAAAATATGAGTGATCACAGATTGACCTTATTTTCCTTAAAATCGCTGTATTTAAGAAGTTATTAACGATTTAAGATATTTTAGCTTTTTTATTCTTAGAATCGATTTTTGATATAAAATATGAGTGATCACAGATTGACCTTATTTTCCTTAAAATCGTTGTATTTAAAAAGTTATTAACGATTTAAGATATTTTAGTTTTTTTATTCTAAGAATCGATTTTTTGTATAAAATATGAGTGATCACAGATTGACCTTATTTTCCTTAAAATCGCTGTATTTACGAAGTTATTAACGATTTAAGATATTTTAGTTTTTTTATTCTAAGAATCGATTTTTAGTATAAAATATGAGTGATCACAGATTGACCTTATTTTCCTTAAAATCGCTGTATTTAAGAAGTTATTAGCGATTTAAGATTGAGTTTTTTTATTTTAAGAATCGATTTTTGGTATAAAATATGAGTGATCACAGATTGACCTTATTTTCCTTAAAATCGCTGTATTTACGAAGTTATTAACGATTTAAGATATTTTAGTTTTTTATTCTTAGAATCGATTTTTGGTATAAAATATGATTGATCACAGATTGACCTTATTTTCCTTAAAATCGCTGTATTTACGAAGTTATTAACGATTTAAGATATTTTAGTTTTTTATTCTTAGAATCGATTTTTGATATAAAATATGAGTGATCACAGATTGACCTTATTTTCCTTAAAATCGCTGTATTTACGAAGTTATTAACGATTTAAGATATTTTAGCTTTTTTATTCTTAGAATCGATTTTTGGTATAAAATATGAGTGATCACAGATTGACCTTATTTTCCTTAAAATCGCTGTATTTACGAAGTTATTAACGATTTAAGATATTTTAGTTTTTTATTCTAAGAATCGATTTTTGATCACAGATTGACCTTATTTTCCTTAAAATCGCTGTATTTCAGAAGTTATTAACGATTTAAGATATTTTAGTTTATTTATTCTTAGAATCGATTTTTGATATAAAATATGAGTGATCACATATTGACCTTATTTTCCTTAAAATCGCTGTATTTAAGAAGTTATTAACGATTTAAGATATTTTAGTTTTTTTCTTCTTAGAATCGATTTTTGGTATAAAATATGAGTGATCACAGATTGACCTTATTTTCCTTAAAATCGCTGTATTTAAGAAGTTATTAACGATTTAAGATATTTTAGCTTTTTTATTCTTAGAATCGATTTTTGGTATAAAATATGAGTGATCACAGATTGACCTTATTTTCCTTAAAATCGCTGTATTTAAGAAGTTATTAACGATTTAAGATATTTGAGTTTTTTTTATTCTAAGAATCGATTTTCGGTATAAAATATGAGTGATCACAGATTGATCTTATTTAAAATCGCTGTATTTAAGAAGTTATAACCGATTTAAGATATTTTAGTTTTTTTATTCTAAGAATCGATTTTTGGTATAAAATATGAGTGATCACAGATTGACCTTATTTTCCTTAAAATCGCTGTATTTAAGGAGTTATTAACGAATTAAGATATTTGAGTTTTTTTTATTCTAAGAATCGATTTTTGGTATAAAATATGAGTGATCACAGATTGACCTTATTTTCCTTAAAATCGCTGTATTTAAGAAGTTATTAACGATTAAAGATATTTTAGTTTTTTATTCTTAGAATCGATTTTTGATATAAAATATGAGTGATCACAGATTGACCTTATTTTCCTTAAAATCGCTGTATTTAAGAAGTTATTAACGATTTAAGATATTTTAGTTTATTTATTCTTAGAATCGATTTTTGATATAAAATATGAGTGATCACAGATTGGCCTTATTTCCCTTAAAATCGCTGTATTTAAGAAGTTATTAATGATTTAAGATATTTGAGTTTTTTTATTCTAAGAATCGATTTTTGGTATAAAATGTGAGTGATCACAGATTGACCTTATTTTCCTTAAAATCGCTGTATTTAAGAAGTTATTAACGATTTAAGATATTTTAGTTTTTTTATTCTTAGAATCGATTTTTGGTATAAAATATGAGTGATCACAGATTGACCTTATTTTCCTTAAAATCGCTGTATTTAAGAAGTTATTAACGATTTAAGATATTTTAGCTTTTTTATTCGATTTTCGGTATAAAATATGAGTGATCACAGATTGATCTTATTTAAAATCGCTGTATTTAAGAAGTTATAACCGATTTAAGATATTTTAGTTTATTTATTCTTAGAATCGATTTTTGATATAAAATATGAGTGATCACAGATTGACCTTATTTTCCTTAAAATCGCTGTATTTAAGGAGTTATTAACGATTTAAGATATTTGAGTTTTTTTTATTCTAAGAATCGATTTTTGGTATAAAATATGAGTGATCACAGATTGACCTTATTTTCCTTAAAATCGCTGTATTTAAGAAGTTATTAACGATTTAAGATATTTTAGTTTTTTATTCTTAGAATCGATTTTTGATATAAAATATGAGTGATCACAGATTGACCTTATTTTCCTTAAAATCGCTGTATTTAAGAAGTTATTAACGATTTAAGATATTTTAGCTTTTTTATTCTTAGAATCGATTTTTGGTATAAAATATGAGTGATCACAGATTGACCTTATTTTCCTTAAAATCGCTGTATTTACGAAGTTATTAACGATTTAAGATATTTTAGTTTTTTATTCTTAGAATCGATTTTTGGTATAAAATATGAGTGATCACAGATTGACCTTATTTTCCTTAAAATCGCTGTATTTAAGGAGTTATTAACGATTTAAGATATTTTAGCTTTTTTATTCTTAGAATCGATTTTTGATATAAAATATGAGTGATCACAGGTTGACCTTATTTTCCTTAAAATCGCTGTATTTAAGAAGTTATTAACGATTTAAGATATTTTAGCTTTTTTATTCGATTTTCGGTATAAAATATGAGTGATCACAGATTGATCTTATTTAAAATCGCTGTATTTAAGAAGTTATAACCGATTTAAGATATTTTAGTTTATTTATTCTTAGAATCGATTTTTGATATAAAATATGAGTGATCACAGATTGACCTTATTTTCCTTAAAATCGCTGTATTTAAGGAGTTATTAACGATTTAAGATATTTGAGTTTTTTTTATTCTAAGAATCGATTTTTGGTATAAAATATGAGTGATCACAGATTGACCTTATTTTCCTTAAAATCGCTGTATTTAAGAAGTTATTAACGATTTAAGATATTTTAGTTTTTTATTCTTAGAATCGATTTTTGATATAAAATATGAGTGATCACAGATTGACCTTATTTTCCTTAAAATCGCTGTATTTAAGAAGTTATTAACGATTTAAGATATTTTAGCTTTTTTATTCTTAGAATCGATTTTTGGTATAAAATATGAGTGATCACAGATTGACCTTATTTTCCTTAAAATCGCTGTATTTACGAAGTTATTAACGATTTAAGATATTTTAGTTTTTTATTCTTAGAATCGATTTTTGGTATAAAATATGAGTGATCACAGATTGACCTTATTTTCCTTAAAATCGCTGTATTTAAGGAGTTATTAACGATTTAAGATATTTTTTTTTTATTCTTAGAATCGATTTTTGATATAAAATATGAGTGATCACAGATTGACCTTATTTTCCTTAAAATCGCTGTATTTACGAAGTTATTAACGATTTAAGATATTTTAGTTTTTTATTCTTAGAATCGATTTTTGATATAAAATATGAGTGATCACAGATTGACCTTATTTTCCTTAAAATCGCTGTATTTAAGAAGTTATTAACGATTTAAGATATTTTAGTTTATTTATTCTTAGAATCGATTTTTGATATAAAATATGAGTGATCACAGATTGGCCTTATTTCCCTTAAAATCGCTGTATTTAAGAAGTTATTAATGATTTAAGATATTTGAGTTTTTTTATTCTAAGAATCGATTTTTGGTATAAAATGTGAGTGATCACAGATTGACCTTATTTTCCTTAAAATCGCTGTATTTAAGGAGTTATTAACGAATTAAGATATTTGAGTTTTTTTTATTCTAAGAATCGATTTTTGGTATAAAATATGAGTGATCACAGATTGACCTTATTTTCCTTAAAATCGCTGTATTTAAGAAGTTATTAACGATTTAAGATATTTTAGCTTTTTTATTCTTAGAATCGATTTTTGATATAAAATATGAGTGATCACAGATTGACCTTATTTTCCTTAAAATCGCTGTATTTACGAAGTTATTAACGATTTAAGATATTTTAGTTTTTTATTCTTAGAATCGATTTTTGATATAAAATATGAGTGATCACAGATTGATCTTATTTTCCTTAAAATCGCTGTATTTAAGAAGTTATTAACGATTTAAGATATTTTAGTTTATTTATTCTTAGAATCGATTTTTGATATAAAATATGAGTGATCACAGATTGGCCTTATTTCCCTTAAAATCGCTGTATTTAAGAAGTTATTAATGATTTAAGATATTTGAGTTTTTTTATTCTAAGAATCGATTTTTGGTATAAAATGTGAGTGATCACAGATTGACCTTATTTTCCTTAAAATGGCTGTATTTAAGAAGTTATTAACGATTTAAGATATTTTAGTTTTTTTATTCTTAGAATCGATTTTTGGTATAAAATATGAGTGATCACAGATTGACCTTATTTTCCTTAAAATCGCTGTATTTAAGAAGTTATTAACGATTTAAGATATTTTAGTTTTTTATTCTTAGAATCGATTTTTGGTATAAAATATGAGTGATCACAGATTGACCTTATTTTCCTTAAAATCGCTGTATTTAAGAAGTTATTAACGATTTAAGATATTTTAGCTTTTTTATTCGATTTTCGGTATAAAATATGAGTGATCACAGATTGATCTTATTTAAAATCGCTGTATTTAAGAAGTTATAACCGATTTAAGATATTTTAGTTTATTTATTCTTAGAATCGATTTTTGATATAAAATATGAGTGATCACAGATTGACCTTATTTTCCTTAAAATCGCTGTATTTAAGGAGTTATTAACGATTTAAGATATTTGAGTTTTTTTTATTCTAAGAATCGATTTTTGGTATAAAATATGAGTGATCACAGATTGACCTTATTTTCCTTAAAATCGCTGTATTTAAGAAGTTATTAACGATTTAAGATATTTTAGTTTTTTTATTCTAAGAATCGATTTTTAGTATAAAATATGAGTGATCACAGATTGACCTTATTTTCCTTAAAATCGCTGTATTTAAGAAGTTATTAACGATTTAAGATATTTTAGTCTTTTTATTCTTAGAATCGATTTTTGGTATAAAATATGAGTGATCACAGATTGACCTTATTTTCCTTAAAATCGCTGTATTTAAGAAGTTATTAACGATTTAAGATATTTTTTTTTTTTATTCTTAGAATCGATTTTTGGTATAAAATATGAGTGATCACAGATTGACCTTATTTTCCTTAAAATCGCTGTATTTAAGAAGTTATTAACGATTTAAGATATTTTAGTTTTTTATTCTTAGAATCGATTTTTGATATAAAATATGAGTGATCACAGATTGACCTTATTTTCCTTAAAATCGCTGTATTTAAGGAGTTATTAACGAATTAAGATATTTTAGTTTTTTTATTCTAAGAATCGATTTTTGGTATAAAATATGAGTGATCACAGATTGACCTTATTTTCCTTAAAATCGCTGTATTTAAGAAGTTATTAACGATTTGAGATATTTTAGCTTTTTTATTCTTAGAATCGATTTTTGATATAAAATATGAGTGATCACAGATTGACCTTATTTTCCTTAAAATCGCTGTATTTACGAAGTTATTAACGATTTAAGATATTTTAGTTTTTTATTCTTAGAATCGATTTTTGATATAAAATATGAGTGATGACAGATTGACCTTATTTTCCTTAAAATCGCTGTATTTAAGAAGTTATTAACGATTTAAGATATTTTAGTTTTTTTATTCTTAGAATCGATTTTTGGTATAAAATATGAGTGATCACAGATTGACCTTATTTTCCTTAAAATCGCTGTATTTAAGAAGTTATTAACGATTTAAGATATTTTAGTTTTTTTATTCTAAGAATCGATTTTTGGTATAAAATATGAGTGATCACAGATTTACCTTATTTTCCTTAAAATCACTGTATTTACCAAGTTGTTAACGATTTAAGATATTTTAGTTTTTTTATTCTTAAAATCGATTTTTGGTATAAAATATGAGTGATCACAGATTGACCTTATTTTCCTTAAAATCGCTGTATTTAAGAAGTTATTAACGAATTAAGATATTTGAGTTTTTTTTATTCTAAGAATCGATTTTTGGTATAAAATATGAGTGATCACAGATTGACCTTATTTTCCTTAAAATCGCTGTATTTAAGAAGTTATTAACGATTTAAGATATTTTAGTTTTTTTATTCTAAGAATCGATTTTTGGTATAAAATATGAGTGATCACAGATTGACCTTATTTTCCTTAAAATCGCTGTATTTACGAAGTTATTAACGATTTAAGATATTTTAGTTTTTTATTCTTAGAATCGATTTTTGATATAAAATATGAGTGATCACAGATTGACCTTATTTTCCTTAAAATCGCTGTATTTAAGAAGTTATTAACGATTTAAGATATTTTAGTTTTTTTATTCTTAGAATCGATTTTTGGTATAAAATATGAGTGATCACAGATTGACTCTATTTTCCTTAAAATCGCTGTATTTAAGGAGTTATTAACGATTAAAAATATTTGAGTTTTTTTATTCTTAGAATCGATTTTTGGTATAAAATATGAGTGATCACAGATTGACCTTATTTTCCTGTATTTACGAAGTTATTAACGATTTAAGATATTTTAGTTTATTTATTCTTAGAATCGATTTTTGATATAAAATATGAGTGATCACAGATTGACCTTATTTTCCTTAAAATCGCTGTATATCAGAAGTTATTAACGATTTAAGATATTTTAGTTTATTTATTCTTAGAATCGATTTTTGATATAAAATATGAGTGATCACAGATTGACCTTATTTTCCTTAAAATCGCTGTACTTAAGAAGTTATTAACGATTTAAGATATTTTAGTTTTTTTTTATTCTAAGAATCGATTTTTGATATAAAATATGAGTGATCACAGATTGACCTTATTTTCCTTAAAATCGCTGTATTTAAGAAGTTATTAACGATTTAAGATATTTTAGTTTTTTTATTCTTAGAATCGATTTTTGGTATAAAATATGAGTGATCACAGATTGACTCTATTTTCCTTAAAATCGCTGTATTTAAGGAGTTATTAACGATTAAAAATATTTGAGTTTTTTTATTCTTAGAATCGATTTTTGGTATAAAATATGAGTGATCACAGATTGACCTTATTTTCCTGTATTTACGAAGTTATTAACGATTTAAGATATTTTAGTTTATTTATTCTTAGAATCGATTTTTGATATAAAATATGAGTGATCACAGATTGACCTTATTTTCCTTAAAATCGCTGTATATCAGAAGTTATTAACGATTTAAGATATTTTAGTTTATTTATTCTTAGAATCGATTTTTGATATAAAATATGAGTGATCACAGATTGACCTTATTTTCCTTAAAATCGCTGTACTTAAGAAGTTATTAACGATTTAAGATATTTTAGTTTTTTTTTATTCTAAGAATCGATTTTTGATATAAAATATGAGTGATCACAGATTGACCTTATTTTCCTTAAAATCGCTGTATTTAAGAAGTTATTAACGATTTAAGATATTTTAGTTTTTTTATTCTAAGAATCGATTTTTGATATAAAATGTGAGTGATCACAGATTGACCTTATTTTCCTTAAAATCGCTGTATTTAAGAAGTTATTAACGATTTAAGATATTTTAGTTTTTTTATTCTAAGAATCGATTTTTGATATAAAATATGAGTGATCACAGATTGACTCTATTTTCCTTAAAATCACGAAGTTATTAACGATTTAAGATATTTGAGTTTTTTTTATTCTAAGAATCGATTTTTGGTATAAAATATGAGTGATCACAGATTGACCTTATTTTCCTTAAAATCGCTGTATTTAAGAAGTTATTAACGATTTAAGATATTTGAGTTTTTTTATTCTTAGAATCGATCTTTGCCTGTATTTAAGAAGTTATTAAGATAAAATATCTTTAATTTGTAAATATGTACTGTGTTGTACATATAACTTGAGCTAAAATGTTTATACAAAAAACTATTTTTATTGGAATTTTTCTTGAAAATTAGCACATCTGTGATGAGTACAAAATTTTATAATAAACCTGAACCTATACTTTTCCAATTGGGATGTGCTCTATTACAATTAAACATATGACTGACGTCCGACAGCTGTTCAAACAAAACAAACAGTGCCGGTCTTAAAGAACGTGTAGCGTAATCGAATTTTTTGACATAATAATAACAAATTATTTAATTAATATGTTAAAATCACGCAATTTTTTGTCAATACAACTGCGATGGAAAAGTGGCAAGACACGTTGGTCCATACAACAAAGAAAAAAAACAAATACCGGTAGAGCTCTCGAAAGTTTCGACGATTTCTATGGTTCAGTATTTGGTATAAGGTGGAAGAATATGAGGGCAGCTATGTTGACCGAACACAAATACATGGCCATGGTAAATAATTTTGGTGATACAGAAAAGACTTGCAGTCGTTTGGAAATGGATGGTAATTGAAGATTTAATACCTGTTAAAGAAACTTTTATGTATATGGATAAGACTTTTTTCAGGTGCTATAAATGTTAAATCACTAGTAAACTTGGCAAAGGAGCGCTTAGAAGGTAAAGAAACACATGGTTTGCACAAAAATATTTACGAATTGGGCGACAAAATGGATTCGATTACCAGAAAACAAAAGGAAAAAGAAATACAGTCTTTGTATCCAGACAATGAAAGTCAACTGCCCGATGATATAGAATATAAAGATGTAAGAGATTTAGATGAAAAAGAACCAGTTGCGGAAGATGATAAACCAAGTATAAATCCAGTTTTGGTACACGATGTGTGTATCGATGAAAAGCGTATGGTAGATCCAGGCGTTAATACGGGCGGCCTCTACGAATTTGTGCCGGCCACAAAAATAAAAGGCATGGAAGACTGGATACCAGAATCAGAACATTATAGATATTACCAAACGACCGCAGATTTCCCTTTGAACATAGAACCTGAAACTGATTTTATATTTCCCGAACATCTGTCTTTATACACGTATGAAATGGGTAACTGCTCAGAATTTAGGCGACCCAATAAATGTTTAACAGGTAAGAATAACACAAAGATTATAGTTTAAAAAAGTAAATCCTAAAAAAGTGCTTCAAAATGAATGAAAATAGTTTCGAAAAGAGTAAAATTTGCATCAAATTCTCAGATTCCATATGAAAAATTCGTCTTTAAAAACTACATTGTTTTCATTAATAATATGTATATTTTCAATGTTAATTTTATTGAAAACGAAAATTAATTAACGTGTATTTTTAATATTTATTGGTTATTATTACAAAAATAACGTATCACTTACCAATTTCAGGTGTTCTTTCTCACTATTTACTTGATGGTGCTTCTGTTTTGCCACCATTGCTATTAGATGTTAAACTAGGTGAACGTGTACTTGATGCATGTGCTGCTCCCGGTGGTAAATCTTTATTAATGTTACAAACATTACATCCCGATCAGTTAGTTTGTAATGATGTTATGGAATCCCGTGTAAATCGTGTACGCAAAGTTATGAAAGAATATTTATTCGATTATGAGGAACGCTGGGAAGGTCAACGTTTAGTACTCAACCAATGTGATGCTCGTAATTTAGATGAGTATGGCTCTTATGATAAGATCTTGGTAGATGTACCCTGTACCACAGATCGCCACTCTCTGATGGAAAACGACAATAATATCTTCAAACCCACTCGCATTAAAGAAAGATTAAGGATACCCGAACTACAAGCGGGTATTTTGGAGAATTGTTTACGTTTGTTGAAACCTGGAGGCAGTTTAGTTTATTCCACATGTTCCTTATCACCCGTACAAAATGATGGCGTTGTGCATATGGCTTTGCAAAAATTATTTCACGAACATGGCTTAACATGTACTATTAAGGATTTAAGCAACATTGTATCTCTGTTCAGTGACATCTATAAATTTGAATATCCAAAAAGTTTAAAATATGGACAAATGGTTTTGCCATATTTGCCAGCCAATTTTGGACCCATGTATTTTAGTAAAATAACACGAAATGAATGAAATTAAAATCGTGAGCGTATTAAGATTATGGTTTTGTTAATTATTGTAGTTTATAAGATTGTCGTTTAGTTTTTTAATAAAAAAAATTAAAGTTAAAAAATCTAGAATTTAGACTTTTTTCTTCTTTTTGGGTTTTGTAGGCAGTGGACCAGGAACCTTAAAAACAGTGCTAAAAATAAGAAAAATACAAATATTTTATGTTTACTAAAGGGTTTAACCTTATGAATCAGAAATACAAGAATATCAATATTTTATGATTTTAAGAGTTTAAGGCTCTGATTCAGAAACATGATCGGAAAACAGTTTTTGTGTGCAAATCATACACTTTAGGATAAAATGTAAATTCTTTTCCGGAAATATTTGCCAAACACAAAAAATGTTTAGTAAGTAAACTCTTTGCTGTAAATTTTTGACTAAAACCTGTCATATAGTTAAAACCGATTCACTTTAAATAACTGTTCAATACTTACTGACAGGTAGTACAAATCGGGCTAAATTTGCAGAAAACTAAAAAAGAGAAAATATGTTAATTTTATTATTACCACATAACTAAAATGACTTTAAATATTCTTACTTGATAAACACACCGAACAAACATAGCCAATATCTATTAACTCTCGATGACAAAAGCACGCAGCTCTATAATCTACTTTTGTGGGCGGCGGTAATACTAATTTTTGTCTCATTTGGGGATCCGGTAAAAATACCCATAACAGATACTGTAGCAAACCATCTAACTGGGTCAAGCGTAAATACTGACCACCAGTAATATCGCAGCCCTGCTGCAATAAACTCAAAGATTTATCCAGGGCGCAAACATCAAGAACTATGCCCAGTTTTTGAGCGGTAAAGAAGACATTCATATAGGTCATGTATTGCGAAGCACATTCGTTGCTGCCCGTCAGCACTAAAATGCGAGAATGGATTTTTACTCCAGCAGCACCATTGCGTTGGATCTAAAGATACAAAGATCACAAATAAAATTATACAAAAATAAACTGCTGAAAACAAAAGCCACTGACCCTTGATATATAACACAAAGCCATGGACATGCTGCCAGCTAACAGACTTTCGGTGGATTGACTAATCTTGGGTGCATTTGTTATGATGTGACTAAGACGTTGTTTGACAGTTTTCTCCACCAAACTAAATGCCTCATATTGACCATCCACCTGACGCACTTCCAATTGTTTTACGGGCATGGGATATAGAAAATCGCTGGAAAAAATATACATAAATATCTAGAAGTCATACCCAAATTAGAACTTACGTTGCATGATGATGACAGGATATTACCGCCAATTTATTTTGAGCCTTTTGCATTAAATGGGCATTGCCAAACGCAACTATGGCATCCAGACATTGTGACAAGTTTTCGGGATTCTGGCGCACTATACGTTGTGAGGGATTTGTGTCCACTACTATCACCAACAAACTTACACTATTAAGATCTGTAAATGATAAAATATATTTAGTTTAAGGCAGCTTTTATTTAAAATTATAAAAATACCTTCAGTTTCCACAACCGGCTTATCCATGTTTTAGTTTGTTTGTGTTGTGCTTCTTCTTGATAAAAAGTAATGTTAATGTAGCGATTGTCTTATACATTTTCATATATATTGTCTACATGAATTCAACAAGATTAACATTAGAAAATTGCAAAAAGTAAAGTTAATAGTTATTTCAACTTACGTTGTTTTAATTTGTAACAAAATTATGATATAATTGGGGGATTCAAGCGGTCTGATATTAGGATATAGTCATAATGTTAGGACATATATTATGATATTTTAAAGAAATTGTTGTTGTGCTATTTTATGACAAAACTATTAACATAGTTAAATAAGTCTTATTAGTGTAAAACTTTTTTGTTTGAAACACAATAAAAATTTGTTTAAACTATCATAATATATTAGGACATTATGTTTGAATTCCCTAAATGTTAGGAAATTTGAGAGACTTATATATAGAAATATAATTTTCAAGAGGAAATGAACAAAATAGAAGAAAAAAATAAAATTCATTATAAAATGTAAAAAATTCCTCTAGTAGTTTAATTTTCTTACTTTTTACATAGAAATTCCATAGAATTAAACAAATATGTATACACTTTTAACAACTTTTGAAATATTCACATTTAAAATATGTATTTAAATCAAATAATGTAATCTATTACATTTTGTCAAACACTCACTTTGGCTTGTTGACACAATTAATCGGTTATCTTACATTATTAGTCACACTGAACATACCCTAGTATTTATCATTAGAAAAGAAAAAATAAACGTCAGAGGAAATTGCAATTTTTGCATAAATTTTTATTTTAGAAGCTAAAAATTGGGCGTTTCTAATATTTAAGCGTATATTTAATACTTGTTGCAAAGATTTGAAAAGACATTCCTACACCTCGCCATAATGCTTGTCTTAGTATTGGGTGATTTGCATATACCCCACCGTTGCAGTAGTTTGCCAGCTAAATTCAAGAAACTGCTGGTACCCGGACGTATTCATCATATTTTGGTTACAGGCAATTTATGCACAAAAGAGTCTCATGATTATCTCAAAACGTTGGCCAACGATGTTCACATTGTACGCGGTGACTTCGATGACAATCTCTCGTATCCCGAACAAAAGGTAGTGACTGTTGGTCAGTTTCGCATTGGTCTGTGCCACGGTCATCAGGTGGTGCCGAGAGGAGATCCCGAAGCCTTGGCCTTAGTGCAACGCCAGTTGGATGTGGATATTTTAATAACAGGACACACTCATAAATTTGAGGCCTATGAGCATGGCAATAAGTTTTATATAAATCCCGGCTCAGCTACGGGAGCATTCAATCCTTTGGATACCAATGTTGTGCCATCATTCGTATTGATGGACATACAAAGTTCGACGGTTGTAACTTATGTTTATCAATTAATTGGTGATGAAGTCAAGGTAGAACGTATCGAATATAAGAAAATTTAAATATGTTATTAAGATATTGAAATGACAACAAAGCACGAAATGCAGTAATTATTGTAATTATACGAAGAGTATTGTTGTTCTTTAAGAAATTTCTTTAAATAATGTAAAGATAAGGGAAATGTGCATATGTATAAAATGCATAAATACATATGTTATAAATTAAATTAAATATTTTATAAATAAATAAAAAATAAACATTAAAAATGCACTTAAGAAGATTTGTTTTGTTAATTTTGTACATATATATTTCATATGTAGGTGATATTGATATTAACGATTATAGTGGGGTTTGTATTAAAAATAGCTGAATCTGCACTCGTGGTTGATCATAAGTTATTATTTTGTATTATATTTTATAGGGACATTACCAATGCGTGTGTTCTTATTATCCTGATTTTAAATCAAGCTAATTATAGAACAAAATTTACCTCTCTTTTTTCTTTTTATACACGAAATTAATGTTTCATTTCTAAATAACCGATTCAGGGGTTTAGGTGTAACTGACTAATGCCCATAATTTCAATAAATCAGTGCTATCAGTGCTTATATAGTTACTTACGGAGTAAACATATTTGTCAATAGATATTGACCTGCTGTGTATTTTACACAGTAGATATCCAGTAGTTGAAATTACATGCATAAAACTGTCGAATGCCATCTAGAAAATATAAACAAAACTTCAGAGAAACATTCCTCGTGTCTCTTAAAACTTAATCGTTGAACAATTTGGCGCAGTAGTTTATTATAAAAAAGAGACAAGATTAATTAATATAAATGATACATACAGGCCTGTCACACATTTTTTTCGGATTCGTTTCTATTCCGTAGTTTTTATTCCGATCGATTTCGTAAAGGTTTACAAGTCAAGAGTAATTTAAACTTTATAAGAGTGATGTTCAGAATAATACAAACTTTAAATGCGGGTTTTTAACTTGTAGGCAAATGCCAATTAATAATCCGATTAGTAAATCTTAAAATATATATAATCTAACGTTAATCCGTTTTGATGTTTTTGGGTTCTAGTTTAAGCTGTACAGTGTTGTCATATACAACGTTAGAAAATGTCACAAACAGTAATTTATTTAATAAGAAACATTTATCTGGGGCAGAATTACCGCATTCGTGATCAAATGAACTGTCGTATCAAAAAATAATTTTGATATCGTAATTATTACAAAATGTACTAAATTTCATGCTCGATATCGAATGCCGTAATATCAAATAAGAAAATTGCGATCAATTTAACTCGATATCGAATGCGGTAATTCGGCCCATGGCTTTGTGTGTTGAGAAAATAAATTTGAAAAATTTCGAAAAATCCAACTAAAACAAAAAATCTATTCAAATAATAAATTTTCAAGTCTCTTCAATCTTTCTTAGTACATACTGGAATAATACATTTTTTTAAGTTTTCGTAGTTCCGAATTTTTTGCAAAGATTAACTACAACTAGTAAACAAAATAATCAACATTCGTAGATTAAACTTAATTTAATCTAATCTCAAATCTTTAAGTCAAAATCCTGCCCTAATACTCGTTTTTTTTACTTGTTAAACCTGCCACAAATGAAGGCTTTTAAAAGTAGATTATTCAAACAATCGCTTACTTCGTTTGTGTTATTACTAATAACACAAATACATACTTCTGGAAACAATTTGTTGTCGATGTTAGTGTTTATTTTGGTTAAAAAACCGCTCCCTCGTGGTTTTGATTTTTGTATATTTTTATATATGAACCGGTTTTGCAAATGGAAATTATATGCATCGTCACAGGATATAAAAATACATTATATTCCTTCTCAAAATTTATTTTTGAATTTGTTTGTTTATTTTAGCAAACTTAAAAAAAATTAGCAGTTACAAAAAAAGTAAAATTTAATAATACATATAAAGTGTTGAAAGTGTAATACAAAAATAAAAGGTATAATAAATAAAAGAAAATAAATGAACAGTTAATCAAAACATTATAATTATACAAATAAATATTAAACAATTGTTAATTCAAGTGTTTTTTTTTTGTAATTTATTTTGTAGAACAAATTTACTTTATATTATTATTATAGGGTACACATTTTTAAAAGATTTTTTTATCAAAAAGTTTAATTTCTCAATTGTTTATGTTTTTTTTTATGTTGTTATTAAGTTGTTAATGATGATTATAGTTAGAAATAGCAAATAATGTTTTTGTTTTGATTGATTGGCATTCTTAATTTGGGGGTTGCAGTTAATGATGTTTTTTTTTTTTTGTTTGTTTTAAGTTAAAAAAGATATGCTGGTTTGAAGAAGACGGATGCCGCCGACTAAAACAGCTTATCCAAGACTGTCAACACAGACAGTTTTTAAAGTCTTGCCGGCAATAGTGGTCTTATATTGTTCGGGTATAGGCAACTCAGTCTGTAAGTAAAAAAGAAAACAATTGGTTTTAATTAATAGTGTTTCGTATATGTATAAGAAACTTCTATTCAACATACGTAATCTCCACTGTCTTCAGGCAACATAACATTCATTTCCGATGATTTAGAGCTAACAACTTCAACGCCCAACGATTCCTTGGACAAATACATTTGGCAACCATCGGTTTTGTCAATAATAATGGTGGGCACGAAACCCAATACTTGCATCTGGACCGATTGACAATTGACAAATTCAATTGAGGCCACCACTGAGTCAAACACCAAAGAGCACTTCTTGCACGAGTCCAACACAATGTTGTTGACCTTGCCCTTTACGGTCAAAACGGAACCTTCACACTTGAACATGTAGACGACATTGTTCATTTCAGCATTATCAACTAACAAACTGTTGTTGTTTTTCTGGTATTCAATCAGCCATTTTTTGCCATCACGGGCAAACACTGGATCCTTAACAACAGGACCTGCTGCTTGGCTGGTCGAACCGAATTGTGTGGGTGTCTTGAAGGGAGCGGGACCGGTGCGTAAAGTTGGATTTTTATGGGTTTGCATGTCAGCGGTAACTTTTTTCAAGTCTAGAAAATAGAACGAAACAAAATAACAATGAACAATTTGTTAAATTTTTAACGACTTCACGGACTTACTTTTAGTTATATTTTCGCCTTGATTGATTTCCGCAAACAAAGCACTACGCTCATCGGGTCCCTCACCTAAATTCATGTTGGACATATCGAATGTTGGTGGTGGGGGTGGAGGAGGACAACCACCCATGGGTGGTGGTGGTGGTGCAGCACCGCTTGCTGGTGCAGCTCCCTTACCAGACCATACTAAACCAGTGGTATGATATTGTTTGATGTATTGTTGCAATTCGGTCAAGGTCTGTACCCAGGCACGAGCCCATTCCACATGTTTGGTGTCTTTTTCCTTCCATTCCTTCAATACACGATTGGTATAGAACTGACCGGCGTCATTCATTTCCTTAACATGGGGTCCGGGTGTAGGGGACTAAAATTCCAGAAGAACGTTAATTGTTAAATATTTTATTTTGACACAGATATCCAGGGGATAGATAAACTTACCACACACACCCAACCCAAAGCAGGGATACTTTCACTAATTGCTGACAAATGATTGAAAAATTGAGAAGCACGATTCTTTTCACGGAAGTCTTGTATGGCTGTAATTTGATCCGATGTGGGTTTCAACAATTCCATTTGCTTGCTTTGATTGGGCTGAGAACATTGGGTGGCCAAAGTCACATACTGAAGTTGGGCACTAAAAAAACAAAATACAGTTAATACAGCTACAATTTATAAATTTAGTGCACTTACTCAAAAGCCTTTTTAACAAAATCGGCATGTTTGGCCACATCACCGCCAATTTTAGCCGACAAAGCTAAATATTGGCTCAAAGGACCGGCCATAATATCTTGAAAACCCAAAACACTCATATTGAGTTCTAGTGGTGGAGGTGGTGGCGGTAAAGATGAAAAATCGTCTAATACAGTAGGAATATCTTCAAGACTATTGTCTCTTGGCAGCTGATTGTGTTGATTATGTACTAAACTGTCACTGCGACTGCTCAGACTATGACGTTCGTTGATCTTGCCCAGTGACTCTTCAATACGTTCAATACGCTGATTAAGCTTTACCGTTTGCTCGGATACCGACAAATTTTCAACGGGCACTGGCGGCAGCTCAGTTATCTCTAAATCGAAACTAGCACGCTTCTTCTCCAATACACTATCGAAAGTACGATTGGCTATTTCCAATTCACGAGCACTAATAGAGCGTTCCAAACGTTCTACAAGTTTCTCTAGGCGATTAACCAAATGTTCAAGATTATCCGCAACGGAAGGTTTGAAATCAGGATCACAATCTATAGACATAAACAAAATTAACATTAGTATAGTTTTATTAAAAAAATAAATAAAACGTTAAATACACAGATTACTATATACTATAGTACATTTAATCATAGTCATAATTCAAAAATAAAATCAACAAGGTTTATAGAAAAAGTGCAGTTGCAAAAGTATTAAATAAAGGTAATATGTATAATAAACACATGCTAACTGATGTGATCTAATATAATAATAATAATAATAAAAACGAATAATATGTCCATGATGGTAGGATGATAAAAACATATTAGATTTATTTAGGGATAGTGTGAAAAAAGTAACAACATTTTTTAACGCTTTTTCATAGAGAAATTTGTAGGTATTTTAAAATTAAAATGATTAAAAAATATAGATTTGTTTTGATAAGTTGACACCTCATAATTAATAATTAAACTTCAACTTGAGTATGCAAATAAAGTGATATGATGAGTAACTACAATTCGTATGTCTGTTACAAGATCTCAACTATAACAATCAGGATATTAAATTGTTGTTTTTTCAACAAAAATACTTAAATAAAAAAAGTACTTTTTAAAAATGGCACTCTTTTACAACAAAACATACTTCTTTAAGAGAGTATGTTTCAAAAAAGCCCTTTTTCAAAAAAAAAAGTCAATCAGTTCTACCACCTTCGTCAGTATTCTTCTCTTCTTACTTTTATTATTGAGAAATAAAATTCAGAATTTTTTAAAGCTAAAACATATACTTTTAAATCAGCTATAACTGTGTTATTTTTCTTCATTTAGTTTAATTGTTCCTCCTTCCTAATATTCTTCAATAAACATAAAATATGAAACTTTCGAAAAAGTCCTATGACTACCTAACAATGAGCTGGAAAATACAATTAATTATTTAGGAAATTGTTCGATCGTACACAATACAATTTTTGGTTTGTTTCGAATTAATCGTTTCCTTTCGATATTAAAGCATTGTTTACTTAAAATCCGGTCGCACTTAAGCTTTAATATCTGCATAGAGAAAAATTCGATTTATTAATGTTCAACCATAAATGTAATCTTATTTATGAGCAATTATAAATATGTGCTGCATATTTATTCCAAGCAGATAACATTTTTTTATTGTCGATAATAGCACTTCCATTTTTCTTAACTTTGACAATAGCCCAATATTCTTCAATTGGGCGAAGCTGGGGACAATTGGGTGGTTTCATACGTTTTGGTATTACATCGACTTTGTTGCTTCGATACCAATCCATGGCAGCTTTGGAATAGCGGCAGGAGGAAGAATGGTGTTGTCTAATAAAGGGTAGCAAAGGTTTTTGAAGACATTCTTTGATGTAAATATTCGAAGTCATAGTTGTAGAGCTTACAAACGGAGCACTCTTAAGACCACAACCACAAATAGCTTGCCATACCATCATTACCTTTGCTTTTCAGTACGATTTGGATACTTAATGCTACTATATGACCGTAAGCCAGCATCCAGGCGTATTATTCTTGCTGTACTATGACTGGTTTTTTATTTTATGGCGCGATCATCATCAGATAAACCAAGATTTTGTTTAATAGAACGCACTGCTTTCATTGCAAGGTCTTGGTCTCGTCTGCTAACTTTTTTGGTTTCTTTTTTCTTACGATCCATGCTTAAGTTTCCTCTGTAACGGTTTATACCATCATTCACAGTACTTTTTGGAAGCTTCCGTTGTTTTTGCTATCATTGCACCTGGTCATGTTGAATTTTCTGTTTTGATTTTTGTTTTTAAATCTTGACAGAATAACGGTTGGTTTGTTTAGAAAGTCACGCCAAAAGAAAACAAAAATGTTGCCACTAGTTTTTTGTAAAAATCTTCTACAGTGCGCCCGGATTTTATATGAACAATGCTTTATTTCGTAATTCAGTCATTGATTTCTGAATTTCCTTTGTATCATTTTTATTTTATGTTTAGGAATCTAAATTTTTTCCACGACATTCTTTTCTGTGATCCTTCCATTATATATTTTCCTCAAATTGTTTGATCTAAGTTCTGGGAACTTTTAATGGGTTGCTTACATTCATCATAAATTTTACTCTTCTGCAATTCAAATAGTTAATTGTTATTTTGATGAAGTGGGTCGTTGTTCAAACTGGCCAAAATTTAATTTTACATTTTTTATATTTTTTGATGATTTGTTTAAGTTTTGGAATACATAATCATTATAAACTTTAACATTTACTGTTAATCCGCCATTGGAAAAAATAGTGCACTGACCCCTATCCAGAAAACTAAGTTGTACCTACTTATATTTGTGGATGTGTTGGGTGTTTCATAACTTTGTCTTTGACATATTTTCTTCACAAAATTTACAAATCAGTTGTTAGGTTAGATTTTTAATTGTAATTAACATAGTTTTTTACTTTAATAACTCGTTTACATTTTTTCCATATTTTTTTGTCCAAACGTTATGGTGGTGAAGGGTATAATTATTGTCGGAAAAGTCTTTAACGATTTGAAAAGGTTTATTTAAAGTTTTTTTTGTCATCTTATTTTTATTTAATATTGATTGACAAATTTATCATGAAAAGGAACACACCTCAACGTCTCCAAATTATTCAGCTGTATACAATACAAAAATCAGCGTTCTATGAGAAAAGTTTTTCGAGCACTTAGAGCAATAATGGCTTTATTGAGGAATCATTTTAATGAGCAGCTTCTTTCGCGTTTCGGAACTGTCAACTGACCGCCTAGATCGTGTGATATCACATCTTTGTATTTTTTTCTTTATGATTATGTGAAGTAAAAAGTCTTCATCGATAAGCCAGCTACGATTTAAGATTTGTTGTTTTATATTTATATTAAGTATGTTCGTTTGCTTGTCAGTTTTACTATTTCCCAATATGATGTTTACTTTTAGTATTGACATTTTCCAAAGCTAGTAAATACTAGCAAGCAAACGAATAAATGTATTATTTAAGAATATTTCACTGAATACAGACGGTTAAATTTTTTACTATTTTATATACATTTTTAATTTTTTGTTTTATTGTAATTGTAACAATCAATATTTCACATAAAAATGGAAATGTTTATTGGGATGCCTATCACATTCAACTTTATTATTCAAATTTTGGACAATAGCCACCATGAAAACGAAAAACAAAAAAAAACCTAATAAAACAAAATGACGATTGTAACAATTTCTTACACCCACATACAAAATTTTCATTCAAAATTAGAACGCAGCACTTTTTTCACAAAACAAACAAATTTTCTAAGAAACACATAAGTAAATATTTCGACAAAGATTGAAAATTATTAAGAGATAGATGATGTTAAAAGAAAACAAATTTTTTTAAATTAATTTTATTCAATTATTTGGTTACAACGTCTAGGGTACATACATTTGTACACAAATATATGTAATGTACTATAAATTCCACGAAACAGTTGATTAATTTTTAAGTTTACCTGGATTTTGACAGTTTTTTATATCGTTTATAATTAAAGTACGGCCATAACATGAACTAAGTGTTTGACCCATTAACTTTAAAAGACCCTAGAACCAGTAAGACGTTCTATGGCCAATTTGTTTTAAACTTTATTTAAAATTAAATTATTTGTTTTATTGAAACACAAATTCACTATAATTTTAATTAATTAAAAGTATGTAGTGGGTACTTTTTAAAAGTTGTAAGTTGAAAAATATTTAAAAAATCTCGTCCATAATATGTTAACGCTACGGCTGATTCATTATTATTGTGTATATGTATAATTTTACACAGAATACAAAAATAATAATTGTATATTTTATAAATAAATATGTACAAATGTATGTTCACAAATATATATATGTATTTACTTTATATATAAGTTGTTTGTACATTGTTATTGTTATTTTTTAAATATTTTTCTGTGTGCTTTGCGGCACTTGCCAGTCTGTTCGTCATTCAGCCACAGTCAGTAATAATTATGGGTAAAAATACAAGTACATCTACAATAATGTACATGATTATAACTTTTTTTGGTAGTAATACTGTTGACAAAAATAACAACAAACAGTAGAAGAAAAAAACACCGATAAATAATTCATAAACTAAAAAAAATATATATATATATTAATAATCTAGTATATTCTCGCTGAATTATGATTGTGTCTGTGTAAGGTTTATATGTGCCGGTAGTTAAAGTTTTTCGAAATAATTATAAATCATATTGGAAGAGATTATTTAAAAGTTTTACAAAGAAATATCAGACTTTAGTTATCGATATTGTGTCATCACCACAATTACTTTATATGTTAATAGAACAATCACTTGATTCTTATTTAAAAACTTATGAAAAATATTAGATTTTTAATTAAATATTAAAAAAATATTACGTTTATTTTCAACAAATGTTGTTTTCAACTAAATAACTTAGATAGTTTAAAAATGTTATGTTGCTAATAGTGTCGACCGAGAAAAAAAAAAGCTTTTCTAAAAGCTGTTTTAAAAATAAATTTTATTTGTTCTGGAAATGTTTTTTTTTTTTTTTTGTTTTAGCCACAACTGTTTTTGTTTTTATTTTTTTATCAAATATTGATAATAGCCTTGATAATCAAATGACTGTTAATACAATTAACTCTAAAATTCTCTAATTTTAGAGTTAATTGTGGAATCAAGTAACTTTGCAATTCCCTGAACGTTTTAATTTCTATTTTTGTAAAATAAATTTACATTAACAAATGTTTTATTAAAGAGTGTAACAATAAGTGAAATAAAAACATTAATCGAATAGAATTCGCATAATATGGAAAAATATAACTTATAAATAAATAAAAATATCATTAGGAATTTATTTTTAAATAATTTGATCAAATACTAAGTTTTTTTTCTTAAATTCCATTATCATGAATACCGCTAATAATATGTTAAGGAAGAATGCGAGATTTTTTCAAATTTTTTGCTCTGTGGCGGACCGTTGTCATAATGGAATATTATGGTTTCATGTTTTTGAACAATGCTCGCTTTAAACGAATCAGTTGCGTTCAGTACAACTTCCCTCTGATGGTCTGGTCAGATTTCAGCAGCTCTTAATATATATATATAATAGTACCCTGTTGCTCCCACCAAATACAGAGCGTTACCTTAGCGCCATGGATATTTGGCTTTGGTGTCGATTCGGCTGGTTCACATACGATATCTTACTCTTCGGGATATCGTAAGTAATGATTTGGTGCAAAAATTATTTTCTTTTATAGCGTTCAAGCAGCGTCTTTCATAGTCTCTCGGCTTCAATTCGTATGTAAGAGGGTTCAGAAGAATTCATGTATGAACACTTAAATTTATTCATTCATGATAAATTGTCATGTATGAAATATGGAATTTTTTTTTATGCTCACATTCGAAAATGAGTAGCTAAGAATTTTTTGAATTTTAAGGACACATAAATGAATACACAGTACATATACGTATGTGAATAGTGAGAAATAAAAAATCTCCAATGCACAAAATTGAGAGGCTTTCTCATCGCGCTCATTAATGTTCATACACATTAATGTTGTTTGTTTTTTTATCATATCCCATCTGAGTCTGATCACTTGACTGACTCCAATTTATATATTTTGGTAATTTGACCCGTATGTGTTCTTTGTAGTGCAAAGAGAAGCCAATTGGTTACTTTATACATCCCAGGTAATCTAGCGTGAGACAATTGTCACTTAAGTGATGCTAAGTAATCTGGAGTGTAGACACTTTAAAAGTTTTGTATGTAATTCGTTCAAACTGGTTTTATACAAATTGTGTACAATTGTGAAATTGATCCATTTTGGTTAAAAAAAACGTTTTAATGAAAAACAAAATTTGTTGGTGAAAAAAAAATCGGGTTAAAAATATTTTTTCCGACCTTTGACCCAGTTTCTCATCATATTTCTATGGAGATATATACGTCGTTGGAAAGGTTATATTGATGTATGCAAGTTATTTACAGGCTTTGGGAAGTTGATTTCAACAGATAGACGTCGACTTCGCTATCTATATAGATCTAAAATATAAATACTTTATGGGATTGCAAATGAAAAATGTAGAAATTACAAACGGAATGACTTATCAACCTGGTGTAGGGTATACAAATATAGGTAGTTCTGGTTTTCATAAAATTTTCAATACAATCTATAAAAACATTTAATGTTTAAACACCCTGTGTTATTACTCTTCATATTATATGTGTTAGTGAGAAAAATGTTTAAATGTATTAAACAACAGCTAAATACAATTGCCGATAAGATAAAAAAATTTAAACTTTGATGTGACTATAGCAAACAAAAAAAAAAAAAAACATGCAAATAATTGAAAATGAGTCATAACAATAAAAAGTGAGAATTAAAGTAAATAATTAAAGGCAACAACAGTGATGAATGACTACATTTTCAATACTACAATAATAAAATAAAAAGAATCCAAACACTTGAATGAATAAATAAACGACGACCCAAATTGCAAATCATATTCGAGTGAATGGGTTAACTGCAACAAGTATTTAAATTTATCAAGTTTAAAGTCATAACTTCTGACAATCTATCTATCGAATCTATTATATTATGAACTAGTTTGTTCAAACAATACAATATACATACACATTTCTATCATAAAATTTATTTATAATTTAAAACTAATTAGTTTTAATATAAAAATCAAAGTAACATTTATTTAAAGTTATAACGGGAACAAAATTAAATCCAAACATATTTAATATTAAACCCCCATATTCATAATCAATTTTTAAATTCAAATCAAATTTCCATATAAAATTTGTTTTATAACTTTTGATACATTTAAAAATTGATTATTAAATTTATGATTTGCCGCCAATCATAAGAAATAAAATCTTTGTTTTTTTCTAAACAAAAAAAAACTAATCAGAAACATTATAAAACAAACGAAAATTAATGGAAAATTAAAAACATTCATAAAGAATGAAACATTTTATAGATAAAATAATCACCTCCCCCGCGTTCATATTGTGCTGATGTTATTGTTGACGTTGTATCTGCGGCGTTAGCAATTAATAATGGTTCAAAACGTGCATTATGTTTGACGGCAGCTTGTGCTGCACATAGTAAATCTTTATAAATACGTTGTCGTTTTAATTCTAGCTCATCGCGTCCAACAGGTGTAACCGGTGGTTCAATACAACCTCTACAAATTCATATTAATTGTATTTAGTCTGAGACTTTGTTTGAATATTAATAAAAAGAAACTAATAATGAGGATTTTGAAAAAGAAGTAACAAAAAAAAAACGTAGAAATTTCAAACCCGAGTTGACTTTTTCTACTGTACTTATGCAAAAAAAAACCTTCCTGATGTACTCATAGATTTGTCAGAACATTATTAGCAGATTGTCAAGCTTACTGAAAATCTTAAGAAATATGTTCAGTACTACTGTCTTTTAAACAAATCTTATGAATTTTATATAGAGGTGTAAAGAAAAATTTAGCCAAAAGACATTAAAGGTTCAACTGAGTTTGAAATTGAAAAATTAAAAATACATTTTTATAGCAGGGCAATGAATTCCAAACAAATTATCAAGTTCAATCAATTAATTTTTTTCTGGAAAATTTTTTTATTTCCTAAAATTTTTATAATAATGATTTTGAGATGCTACCAAAAATAATAAAAATTTCATTTACAAGACATATTTTAACACTAACATGGAAACATCCTTTATATGTATTGTAAAACTTGAATAAAAATATACACATGTTTCCTGTGAAAAACGGAAATTAATATGTATTTAAAAAATACATATTACTCATACCACTCGTTGTCCACTTAGAACTTTTTATTATTTATATTGAAAGTTGAAATCAAAACTAACCCTTTGATTCAAATTCGGTCCAACAGGACCGCACAAAATTTTGGATTATTTAGACTCAAACTTCATAAAACATATTAGTTTAAATTTGTATATTTCTACTCAAAGCATATTAATGATTTTAATTCAGATTAAGTGTTTAGTCCTCAGGAAATATATTTCCAAGTTCATCAAAATCCAACATTTCAACTAAAAATCTCAAACAATCACCTCTACAGTCAAAGTGTTAATTTTATACAATTTTGGTTGACTGAGAATATTTTCGGCCTCTTGACCAAATTATTGTCAAAACCGCAAAATCATAATCCCTCCACAGCTAATGTAATCAAGTAAGACAGCTTTAAGTACCGAATCTTATATACCTTCACCAAAGTATACTTTAAGATAAGGGGATTGAAAAGGATTTTAAAAAAACTCGGGTTAAAAACTATGTTTCCCGATTTTGACCCATTGTAGGTCCGAACTACAATGGCGTTATATACGTCGTGGGAAAGGTCTTTTAAATATCTATGATTAGATAACCATATTGTCTATATTATTGACTCATTAATCGAGATATAGAACAATTTTAAACATTTTAAATTGATTTTAACATTTTAATTTTAAAAAAGTTAATTTTTTTTGAACAAATGTACATTGAAATGTTTATTCATAGACATCTCTTGAGATGTTGGCATAATGGTGGATGAGAAATTGTATTAACTAAACGATTTTTTATTTTTATATTTTGTTAGAATTGGTTAAACAAATTACTTAATAACCATGGTATTTTAAATTATTAAACCTGTACTACAAAATATTTTCCATTTTTATAAGAATTGAGTTCCAAACTACAAGAATTGTTCCATGTTTTAAGCAAACATTATTAAACATTAAAATTAATAGGTGGTAGTACATGAAGAACAAATAGGAACACAATCAAAATTAATATTCAAACAGAGGAGAGGGGTGGTGGATACATAAAAAAGAAACATAATTTATATTACACATCATTAATCCGTTCATCGTTAAACCATTCGGGCAGACCATGAGCATATGCTAATGTTTCCGTAACAACATCATCATTATCAATATCACGTTCCAAATAGGGAGCACACATGCTTTCCCGCTTTGGTGGTGGCACTGAATCAGAGAAAACATCATCTTCTTCATCGCCAACGGACGATGTTATGGGCACCAGAATTGATAACAAAGGATCAGGTTCTATTATCTCGGTGTGTACACTAATGTTGACACGTTTCTTAATCGATGTATGTGTTGAATTATGACGTGAAAGACACGATTTAGGTTTTCCATTGTTGACTGTGTTTGTATTTGCCTCACATCGACTGCTAGATTGAGTTGTAGTCGTTGATGGAGATTCAGCTCTATCGTTTGTTTGACTAGAATTATTTTCATCGTTTGTATGGGTATCAGGAGAGCGTGTTGGCGTGACAGCCTCATTTGTTATCGTTTCTACTTCATCGCTATTGTTTTGTAAGCAATTATTTGAATTTGTCAATATTTTACAACAAATAATTTCCGCATCATTTGGTAGTGATACATTGTCAACGTCAACTGCAAAGTTAAACAAGCATTGGTAATTGCTTGGAACATATTACAGGATTTAAATCAAGAGATCAAAAGAAAATTAAATCAAGACAACATAAATTAAAAACTACAGTGAAAATGTCTAAAAGATTTACAAGGTCATAAATGCTCTGGTATAAAATAAAATTTAAAGACCTTGCAATCTAATGTATGTTTTAAACAGATCTTTTTAAACATTTTTTTTTAAAAACATTTACTACTAAACTCAATGTTTGCCAATTTTTCAATTAAAGTACACATATACAATTTAGAAGAAAAATACGAAAAGATAAAAAAAATATTGTGAAATTATCTATATATATATATAAGTATATGTATAAAAAAAAACAATACCATTTGTTTCCGCTGTCCTAGTAATAACGGCCACAGATGCTGCTTCCTCTTCTTTAATCGCTGTCGTAGTCGTTGTTATTGTTGTTGTTGTTTGTGCATTAACGGTTTCCGTTTCCTTTAGGGATTTTTCAATTGCTTCCGTTGCAATAGCTGTCGTTACATTTTCATTTTCATTTAATTTATCTTTTTCTTTATTGACACATTCTACTACTACTGTGTCAATACCGTTTTGTTGTGTTTGTGTTTGTTGTTGTTCGTTATTTGAAACATTATCTGTCGTGGTTTTACCATTTTCTATGGTAATCGTTGGTATTATAAGCTTTTTATTATCACTTTTTGTCGATGCATCATTTTGCTGACTTATTTCTTGTTCTTTCGCGTTATCTTCGTTTAGTTTTTTCGATTTTTTGGAATTTTTAGGATTTGCGCGACAACACGAAAACATTTTTTATTTTTTTTGTTTGTTGTTGTTTAACTTTAACTACTTTAATATATTATAAGACTTTAAAAGATTTCGTTTCTCTTTATCTATATTAGATAGGAAAAAATTAATTAATATAAGAGGTTTGTTTGTGGCTAAGTTTCAAAAAAAAAAAAGGATAGGAAAAGAAAAGACAAACTCCCTTCTTTCCATCCATTCATTAGAATTGTGTTGAGATTGTTTTGTATGACACTTTAACACACTCAAAAAACTCTTTGAGCTGAGAAATTATTAAAAATTATATATATTATTAACATGCGAAACAGTAATCAGGTCAATTTTGAAAATCAAAGTGTGAGGTAAGGGTGTGTATTTAGTATTGCTTTTATGAAGCGAAACGCTATCACATACATTGCTTGCGCTCAAACATAAACTAACAAATTCAAAAAGTGCAACCATTCAAAATGTTTTAATTAATTAATATAACTCATTCACATACAAAGTTTCATAGAGCCAATCTAGCACTACGCTAAAATGAGGCTCATTTGTTAACCAAGGCCCTCAATGGAAAGCAAATAGTTTTACGATTAAAAATACTTAGTGTTACACCTAATTAAAGGCAGATTTAATAAGTAGCTAAACGTTACAAAAAAAAAAAAAAAAACAAGTGAGAGAGTTATATTATCTTATATACCGGATATATTGATGTATCAATCATGTATGTAAGTTATTTGGCGGCTTCGGAAAATTTATTTAAAAATTGGTACCGACATCGCTATATTTTAAACGATCCGGAATGTGTATATGTACTTTAAAATGTAGAAATTACAAACGGAATGACAAACTTATATATACCGTTATCCTTTGTATATGCATATCCAAACATTACGATGAACGATTATCCATTTGATACCCACCACTAAATTTAGGGAGAGTATATTGATTTTGTCATTCCGTTTGTAAAATATCGAAATATTGATCGTAGAAACGAAAAGTATATATGTATGGGCAATTCCATGAGAATGACTACCACGACTGAAAACCCAAAAACCCTTGAAACTTTTTTTCAATATGATTTGAATAGGAGAAAACACTAAAATATTACTATGTGTCAAAAATAATATTTTAAACTCACTATATTCAATTTTTTAATTTAATTGGCGTGTTTTAGGCTAAAATTGCGGTCAAAACTAAGCTCACAATTAGCATATAGTGTGAAATGAATTTGACTCTGATTGTTTATTTGCTATTTTAAAATTGTTTATTGAAACGGAATGTATATTTTCTATTCATTTTTTTAGTTTTTGTATACATATAATTACACAATTTATATTGTTTTATTATAAGAGAAAAATCTGTCACGTACGATATTAAATTTTATTTATTATAAAATCATCCAAAGACTATTTTTATTTAAATATGACGGATTTATTTATTTATTTATTTCGTAATATCAAGCCTTCATGGCCAAAATAACAATATTACATAGTAATATAACCTGAGATCAAAAAGTAACTTATTTAATTATATTAATAAAACGTCTGTTCATTTGCTTACTAGCTTTAACTATTTTACTGGTTTTGAAAATTTTCAATTTAAAGTGTAAAAGAAGATATTAGAAAACAGTAAAACAAGCAGGTAAATGAACCAACATAATATATATATTACATACAATCATAATTCATCTATTGTAGGCTCCCCAGCCGTAAATAATATGTACATAAAAAGTGACGGAAAATTCAATATTAAGGTCCCAATCAGTAACAATTTATATTATATGTGTACAAATAAATAAATCAGTTTAATGAATCATATTTCATACCGATATTGACTCAGAAAAGTAGCATAAAAGTTTTAATCGGAACACGTTATTAGAGTGTGAAAAAAGACGCAATGAAATGGGTAAAACATTCTACCATCGAGCAATTCTAACCATATATGATCTCTCAAAAAATGACGAATTAATTTTAGGTATTAAAATTTGTGGATGTCTAACAGATCGCGTAAATACAAAAGAATTGCACAGAGAAAGTGGTTTATTACTTCTGACAATATTGTAAAACAGTAGAATATTCCGGTATTTTAAGAAATTATCAAAGGTGCAACCAAGGAAACACCGAACAAAGTAAGAAACATGTTCGCGACGCTTTACATTATACACAAAGCGAACCACTGAATTCACCAAACGTTTAATCCTACACAAGTGCAAAGAACAGGTACCAGAAAAAATTTCCAGCCCATACAAAATTTGAGACATTAGTAGTGAGTGACCCAATTTACACCGAATATGCGTAGGCAAATACAAATTAATAGAGTAGATTTTGCGTAAAATTCCAAAAATTCTAGAGCTTACAATATCAATGTGGTTACAAAAAGAAAGTTTGGTATCTGAAATAACACCTAAACATTGTAAAGGAAAAATATTTAGTTTAGTGTAAGAAATTAAAAGAAAACATAACGCCTCTCACGATTCGCATATTTCCGTACATGTACCTCAAAATTACTTCCGTTTTATGTCACGTACGATATTATTTCGCTCGATATTTTGGATAACAATGTTTCGAAAGAACTTATTATTTTTTAAAATATAGCACCCTCTGAATGAAGCATACAGACCAAATTATTTTTCAGATACTCTTATTTTTGGAAAATCTATTCCACTCTATAAGCGTACAAATGTCACGTACGATGACATGGAATTGCCCATATGTATGTATATTAGAGTTAATTTAAAAAAATTGATTTGCGGGTATCATATTTTTTTTTTTGAAGGTTTCTGCATTAATAAAAATAATGGTTAGTGATAGATAGGAAATATTGATGGCGTTTTGTTAAGCCTTTTCATCGTGCATGTTTAAAAAAAATATTTTTTTTTTATTTTTTAATTGAGATTAAGGATTCAAAAAACTTCAATTGTATTAATTTTTGCAGAATCGACTGTTGATATCATATTTGCAATATATTCAACCGTTTTTGCTCTACAGAAAAATGTGCTGAAAATCAGCGACTTTAGGTGCGTTGAACCACCATAAGGAGTGAAAATTTTCCAAAAAAGAGGTCGCCATTATTTTTATTTACGCAAAAACCTTAAAAAAAATTATATTACCGGAAAATTAAATGAAGTGACCTGGTCAGAAATGAACTCTAATGTAAATGCTGGGGCCTTATAAAATACTAATACGATCAAGCTATGTACGTCCATCTATTAAACTGTTGTAGGCACGATAGAGCCTCGAGGGATGGACGTAGGTCAAGAAGAACCAGAGTTATGAACCAAAATGTGAGACAACCTCCAATAAAGATATTTTTCAAAAATGTTTTGCTATATTATTTAAATATATTGCATATAATTCCACGAAATTTAGCACACATTGTTCATGTGATAAAACTGTTGAAAATGGTATGAATCAGTCCATGATTTCTCCTAACAAATTTGAGGTTTATTTATTTAATTCGCGACATTTTACTTGCTTGTCTAAACACTCAAGCAACTTGTAGACATTTCGATGTATTTTTCGACATTTTCGATAATAATACGTATTTTCAACTTTCAACAATTTACTTGCATGTGTTCAATACAGGGTAACTAAAACATAAAAATGTACTGTTTAGTTTGTGCAATCTTTTAAAATATTACATTACTTTAAAACACTGACTAGACGAAGAATAATCACACACAACAGTACTGGAAGTTTAACAAAGATTAACGGTTTTCTTTAAACAACTAACTACTTTAGTGTACGAGTGAGTACAAACAATGTTTCTTTCTGCCATACAATGAAACTCAAGCAACCATGACTTGAAGTTTTAAATTTTAAACAAATATGTATGTACATATGAATAAATTAAAAGAAATTCTAGTAAGAATATTGGCGAAACAAAAAAAAAAAAAAAAAAACATTAATGTTTGACCAAATAAACTATTTCCGCATTTAATATTCACTTGTTTGGTTATATACTTTAGTACATATATATAAGTAGATACACATATATATGTATAGATACAAATTGCATTACATTTTTTTCTTGTACTTAATACATTTTCGTTGTCTGCTTTTTTTTAAATTTATTAACATTAATAGGCAATATTTTTTTGAAAATCTTTAACTACACTTTAAATATTTTATTAAATAATTGTAAAATTTTAAGCCCAAACACATCCTTTATTGATATTAAAAATAAAATTACAAATGTATATAGAAAATTCACAGCATTGAAGTCAAGTGGTTGTTGAAGTATAACTGACTGATACTACCAGTTACATTTTCATTAAATACATAAACATATATGTAAGAGTATTTCGTATATTCGGCACTTGACTCATACAATACAGAGAAAACAACCAACATCCTTGATGGGATACAATTCTCACTGTGCGAACAAAATGTAATACATACATACATACACATGTACATGAAACTAGGTCAAGCCGGGACAACAAACGAAACAGAAAATAATGTACAATGTGGAAAAGTAACAAAAAAAAAAAAAAAAAAAGAACCGGGTGAAAATAAAACGAAGAAATAAAGTTGAATCAAAAAAATTAAACATATGTACATACATAATTGTTAAATTTCACGTGGTAGAAGACGGAAACGGAACTCTTTAAAGAATAACACGCCCAAAAGTTGGGATTAATAAAAATTTTATTGTATAAAGTTTTTCGGGAAAATGCCTATTAATTTTTAGACAAATATTACTCATACTTTAGTAGTCCACTTAACGCATTCATTGCTTGAAATAGTCATGTCCGTCTGTCTGTTGAAATCAACGTACCGTAGCCACTATAGCGGATCAGTTGATATTTAAATTCGGGAAAATCGGCACACAAATGGCTGAGATCTAAACAAAAAACATCGACTACCTCAATTTTTTACCTATTAACATAGGCAATATGTATATCTAATTATTGACATTTCAAGAAACATTCCAACGTGTATATAACGCCATAAAATTGTTTTCAATCTTCATCTTTGGTGAAGGGTATATAAGATTCTTTCAGTCGGCAAAGACGAATATAACTCTATAACTTGGTTTTACTAATTTTTTCTAATTCATTTTTGTAACTATAAAATTTTGTTTATTTATAAAGAAGTTGTTCTTTGTTCCTCTTTCCATACTTATTATATAAAAAAAACAGAAAACGTTAAAATAAAATGTGAATTAATCAGAGATGTTGTGATTTGTAGAGCAATTTTTAAGAGCAACAAAAAATCTTATTCAAAAGACAAATTTTGGTCAGTCTACGGTTTTTCTTGGAAGTTTTAGTTTGAAGTCTAATTTTTCATCTATTAAGGTAAAGTGGTCGATGATATTCCATAAGAAAGATATAAAAAAAATATTTTGTTATGATCTCATACACTCAAAACTTCAATGAAAGTTGACAGCAATGAAATCACAACCAGAATTATGGCAAGAGGGAACATTTAGTTTCCAATATTTAGATTAATACATATATCACGCCCTACTATTAACAAAAACATCTCATTCCCAAAATTCAGCATTTTTAATGGCAGATTCAGGTGACAGATGATTAATTTGCTTAAAGTTTTTATAAACTTCCATTTTTCGCTAATATTGTGTGTTGCATTTCAGTATTTCCCCCAACTATAAGAGCAAATTCAGTTGATAAATTAAATTGTTAAATTGGTTGCTGATTGGAAGGAAATTAAATATGTTTAGATTCTGTTGTGATTACGAAGCGAAAACGTGTCATGGCCTCGACTGTACTTATAAGTTTGTTATAAGTTCTTGATTTTAAATTTATGAAACTAAAATCATGAGTGCTATATTCAGAAATCTTATATACCTAATAATAATTGTTGGTGAAAAATTTGGTTACAATATTTTCTTTTTCATTTCATTCAAATTAAAGCGTCAAATACTTTGCTGCTTAAGTTTTCAATGTTTCTTAGTCCTTTAAATGTTGCTTAAGTGTAGCTACTTATACTTTGATGTTATGGTCTTGCAAATTGTAGTATTTTTACTTAAACTTTCTACATTTGCATGAGCAGTTTAGTATTAAGAGTATATTCACTTTTCATGTTAAGAAAATTCTTCTTCTCTGGCTACTAAGCAACATCATAGATATTAATAGTAACTACAGTTTTGCAGTAATTTTTTTCCCATAAAATACCAACATTGTTTTTAGAAATGTTTTAACATATTGAAATTTTATTTTTACCTCTTAAAATTGGCATCTAAAGATCTGGGCAATATAAAATGTATCTAAATTTATTTTAACTGATAAATATTAACATTTTTTTTTTTTAAATTCAAAACCAATTTTAACATTTTTCAAAGCCTCTGAACTTGATAATATAATTTTTCTATTTTTTCATTTAAAATAATAATAAAATACAAAAACAATCTAGCATGCACATTTTTTTTTACACACGCGTTCACACTTGATGATTTATGCAATTTCTCTTTTATTTATTTTTCTATGCAATTTAATAAAGAAAAACTTTTTCAAACACTCAAAATATTTTTACATTTTAAAATTATTGAAAAAAAAAAAAAAAAAACTGCACAATAATAAAAGAAAATATTTACGACTAGTTGCGCATTTTTGGAAATGTCCAACAATAGACATTTAACAAACAACTGCATATAAATTTAACAAGTTTAGTTGGAATGACCTAACCACAATATTTGGACATACATACATGTGTATGTAAGAGAACACAAGCAATATAAATGCAGGAGCATTCAATTTTCGAATTTTGCAAAAATAACCGTGAACATGATTTTAATATAAAAACAATAAATATTGTTTAACAACACAAATACTTTTGCTGTTATAACTGGAAAGTGAATTTATTAACAATATTAACAATAAATAAATAGCAATAGCTCTATATAGCAAAAACACACACATACCCGAAATATAGATAAATATTTTCAGTTGTTTTGAATGAAATAAATATAATAAAAATATTTGCATTTATTAACTGGCTTGTGTAGACGATTTCAATTCATATTCTAATTCTGAAACTAAGTTATTTGTGTCAATTTTGAGGCGTGAATTTTTTGGATCTTTAACTAAAGTTTATGACTTTTTAAAGATAACAAACAGTTAATTTCACTAAAGTCTTTTGGAAAAGCTATATTGGCGTTTATAGTTCAATTCATGTTTTTAAACACATATTTTTTATGTTTTTTTTATTAAACATTTGCAAAATTTTATTACAAATATCACTTGGTCCAATTACATGATGCATATTGTATGTAGTATGTACGTGTAAAGTGCCTATTTATTAATTTCATTATAATTTAATATGTACATTATTGAACACTTCATTCACGTTACAAATGTAATAAGAAACTTTATAAACCCAACTGTTGTGGTCTGGGGTAAAAAGCAAAAAAAAAAATGTTTATTTAACAGCAGCGCGTATATTGTTGTAGAAAATAAAACTTGTTTGATACAAACGTTAAAAATGAAATGAAGCACAAGTATATTTGAAATAAATGGAAAAAGCATGTATTTCTTTTTGTATTCGCACATTAGATTTCAAGCAAAGATGCTGCTGCTGACAGAGATCGTAATGATGATGATAGTGGGGTTTCGCACACACACACACATCCATACATACATACTCTCTCCAATTCATAAATGCTCATGCCGGCATTAGAGTAGGAATAGTAGGGCGTTGTGAGTGAGTATATTAAGACCGGCTGGCTGGCTGGCTGGATTGTACTGTATTGTAGGTGAGAAGAGAAAGTGTTAAAGTTGAAATTGACATGTGTAATGAAGATTACAACAATAAATTATTTGTTCATCACATAATGTTGTTAAGGCATCGTAATAAGACTTGTTACCTTTATTAAAGGATATTAAAGAAAAACGAATGACACATATTTGCTAAATACATATGAGTGTATATATGTAATGTACGAACAAAAACATATAAACGAAAAGGAGTTTGCGCCTTAGAAATTTCTCTCTAACTTTAAGGAACGGAAAAACCTATAAATGAAACAAGTGCAATCTTTAAATTTGAGTTCAGTTCATTTAATTTGCAACTTCCAAAAGTTTCAAACTTGTCTCCAACTGCAAAGTTGGGAAAGTAATAAAAGAAGTCAAACGGTTTCTTAATATAAGTTGAATTATAAATTTTGATAAATTTTAAAGGTTTGTTTTATCAGGTTTTATAAAAAAGAAGTTGCGTTAATATAAAGATTGAAAACTACTTTTGTTGAAAAAAAATTGTTGGTAAAAAAATGGGTTAAAAACGATTTTTTTCCGATTTTGACCATTTTCGGTCGGAATTTCTATATACTTTGTTGGAAAGCTCTTTTAAATGTCTATCATTAGATCATAGCATATAATATAGTCTATGTTAATGACAGTAATCCAAAGACCAAAAATAAGTCAAAAAAAATCGAGATAGTCCTGGTTTTCTTATATATGAGCCGATTATCACGAATTTAAATAGCAAACTAACCAGGACTATAGCGGATATATTGATGTATCAATAGGGCATTTGGGGGATTCGTAAAGTTGATTTCAACATACAGACGGAAAGGGCTATATCGACCGCGAATACATATATGTTCATATATACCTTATAGAGTCACAAATGAAAACTGTAGAAATTACAAATGGAATCACAAACTTAATTATACCCTTATCGCTCATGGTGAAGGGAAAATATAAGCAAGCAAGTTAAATTTCCAATTGGGATTTTGAAATTTTGCTAAATTTTAAATATTTTTATATTTATTTTTTAAATTATTTGTTTAATTAATTTTTTTCCCCGTTTTTAAATATACTATAAATAAATTATATTATTTTTTATTATAATATTTAATTCATCAAATATCACTTTGTTTAAATAATTTCTTTTAATTTAAGAAAAAAAAACATGAGTTTTTCTTTAAAAAAGAAAAAAAATATTTTAGCGCAAACGCTAAAACCACACCTAACTAACGCAAATAAAACCGCGTAATCGAGCGTAAAATATACGTACGTATGTATGAATGAACGTTTAAAAAAATACTAAATATTTTTAGTTGCCAAAAAACTAAAATTTTCACATTTTTGTTGAAAAATAAAACAAATCATCCGAAATGTTTATAATAAATAAACGGCAGGCAGTTAGCCACATACACATACAAACATGCCAACACTCACTTCACTATCCAACCATACGTAATACAGGAAAAAGACTAAATTCCATCCTCATACACAAACAAACATTTATGCGTACGTTATAATTCCTAACATAGCCAACAACAACAACAATAACACACAAATTGAACAGACACTAGTAGTCGACCGAACCCCACAACAACAAAAACAAATTATAAAAAAACAAACAAAAAGCTTAATAAATATAATACAATACACAATCATAAATGCCCCAACATACCACCACCACACATTTTATATTATTTTCTTTTATTTGAAGAGTATTAAAAAGCATTAAACTATTAATATCAGCACCATCATCATCATCAACATCAACATCACATACACAAACCAAACACATACCACACCAAAAATTTCAAGTTTGCTTTTATTTATTTCAAAAATAAGGTTTAAAAGAATAAAAGACAGGTGGTTGGCCTATAGATTTATTATGTAGTACGGTTCTTTTAAGGAGCAAGAAACATGTTTAGATTACAAATCAGTCGAGGATTAATTAAACTCATTAATAATGTGTGATTTTGCATATAAGCATTACTTACACCCTTTTAAATGGAAGGCCGACAGTTATGAATGTATTTATTATTTTTTATGATATTTGTTAATGTTTATTATATAAACAATTCCGTTAATTTGTTTATTAGTCATTCTTTTTTATCACCAAAAATAATAATAATAAAAAAATTAAAAAAACACTATACAAATTACTGATCTGCATTGCACAAGATTTAAACAAAACAAGTAATAGAGCTCTACCCGCCTATGCCGAATTTTATATACCCTTCACCAAAATTTACTTAAAGATTTTTTGTTAAACAAAAATTTTTTGTTAAACAAATTTTTTTGGTAAAAATAATTCGAAAATAGTACTTTTATAATTTATATTTTTTTTACTTTATGCATTTTTTTTCTTTATGCACATACAACACATTTTTAAGAGTATATTTCCGGTTTCTCTGGTAATAACTTATTAAATTGCCTAATTTTGGTTTAAAAAAATACATATTGGTGAGAAAAAAATTATTGGTAATTTTTTTTTTTTTTTAATTTTTGAGAAAAAATTTAAGTTAACAAATATTTTTCCCGATTTTGACCCATTGTCGGTCCGAATTCTTATGTCGTTATATTTTTTCCTTGTCAGTTCCATTCCAATGCAATCCTAGTGATGCTGCCAATTGGTTTTCGCAATGTGTGGCCTATGCATTTTCACTTTCGTCTTGCTATTTGGCGAATTATGGGCTCTTCGTTTGTTAGTCGCAAATGTTTGCGCCTATTATGCTTAAAACTTGCAATTCTTCGAAAACTTGTATTCTTCATAAGCCATGTTTCGCTTCCATACAGCAGTGTGAATTTCACACCGACATTGAAAATACGGATCTTTGTATTTTCGAGATTTGGGGGGATCTCTTTACGTTTTATCTAACCGACCAAAAGCTGACGTTGCCTTATTTAGCCAGTGACACGTTTTCTTCCACTCATCCATGTATCGACATCATTAATCATATATAGCAGATAGATTTAACATATTGTATGCGTTGGTCTTGTACTACTACTGACAGTAGTGTTATTTATAAACATTACATGTGTTTGGCAATATTTATTTTCAGCCCAACTCCATTTGCCAACGCAACCAAATCATTTACTTTACTCTGCAATCAAAATCTTCTATATGGCTTTGGAGATCTCATTACGTTATATACGTCGATGGAAATCCCTTTCATTTGATATACATATTGTCTAAGTACATGACTAATAATCAAGATAGCATATCGCCTATGTTCTGGAAAACGCAGCGTTTTCAAATCGAAAAGGGTTTGAAAAATCCATTTCAGCATGTTCTGAAAACCACGCGATTTGCTGGCGTTTTGCTATTCGTTTCAGTATATGATTTGCTCGATTGTAAATAGCAACCTAAGCGGGACTATACCGGATATATTGATGTATAAATAATGTATGTTGTAAGTTAATTTCAACATACAGACGGACAGATGGACATGGCTAAATCGACTCCGCTATCAATAACAATCCAGAATATATATACTTTATGGGGTTGTAATTAAAAATGTATAAAAATAGAGTTATTAATAAATAAACGGGTTTTAATGTTAAAATTTTTTTTATAAAGAAAAATAAGATTTTTTGGTGAAAATTCGGTCTTGATGAAATTTTTTATTTTTTTTTTTTGTAAAATAAGAATTTTTAATGAAGAATCAGTTTATACCACCGGTAAACCGGTATTTACCTATCTTTTTAATAGGTAAAGTCCGAATGATTTCCGATTATGCCAAACATTTGGCCAAATACTGAAACCCGTATTTTTATTAAGATAAAACATAGATTATGGAAATTGAAGGAAAATGAAAAGAATACAAAAACTTATATTTTATTGCATCCTTTAAAAACTGTTCCATTAAAAATGCTTTTCAGTTTAAGATAAATAAACAAGATTAATGGAGTCCACAATGTAAATTGGATGCTCTAAAATTAAAACACAAATTTTTTCACCGAATATTAGGTTCGGTTCAGTTTCGTATAAGATACATTTTAAACGTAATTTTACTTGATTTACCTGTAACTTCATCAAAAAATATTTACAAACTGAACTAAGTGATACTTAGAAATGAATTTAAAAAATTAGATCTTAGATTTTATCTATTTTATAATAAATTGAATTTTCAAAATTGGAAACCGTATTTAAAAATCAGTTTTTGGAAATGCCTAAACGTTTTCCTAAAATAATCTTCTGTAAAAAATCAATAATTTTTGTAAACAAGAGTTTTCATCTTTCAAAAATAGAGGTTGTTATAACATTTTATCATATCTAAGCCTTATATTGATAAAAATATTATAAGACAATATAGCTTTTAAGTTTTTTATCCACAACCAGACATCGAATATTGATTATGAAACTTAAAGACGAACTAGCTAGGTTCATCGGTTTGTCTGTCTTGTAAAAAAATTATTTTGGTCATGATATTTTATAAAGTTTTTTTATAAAAATTAATTTTTTGTAACAAATAAAGATTATTTCATTTTGGAAAGTGGAAAAACAATTATTCTTTGTGAAAAAGTATTATTACAATAAAATTTTTTGTGTTCATATTTTCCCGTTTTTGAGCTTTTTTGCTTACTTATTTCAAATGTTTTGTGCACATTTAAACTTGTTCTGCTAATGACAGTTTGATGACGAAGAAACAAAATGTTTTACGCTCATTCTTTCAATTCAAGCATTAATGCTAAACAAAATTTATCGCTTGAGCAATAAAGTGTAGTCGGCCAATGACTAAGACGAAATTTTTATACATATCGCACTGGTTTCTCTAAAGAGTCAACTCAAAATTGAAAAATGTTCACTAGTTTGCCACTGTTTTTTTAATACATTACAATGAAAGTTAAAGACGGATACAACTGTATTTTTTGGCGAAAGAGTAGAGAAAATGATGTAAGATTTCTTGCAAAAATTTAAAAATGTTGAGTTGACTCTCTTTAGAGGAAGCAGTGCGATATATTGAATTAAAACATTATTTCGAAAAGATTTCAAAAATCTATCCTGTTAAATTCGTATTTTTTATTTAATAATTTGGGTTGCCATTCGAATAATCGAGGAAAAAACTACTTTTATTTGAACGAATATAATTTTTCAATACTCGAATAAATTTATTTTCAAGCTAAATTTAAAAAAAAAAAATAGTTTATATAAAAAGAAATATAATCTCAAATAAACAAAACAAATAATCTATAATATTAAACAAAAATGTTTCCCATTGGAATATTTGTAAGAAACTATTTTCTACATACATATGTATATATATTTCGCAGCTATCAGATAATGATATCATAGCTACCAGATAATTTTAATAAAATTTCTGTTTTGTTCCAAGGACGAAGCCAATCACAATTTGTACATGCTTTCACATAGCCTCATATTAACTTTCTTTTAGAACTGCCCTAAAAAGCTATTGAATATCGGCAATTCCATGTCATCGTACGTGACATTTGTACGCCTATAGAGTGGAATAGATTTTGCACAAATAAGAGTATCCGAAAAATAATTTGGTCTTTATGTTCCATTCAGAGGGTACTACATTTTAAAAAAATAATAAGTCCTTTCGAAACATTGTTGTCCAAAATATCGAATAAGGGTATATCGTACGTGACATAAAACGGAAGTAATTTTGAGGTACATGTAGAAATATGCGTAAAATTGCGAATCGTGTGAGGCGTTATGTTTTCTTTTAATTTCTTACACTAAACGAAATATTTTTACTTTACAATCCGTCATATTTAAGTAAAAACAATCATTGGATAATTTTATAATAAATAAAATTTAATATCGTACGTGACATACCGTACGTGACAGATTTTTCTTTTATAGAAAAACAATATATATTCTTTAAATGTATGTATACAAAATCTTAAAAAATGAATAGAAAATATACATTCGGTTTCAATAAACAATTTTATAATAGCAAATAAACAATCAGAGTCAAATTCATTTCACACTACATATATGCTAATTGGGAGCTTAGTTTTGGCCGCAATTTTAGCCTAAAACACGCCAATTAAATTAAAAAATTAAATATAGTCAGTTTAAACTATTATTTTTGCCAATAAAATGTAATAAGATATAGATACTGACACATAGTAATATTTTAGTGTTTTCTCCTATTCAAATCATCTTGAAAAAAAGTTTCATAGGTTTTTGGGTTTTCAGTCGTGGTAGTCATTCTCGTAGAATTTCCCGTATGTTAAATACCCCAGAATCATAATAATGGTCCATAATGTGTAGCTTATATTTGGTCATCTCCGAATGCGTTTTATAACATGTTTCATATATATTTAATAAATTTTGTATTTGTCATCATTGTTAATAATTAAACTTTTCAGTTCCAGTTCTCACTTTCACCATTCTCAGTACTTTTGGAAGCATAATTAAAAACATATTATGTAATTTTCTCAGCATTCTAATTATAAATGTTTACACGTGATTTTTTTAATATAAATATTGTTGTAATTATGCTTTCAAAAATACGGTGAATGGTGAAGTGAGAACATTCGAATAATATTTATTTTACATTATTCTTTAGAATATTTGAAGAAATTTTTTTAAAAATTAATCGATAAATCGAATAATACAGCTCAGTGAACAATTTTCATTCTCTAAATCGAGTTGTAGACTATTATTATCATATCTTAAGGACAGAAGACAGTTTGTTTCCAGAAAGGGTGTTAACTCAAACTTACTTTCTTTAAGTTCTGGTGTTCCTCAGGGATCAGTTCTTGGCCCGATCTTGTTTATATTGTATATAAATGATCTACCTTCTAAAGTAAATTATTCTGTATGTAAGTCATTTTTGTATGCAGATGATGTTATTTTACTTTTTAAATGTGATCGTTACTTCAAAGATGTTCTGGAGAATAATATTAATTTCAGTCTTAGATGCATATCTGATTGGACTAACGAAAACAGTTTAACTATTAATAATGCAAAAACTAAAGCAATGTCAGTTGGACCTTCAGATCGATTTGTTGTTGATTTTAATATTGTTCTAAATGGTGTACGAGTGGAGTTTGTTAACCAATTTAAATGCCTTGGTATTATACTTGACAATAAATTAAATTTTGATTGCCATATTGACCTTATTCTTGGTAGAATTTTGATGACCCTACGTAGAATTTTTTCTACTAATTTATATTTACCATTTCATGTACGATTTAAGCTGGCTTATTCACTTTTAATGCCTCAAATATTTTATTGCCTGGAAGTTATTTCTGGTACACTTACTACTAATATTGCTAAATTAAATCGTATTGTCAACACGATTGTTCGTTTCGTGTATAATGTTAGGAGATATGAGCATATTTCTGGTTTTGTTTCCTTATTTCTCGGATGTCCCTTTTCTATTTTTGTAAAGGTTCGTTCGTTACTACTTTTTTATAAAATAATTAAAACTCGCAAGCCTGCACCATTATATAGAAGCTTTACATTTAGTCGATCTACCCGCAATCCGCAGATTATAATGCACAGAATTGTATATTCATTCTATGAGAGATCATTTTTTGTAAGAATTGCACGTTGTTGGAATAATCTACCGAATGAATTGAGAATATTTTCTCATTCTAATAATGTTTTTAAGCTTAAATTACTTAATTTTTTACAGTAAAATATTTCATAACTTTGTAATTATGCCTATTAGTTTACTTTATACTTTTATTATACAATTTGCTGTTTTTGGTTATTCTTGTTTCAATTGTTACCATGTATCACTAATTAGGACTGGTTATTTCTTATTAATTGCTTTTGTATTGATGATTTTATTATTTTGGTTATGGCTGGGGAGCCGTTAAGGGAACATCTTATTATTTACTTAGTTTTTATGTATAGTATTAGTGCATTTTTTTTTGCTCAGGATATTTTCTATGTAATATGAATTTTTGTATGGCCTTTTTGGCTCTATATTACATGAATGAATAAATAAAATAAAAAAATAAAATACAAAAATTTTATTCGATCAAAATTTTAGAAATTTATTATAAAACAAAAAAATACAAATAGTAAGTAACCAGATAATGTAATTTAAGAGCAATCAATGCAAAAACAAAATATTCGCAAAAAATGCATTAATAAATGTATATGTACATTTTAAATCAATTGCAGATGAGATTGCAAAAGCAAATAAGCACATAAAATATTCTCAAACACATATTGAACATTTCAAACCAACATATAATTTGTTGTATCAATGTCCATACATTATTGATGACAATCAATTAATTTCCCACATCAAACGAAGCAGACAAGAACATTTTATTCATTCATTAAATAGAGATGGTAAAAATAAATGGACATTCATACAGCAAGTACGTGTGTATGTATGTATGATATTATTGTGGATTTAAAAATAAACTTTCAAAAATGATTGAGAAAAAAATCAGAAAAAAATTGATATTGATTCGGAATTTTGCAAAAAGTGTTCCCAACGTTTTACTCAATAACACAAATGTTTAGAATTTTATTATAAAACAAACTACAATCGAACTATCATTTTAGTTAAGAACAACGACCTCTATTTCTTTCACACAAATGAAGCCCCTCTAATGTATGTTCATAATATAATACATGAATGTACTATGTACAAACGTACATATGTGTATTTTTGCTACAGGTTGATAATAAAAGCCAAAAAGGTATTTTCGTATTTTCATTTATTCAATCAATTAAAATTGCTGAAACTGTTTCATGTTTGTTTCAGGTAACTGCATTATTTTTATAAGGAAACTTGTTCAGACTTGGTACATAAATGCAATTGACAAAAAAAGCGAACGATGGTAAAGAACCAATGACGTTATTTTAATGCTATAAATGTTTGTTAACTACATACATCTATGCCTTCAATAAACTCTTAAAAGGGTTTTTGTTTTGGGCATACGTTTATTTTATTAAAATTGCAAAATTCTCAGTTAAAAAAGCTGAAGTATAAAATGTATATCTAAAGGTTAAAAATAATAAAGTTAAAAACTTTAAAATAATCTCAAACCCTTAAAATCCTAAAACTAAATTGCCTATATATGTATTACTAGGATCGTCCGGTGGTCGACCACATGATATGTGGAAATTCGACCACATGATATGTAATTTTGTATATTGTGCATATCTAGAGAAACAAACCTTTGGACACACTTAAAAGTGTACCGCAAAAAAACGTGTGACCTATTTATATATAAGATTACAACGTTCCCCGAAAATAAACAAGTTCTTATTAACCCTTCCCCTAATTGCCGCGTAAGTACCAATCTATATAAATATATAAATGTCTTTGTAAGTTTGTTTGTTTATTTGTTTGTTTGAGCATAACAAACAAACAATTCAGCATAAACGGCTGAATCGATTTTATTGAAATTTGGAACGTAGATAGATCCTTACTTGGACCAGAAAGGGGTAAACAGGGGGAAAACCGGAAAAATTGGTACCTTTAGTTCTTAAACAATAAATACTAAACGGCCGAAACGATTTTATTGAAATTTCCAACATAGACTACGACAGGGGTAGCGAAGCGCACCGGGTCAAGCTAGTTCTATATATAATCTCCCTCCTCTAACCCGTAATAATTTAATTTTTTAACTTTTTCTCAATTTTTTTCTTGTTTAACTTTGTAGTAATAATATTTAATAATGAAAAATCGAGTGCAAAAATTATATTAATTGAATAGGAAATAATAAACTCATAAGAGCAAATGTTTTGGTTAAATTCTCTATATTGTCTGTCTGTAGATACATATGTACATATTTTTGTATATTATTCGTATAATAAAAATAGATATTTTTTATTTGTTTTTATTTTACTTTGCATTTTATTCCATATTTTCACAAATGTTATAAAACTGAAACCACAACGCACAGTGGTTGCATTACGAAAATTAAAAAAATATTAAAACTTGATACTTTTAATGTAATTGATAAAGTGAATATGCGACAGTTTGTTGTTATTTATTCATAGTACCTACATACTTATAATTGCATTTACAATACCTACGTACAGAAATAAGAAAATCAGTTGCACAAATCTTATTGTCGGATCTCCAAATTCAGATCTACACATTTCGTACGCCAGTAGGTATTAGTTTGCTTTGAATACGTATCAAGTCAAAGACCTATCTCAATTTTGAGCTCTTTGCCTTAGATTAGAATAAATTACACTAGTTTACAAGGTTTTTGTTCTTGATGTGATGTGTTTATTATTTTAGGCATTCTAACTTCCGGAAAAATATTGACAAAATCTGTGACGTCAAACCTTTGAGATAATTATTAAAAGGGAATATAGGTAGGTACTAAAAATAACATTAATATTGAAAAATATTAAATATTGTGTTTTTTTTTTAGTTTGCTATTTGATTTTAGATGTACATTTTCATTAATTAAAGATTACAAATTAAATAAAATAAAAATAGGTATTTTTAACTTCAAAACAATTTTTCTGTTAAACCGCAACTAATTTGTATAAGTTGTCCATGCGTTACAAACTTTAATGTAGGTTATAATATGTAGAAGGATCAAAATCCATTTCATTAATGACAAATCAACATTTTCAAAGCTAAAAATAGTAAACCGCATCATAATATGACAATTTCTTTTAATAACAACAAAAAAATCTAAAATAAAAACAATAATAATAGTATGAGTCACAACTGCGAAAGGCTATTGACTGCAACAATAACTCTGCTTATACTAAAGCAGCAAAAACTGATTATCATATAACAACAACAACAAAAAAAAATAAGTTAAGAAACTTACCACAAATACATATACGCATTTAAATTTATAGATAAAAGTGTGAGATTATTTGCAGTGAAGCAAGAATTAAAAGTGGAACGAAAAAAATCTATATATTGTTACAATGCAAGAATGAACAGCTGTCTCAAATCCGTAAACATCCGTTAGCTGGCATCCAATTAGAAACATTCGTTGTACAAGGAAGTTCATTTAAAGAAGAGCAAAAAAAAACACACACAACCACCTACATACGTACGTACATACATATGTATATAATATACCCGTTTATTTATGGATGATTGTGTATATACGTAAAATTTTTATTTTTATCCTCTTATTTTATCTAAAATTTTCAACTTTTAAGATGCTTATTTAATAATATTGTCGCCTCTAATTTATTAAACGTCGCGCAGTCTATAAATATTATTATAAATATTTGAAGGTACCAACAAACAGCCACCACCCATAAATTTTTAATGCATCAAACCTCCCCCTTTTAACCAAAAAAGCCGGCTTTTCCTATACTTTCTACAACTTTTCTCAATACATTTTTCACTTCTTTTTTTACATTTCGCATAATGCACTTTTTTCTTGTTGATTTTTTCTTTGCTTTATAATGAAAATAATTCAAATACAACTTACCTTGATTTATTAATCGTCAGGCAGGAGTTGTATGTTCTTCCTGTGACAATTTTATAATAATTTTCTCAAAATTAAGTGGATAAACAATTTTAAAATATTGCAAACGATTCGTCGAACAAGAAACCAACAACTGTGCAAAAAAGGTAATTCAGCTTCTTCTTATTCAGAAAATTCAGCAAAAGTTGTGCCAAATTTTTCCAATAACAATAAAAATGTTGCCGGACAGCTGGAAGTGAACATAGACTTGGCATTACTATTAATAATGCAGTGACCAGTGCTGATCATTTTTTTATTAAATGCTCGCTAAATATGTGTAAAAAACAGCTAAATCAGTTCAATTTTGCAAGTCTAAATTATCGCGCAAACTTTCCAGAGAGTGTAAAATTGCATAGTTTGCGAAGCATTTAAGCGTTTACATGACGTCCCTTAGTATTTATGTATTTCAAATTTTAACGATATATCTTCATATTTAAGTAGAACTGATCTTTATCACTGTGTAATTTGTCACGTGACAAGTTTTTAGTTGTCTTCTCCCAATGTATTTATCTTTTCACAATCTTTTAAATTAAAAAAAACTAGCTATTCGACTGTGCCGATTCTTATATATCATTCACCAAAGAATACATTAATCCACATATTCTCAACTTTATGACATTGACAAAATTATAACAGTTGTCTTCTCCTTAAATTTCACTTTTTAATATGTGGGTATACATATTTTTAAAATTAAGACGAAATATGAAAAATTACTTCATTCATCATTAGAAAATCGCAAAGTACTCAGGATTGTCAGAAGCATTTTTATAAAAAACAATATTTCTGAAAAATATCTTTTTGAAAAATCAACAAAAACCGGGAAACGTAAAATTATAGATAATTCTAACAAATTCAGACAATAAAAAAAAATTAATCAAAAAAATCACAAATACGAGTATTGTTTTTCTTCACACATTTTATATTTATAATAAATATGTTAGTTTTAATTTTTGGAATAAATAAGACTTTTAAAAAAAGAAATGTTACATTTTTGTTCAGATGTTTTTAATTAATGATTCATGTCGATACTCTTCCATTTTGTTAACAATGACAGCACTGAAGAAATTTGCCGTTAAGAACTATGTTATAAGAACTATTATGTTCATACTTGGGGTTTTAAACGCGTTGACAGTAACATGATTAAGTTGACAAATAAAAAACAACAAACAAATTTATATATATTTAAAGCATTAAAAATTAAAATACTTATTAATGATGGAATTGTATACATTGGTGTATTTTTTAAGGTTGTTTATGAAAAAAAAAATTATTTATCGGTAGTACACCTGAAAGTGTGTGGCCGATGCTACATCATAATCAGTTTGAGGTATGTTCAGGTGATTCTACGTGATTAATGAAATGATTAAGTTTTAATCATGTCAATTTGAAGTGATTAACAAATCATTTAAATGTATGGATTATCATCTCGATTTTGAAGTGATTAGAGCTTAATCACGTTTGGGGTAATTAACTCTGAAATGTGAACATAGCATAAAATACTTTTCCCCCCGCTAAATTGGTAACAAAACCGCTGAATTTGGTGAGAAAATAGCTATATTAACTTTACTGGCACTGACGTGTGTTTTTTACTCAGCTGTCATACTTGTTGACATTTATAGTAAAAAAATTGAGATACAGCCGGGAAACAAGAGAAAAAATAGTGATTATTAAAAAATAGGTGCTAAATGGAATATTTGGTTTTTAAATTGTGTTAAATTGATAAGAAATTAACACAGAAAGCATAAGTTAAAATGTTAGATATCATAAAATAGAGGTCGATACTGAAGCTCATTAATACGATAGACAAGTAATGTGTTATCCATAAACTACTAAAAATATCAAACTTTTTATTTTGTACCTCATCTAAGGTTAAGTGAACTACTTAGAACTGATCTGCTCAATACCTGGGCAAATTTGAAAAATCCTTAAAAAAGACAGCAACATTCCGGCAATTTTATTAAACAGAAAATACTTGCACATGGAGAAGTTTACAACTGTCATTTACAAATTTCTGTGGCAGTTGCTGCACAATCTTGTCTGTCTATATGAATTTTGTTTATGGTTGCGTTTACGTATAATTGCTTTTACTCTGTGGTCATATGATCTCTGCCGTTCGCAAGCAGAACGAGAACAGAATGAAAACGATTTTCTGCAACAATGTAAAAAACATTTAAACAAAATACCAAAACATTTAAATCTTATCATTGGTCCAGAGAACACACAAGTAAACGATGAACTACTAACGCGAATATTTTCCTATGCCCTACACATGAATATAAATTGCGTCAGCTATTATGATACACGTTACACGAATCCCAAAAACTCATCGAAAACTCACTTAACTCTTTTGGAAAAGCTAAATTGTCCTAAAGGCTGGAAACGGAAAAATTTAGATACACATCATGCCGTTTGGTATGTTTGTAAAGACGAAACCTCGAATGGAACTAAACCAAAAATTAATGGTGTTAATGGAATCAGTAAGCCGACTAAGGCATCAGAAACAAATGGGCATTTGCCCAACTCCTCAATATCTGAATTGGAAAAAACATCATTAGAGGTAAAATATTTTTTCATTATTTATTATTTGTCTTTAAAAGATCATAGAATTATTAAGAAATTGTTATTTGTTTTATGTATTCACATGTATTATACCACATATTCAAAGTCTGGCCACTTTTTTGTATAACTATTTCTGATAGTGTCGATTCTTTAGTTGAATGCAAGCATACATTTAATTGAACTTTGATATCAAATTGATTTATGTTTGCAATGATAAGAATTCCTTAGTTTTAATTTAGATTTAGCCGCCAGACAAATTGTTCTCTTAAATTTTGTCTATTATTTGTAGTACAGATTCTGTTTTAATAACACGAGTTTATAACACGAATATATACAGAGACAGGCTAGGTTGATTAACTATCTTTTGATTCCTACCATGTATTTTGTTGTTGCATGAGCTGGTTTATGACAATTTCGTTTCGTCTCCAAATGTAGAGTTTATTAGAAATAAGACAATCAATATCTTTGGAAAGAAAATTGGAAGATCAAGGTGAAAATGGAAACTTAAATATCTTTTATAAATTAGTATTTTTTCAATATTTTTCCGAAGTTAGACGACCATGAACAAAACAACAAATCATAAACAAAAACCTTACAAACTAGAGCAATGCAACGTTAGGTTTTCGATATTAATGAAGTAATGATATGTACTAGCTTTATATGGTTTAGAGGTTTATAGATAGAGCTTTAATTTGCAAATGCTAAAATTAATAGTTTTGTCAAAATGTTTACTAACTATTCCCTTCACCATGAGTGGTTTGTAATTTCGTTTGTAATATCTACATTTTTAATTTGTGACCCCGTAAATTATATAGCGTCATATAAAATCAAAAAAGCCGTAAGTTAAATTTTAAAAATTTTTCAGAAGAAGCAAAAAGCTTTCAAAAATTAAAAATAAATACAATTTTTTTTTGTTACCTGATTTAACAAAAAATTTGACCAAAATAATTTTTTTCACAAGAAAAAATTTTGTCCACTAAAAAAAAATGCTCTGCTAAAAATTTGTTTAGGGTATTCCTTCAAAAAAAAAAAAATGAAAAATTACAACAGTCTGATTTTTTTACATTTGGATTTTTTTTTTTTTCTCAAAAAATTTGTTCACCCAAAAATTGTTTTCAATCTTAATCTTAAAGTATACTTTTGTGATGGGTATATAAATTAATATACCTATTATTTTATAAAAAAAATATTTAATTTGATATTAATTTATGTTTGATGAACATTTTGTATACGTTTATTTATTTTTTTAGATCTATGAAATCCAACCACAAAATAATCGCTCGCTTATAGCGCAAATATGTCGGGATCTCTTCAAACAAAGACACACTACAGAAATTCAAAATCTCCTGAAAGATAGAACATCACTTACGGAACGTCTAAGCCAGGAACTTTCACAACATCTTGGGAACTTAACAGAGCCTGAATTAAGTATTATATTTGATGAAAACGTATGTACATTTGGTATGTTACCATGGCACACCCGTTTCACTGAATTCCACCAACATGCCAATGGCCAACACTTTGACGTCAAAACCTTTGCACATATACTATACAGATACTCACGCGTTGAACAAAGATGGGGAAAATAGTTAATATTATAAATATTTTTTATACCTCGTTTATTAACGAATGTTTAGGAGGGAATGTGCCGGGTTTTAAGGCTTACTTATTGATTTTTAAAACTATATGATTCTATAATATTAATTATATGTATATAAAGGAGTTTAGAAATGTGAGTTTTTTTCTTTTTTTAAGTTAAGTGCAAGAGATATTCACTATAAATACAAATGACTTAAGTTAAGTTCAATATTTATGTTAGCAAATTGTAATTACAAAAAAAAAAAATTAAATGAAAAACCAACAAAAATGAAACTGTTGTTCATACTAAAACAATTTCGTAAAATAAATAATAAAATTAATTGTTAAGTTAAATTATGCCGAAAACAAAATTGTAGTTTTAATTGTTTTAATGTGAAAGTAGCATATTTTTAATTTAATCCCATAACCAAGGTTTGATGTTCAATTTTGAAATTTATAACCCTAGACACAAACCAATTGTGTTAACATAGTTCTGTTTAAATCCTAACATAGCAGTGTTAAATATTAGATTTGTGCCTTATAGTCAGGCTTGCCAGTATTGGGAATTTGTCCCCAAAGATGGGGATTTTGTAAGGTTTTTGGGGACAGAAAATTTCGTTCTCGGACTGGGGATAAAGTAATTAGGTTAATGTTGTTTTATTATCGTTAATAGCAATAATTTACCAATAAGTGAACTTTATTTCATGTTCTGTGAATAGAAAATAGAGGTGTTTAACGATATTGAATGTACAAGATGGGGCAAAAGTAATCACCAAATTTTCTTTTGATTTATTTTTTTTTTTTTAATGAAAAACTTTGGTTCTGCTTGTGAAAAAAGTTTTTCACAAAAAAATTACAGCAAACGAACATTAGGTGTTTACTTTCGATATACATAATCTTTAAATCCGAAGCAGTATTTTCAAAAAATTTTCTAATTGTCGGATTTTATGTGCAGATCAATATAAATTTTGATGGTAAAGTTCAATGCAAGGTGAATTTACAATTGATTATTCTCAAATGTCTTTATGCTAAATATATTGGAGGTATATTCAGGCACCAACAGTACATTCTTGAGGAGAATCCATCTTACATTTAATCGTATTATCAGATTTATATACCGATTGAGAATTAGAACTCATGTCTCTCCCTTCGTTACAGATTTTATTGGCTTTACCTTTGAAAATTTCATAAAATTAAGAATGCTGTTACTATTTCGTAAATCTATTATGACGAATTGTCCGAGGTATATTGTAGATAGCTTCCAATTTTCTCGATCTAGTAGAAACCCACAGATAGTGTGTCACCGTATAGCTTCTTTCATTTATGAAAGATCATTTCACGTGAGAATCTTACGGGTGTGGAATCCTCTTCCCATAAAATTAAAATTATTTTCTTTTTCGAATCAAACATTTAAGCGTAGACTGAAACGATACTTTGAACAAAGTTTGTAATTATGTTTCTTTGCTTTTATAAATTCTCCCCTTTGCATATTACCTAATACTTTTGTCATGTAATTTATTTACAATTATTATGCTGGGTATACACGATACTATTTTTCGTACTAATCGTAGTATGAGTAGAAGTACGGTTTTGTGATAGACGTTACAACAAATCGTACTACTCCCTTAAAAAAAAAATGAAAAATAAAAAAATATCACAAAAAATCAAAATTTTTTGATTTTCATACTTTGTTAGTACGACAACATGATACACGTTACTAATTTCATACTTATGCCCGTAATTTCTACAAATAGATATCTATCAGTGCTTAGTTACTTACGGAATAAACATATTTGGTAATTTTTACCCGTAGATATTGATTTGAAATTAATGTCAAGTAACCTTTTAGGTAAATTTATCTACTGGGTATTTTACACCGTAGATATCTATTTGTTGAAATTACGGGCATTATACGATTTATCGTACGACTTATCGTAATGTGTATACCTAGCATTATACTTTAAGTTATACTACAAATTTCTTGCATACTATGTATATATTTTTAATTTTCTTAATTTTATGTACAAACATTTTTTTTTTTCTGAGTAGAATTTGAATCATATTTGGCCCTTAGGGCTTGATTCTGAATAAATGAAATAAATAAATAAATGTTTGGTTAAAAAAGATACCACTACTAATTTTATATAAGATTTGAAACGATGTGTTACGAGATGCAGAGGAAAAATGTTCAACCAATTGGTATGAATATGTATTTTCAAAAGAAACTTTGACAAATTCATAAGAATTTTGGTTTCAAGGAACGTTTTTAATATTATAACAATTAATTCGATCAGTTATTGGCCGATTTATTTAATATGTAGTTTAGTTTTTGTGAAAATTTTAAGAAAAACGATATTTGGGGATATTTTTAATGTTGGTTGGGGACAGCGATTAAAAGGACCTGGCATCCCTGCTTATAGTTCAATTCAATGACAGTTCACTTTAGTTCATAGTTAAAAAATTAACTAGGTAGCACAACTAGTCGCTCAAAAGCGACCTACAACTTCATGCAATTGATTTTTGGTCTGCGGGAATAATAGGAATCATTAGGAATATATGGCACGCAATGGTTTACAAATTAAAAAAAAATATAATTTAAAACAAGTAAGAAAGTATGGTCGGTCAAGCCCGACCATATAATACCCTACACTAAGTAAATGAGCAAAAACATTTTTCTTCCAAAATTTCAATAATTTATATTCGTGAGCTATTTTCGGAAGTGAGCCTTACATGGGAGCTATGATCAATTATGGACCGATTACCATGAAATTAAGTGGTGTGATTAATGTCTATATGAAAGTTATTTATGTTAAAGTGATTATCGAAAGCAGGCCTTATATGGGAGCTATAACTAATTATGGGCCGATCATAATAAAATTTGGTGACATGAATTCTGTATATATAGTACTTATTTGGAGAAAAACTTGTGTAGATACATATATAAATAAAACATTTATGACCGATAAAGTCCAATTTCGGGAGGACATTTGTATGGGGGCTAGGGGAAATAATGAACCGATTACAGCCAGTTTCAATAGGCTTGGTCCTTGGGCAGAAAAATTGATATGTACCAAATTTTATCGAAATATCTTCAAGATTGCGACCTGAACTCTGCGCACAAGGTTTACATGGACAACCAGCCAGACGGACGGACATCATTTAATCGACTCAGAAAGTGATTCTGAGTCGATCGGTATACTTTAAGGTGGGTGTTAGACTAATATTTTTGGGCGTTACAAACATCTGCACAAATCCAATATACCCTCCCCACTATGGTGGTGTAGGGTATAAATACATATGTATATTCATGATACAAAAATACAAGGTAGTCTCACTTTCTCTTTTTGTCGCCATATTCACTTTCTGACGTTTGTTGGAATTATGAAAAATCATGTTACCATAGGTTTTATAAAAATCCATTTTTTTGTTTTTATTTAATGTATTTTCAAAATGAAAACGATAAAATTGTTCATTTATATTTAAAATAATTGTTTTTCAACGGCATCATAAAATCGAAGCTAATAATATCCCGAAAGGTTGAAATCCAAAATGAAGTTCTGAAGCAGATAATCAGTGAGCCTGAAGAAAGACGAAGAAACTTTTAATTCCCTGCATTTATTTCAGAAATATCAAAATGAGTTCAATAATTCCACATACCAATTCTCAACGGACACTACATATTATGTAACCGGTGAATCTTGTTATACGTTTCCGAAGTCTCAAGAATGTCTTCATAGTATGAAGTTCATACTAAATATGTTGTATTTCGCCTTCACCCACATAAACTGTTTTGACAAATCCATCCATGAATGCATGGTCATTTTCGCCAATGACAACACTGCCTATGTATATATATCGTAGTTCTTGAAGACATTCAATGGTACAAAGTTATGAACATATCGTTACCTTAATATTGAAAGGCCCTTACTCGTTTTTTCACCCAAAATTGAGTTTTTTTTGTTGCATAATTTTATAGATAATCCCCTAATACACCATTGATCAAATAAAATAAAATGCCACAACATTAAATTCTGTATTAAATACAAATCTGCTTCTAGTATTTTTACAAGCATTTTATGACGAAAGAAAAGGATTTATGTTTATAATATAAATTCCACATTAAAAATAATAATCTTCAAAAAAATAGTTTTCCCATTTCGATATCTGGCAACGATTTTCATCCTTGTTTACAAAAATCATATTTCAAATAATTCCGATATACTTCAAAAATATTTTTGTGAGAGAGAAGTGGAGTTACCTTGTATTTTTCTATCATGTGTATATTTGTTTTCACAAAAAAAGGTTTTGTTTTTATTGTTTTTTTCTATTTAATTGAAATATGTACTTAGTTAAAAATAAGAATGCAGTTAAAAATGTAATGTCGGTAATTTCAGTGCGTACGTTTGGATAATTTTAGTTGAAATATAGAGCAAAGTGAGCGAAAAGATTTGAACTAGTTCATTTAACTCAATCAAGTAAATCGTTCAATTGAGCTAGTTCGTTCATGAACCCTAGTCTAGACCCTAGTCAATTAAATATTGTATATATGGTAAGTGGAATTATGGCCATACGGTTGGACGAAATGGATGTATTTGAATTCAAGGGAAAATATGGGACTTGCTAGTATTAATAGATACGATGTTTTTCTACCACAATCTCTGGTCATAACATTTAACAGTGCACTGTGGGGGAATTTCGAAAAAAAAGTGGAAATAAATCTGAAATTTTTAAACGGATAGTCCGAATTTCTGTAATATTCCATCATGACAATATTCAGCCACATGTTGCATTACGTGTTAAAAAGTATTTTGAATAAAGTGGCTGGGAAGTTTTGTCTCACCCGCTATATAGTTCAGACCATGCCCCGTCCGATTACAATTTGTTTCAATCGATGAAGAACGCTCTCTCTGAGATACGCTTCACTTAGGAACAGAGTATCCGAAATTGGTTTGATTCGTTCTTGTTCTCAAAAGATGACCAGTTCTTTTGGCTCGAAATCCATATGTTGCCAGAAAGATGGGAAAAGGTCATAGCTAACAATGACCAATATTTTGAATAAATTTATATTGTACAAAATGTTTTTTTTTTAATTTTATTTTTTGGCACTTCTTTTTGTAAATTAATACAGATATACATAAATAAAAAATAAAGTACATTTAAAGCAAAATTGCATTAATATGCTCGTACATATTTAGTATAATATTAATTTAAGCAAAACAATATTAAAAACTTAAAAACTATTAAGATAAATTTTCTTAATTTTGCCATTTTTTGTTTTAAACTACTATAACACTACAACATATACATACATACGTATTTGTTAATATTCATTTAAATTTTAATATATAGGTAATTATAATTATTTATAATTTATGTTAATATATTGCGTTTCGATAACAACTTCAATTCCGTTTCATATTTTCCCAAATTTGGTTGTTCGGCTGCTATTTGTGGCATTTTGCTTTGAATTTCTTCGAATGTTTTATGTAACTCGCCTAGGGATTCACCCAGGCCCTTCTTAATATTATTAAACTCTTGCGATATTATCGATAATTTACCCAACAGATAATTCAAATTAGAATCCATATCTAGCATACGATCCTTGATGTCTGTCACTTTAAGACCCATTATGTTGACACTATCAAAAGTGCTGTTGACAGCCAGTTCATTGCGTGCATCCACCGACTTTAGCAGATCTTTGGTATCGCCCAGTTCTTCATGCATTATCGAGATTTGATGCCATACCTGTGTGATTTCCGATTCAATGAGAGATGAGAAATTCTGCATGGTCTCTATTTGATTGGTCATCATCATTTCGTCAACATTATCGAAACGTTCCTTCATTGTTTCGTATAGTTCATTCTTTTGTTTTTCCAAATTATCGGTTATTTTCTGTACTATTTGCACTGTACCGAATTCTACCTTACGCTGAGTATCCAATACATATTCGGAATTAGTCATTAGAATATTATTGAATTTATTAAATATTTCCAGGCCTTCATTAAATTTAGTATAGCTATTATTCATTTCGGTGTAGAATTTGTCCAACACTTCTGCAGAGTCTATGACATTCTTTTGGACGTTTTCTATATTTGATGCCAGATTCTTGCCTTGAGTTTCAACTGCAGTGGAAGTTTTTGTAACAGCTGAAATGGGGATATAAAACAGAACTTTGTTAGTTATGCAGCAAAAGGTTTGTTTAGAAAAGTTTATAATAATAATCGAATACATAAGCTTATAATTTTCTATATCTTAAATGATTAAGTTTAGCTAAACAAAATCTTGAAAATATTACAAGCTTGCAATTAATTTTTTTACCATGGAATTGTAAATAAAATAATTAAACTGCATTCATTCGCCTATTTCAATACACTGCATACATTGAACTGCATTGATACAGGTACATATGTACATAATTATTACATATTATTTATAAAATAATCTATAAATTTGACATTCATTTTAAATCACTTGATGTTTTCATTACTCAATGAAAAACTAATTAGTATGCAATTCAATAAGCATGTTTCATTAATCGTTCACCGATTAACAGATCTGAGTGATAAGAATTTAAGAGACAACAAACAATTCATTACTACTCGCAACTACTCACCCGCTTCAGAGGCTTCTAGTAATTTTGCTTTAACATTTTCCAATGCACTGAGTGTTTCATTATTTAAATTTTGTATAAATTCTTTATCGGCCAATAAAAGCCCCACTTCCGGTTGGGGTAATTCCTTAAGATGAGCCAAACCCGTATTGACATCTTCAAACATTTTAATGACTTTATTTTCGAATACGGTATTATTTGGTTGGACAATGACTGGTGGCGGTAGAGGTGGTGCTGGTGTAGTCAAGCTGTAACTAACCAAACGATCTTCAATTTTCGATAATTTCTCTTGGGTAACAGGACTTGTCTTAAATGCCACTTCAGTGTGCTCCAGCATATTGTTGGAGACGTCTAATAGTTTATCAACATTTTGCGATAGCGTTGTCATATGTGCTATGAGTTTTTTGTTAATTTCTTCTTGATCCTTGACAAATGTGGATGGTATCGCTGGTTCGGCTGGTTTGGGGGCAGCCAATAAAGCCGCACCGGGTATTACAGGTGGCCGTTTATAGCATTCGTCATTCTCTTGCATCCATTTGAAGATGCGTTCTAAAACTTCACCCAGTTTTTCGGTTTGTATGTTGTATTTTTCTTCTTGCTATAGGGAGGAAACAAGTTATAATTATATATCTATCTTTTCTTTTACAAATAAGTTTAGTATTTACCGCTATTAACATGGTTTCTATTTGACTGACACGCTCATCCAAACGTGAGAATATGCCATTTATAGGTTCTAAATTCTTTTGACCCTTCTGCAAAGCCATCATACCTTTTTTCAATAATTCACCCAAGGCTCGTTCACGATGTTCATGTCTTTCTAATTTATTGTCTAACTGATTGTAGGAATAAATTAGAGATTGCAGAGTTCCTCGAATATCACCAAGACTATAATATAATTTAGAGAGAGAGAGAAAGCGAAATTCAGTTTTAAACAATATAAAATATTAACATTCTAATAATTGGTCGGTTATATTCGGTATGTGTTATAAACAAAATAATTGATGTTTACATTACTCTAAATAATAATGTTAAATACAGTTGTTGGCAATACAATAGAAACTTTTCAAAATATGTAATTAATAGGCCATAATCAAAGCTTCGAATTAATTAATTGAATTTGAGTTTAATTCCATTAAATCTTAATTCACATCTAAGTCATTAGCTTCGTTTAACGGCTTTAATAGAATTCATTCGTCTTTGAATTAATTCATAACAGAATTCACTAACTTTAGAATAGAGTTTCCAAAAAACCGAAGAATTTCAAAACCGCAGTTTCGGTTTTAAAAACCGATCGGTTTCGGTTCGGTTTTGTGATAATTTATTAACTATTAAATCAGTTGATAATACAAATTTAAAATTCAAATTTGACGAGTGTTTACGAGAATAAAGGAAATTTGGTATATTTTCTTTTAATGGTACCTTTTTATTATTAATATATTAAATTAGTTAAAGTTGGCTAATATGCTTCTCAGTAAAGAAATAATCAAGAATAGAGTGCTCATTTATATTATGATACCAAAAATAGAGAACTAGAACTAACGAGTACTTTTTCGTTCTTCAACATGAATTTTGTATAATATTGTACCTAGAATCAGGAAATTACTTTGAAATTTCAAACTTGACAGTGGTTTAAGTGTGGAAAATTCTTACTTTTTCTTCTAATGGTACTTTTTTTTAATAATAATTTACTTATTGTATATACATAATAGTTGGCTGATATGCTTCTGAGTAAAGAAAGAATCAAGGATAGAGGGCATAATGATATTGAGGTAACAGAAACTATTATTAAAATTTCTATAATAAGGAAACTATAAGCAAGATATTAAACACACATGATCCTGACTGAGTTAGAATATAAAAATGGAAATTGCAGGTACTTTTTCGAACTAGTAATTCTTTTTGAATATTTTATAACTATGGACCTAGAAACGCGAATTCAAAACGGATAATAAATGTTACTATTTCTATATTGTAAAGGTACTTTTTGAATATTTTATAATAATAAACCTTAAAATTAGGCACAAATGATTCTGAATGAGTTAGAATTCACGAAAAGTGATTATAGTCTTACCTTTCTTTTGTATTTTCTATAATAATGGACACAGAAATATGAAATTAAACATTCATGATGCTGAGTTGGAATTATTCTAATAATACGTCTAGAATGAGTTATAATCCACATTACAATGAATCAATAAACATGAAACTAAAGACATGTTTTCCTGAATTAGTATTAATTTACAAAGGGAGACTTAATAGTAGTATTTCTTATTACAATTGAGGTGGTGAAGCGCACCGGTCAGCTAGTACTCCATACTTTTATCGAATATTTGAAAATAACTAAGACTTTGTTACAAAAATTTTGCATTATTTAGCTTTCGAAAGGTAGCCTGTTGCAATACAATTTAAAAAATATCTTAAGATATTTTTACCGATCTGTGTTTGTTTCTCATTTCTAAATTTAGAATTTTTCTAGTGAAAATAGATTAAAAGTGAAAACCGAAGAATAATTGTCGTTTTCGGTTTTAGGTTAAAACCGAATTGGAAACTCTACTTTAGAATGATTAAATTTTTGTTAATTCAAATCTAATAAAAATTGAATTAAAATATGTTTTGATCATTCAGTTTTGTTTCTATTTAGCTTTTAATCATTTACAAATTTAATTGAAAAAAAATTACATAAGCCTTTTTATAATACACAGAAAAAAGTTTGAACATTAATAGTATGATTTGATTTCATTGATTTGAATTCATAACATCTATAAATAGTATGATTTTGTTCAATTTTTTTGTTTTCAAATAAAATCTAGAAGGCTTGAAAAAAATATTTAAATTTTCATTTATATTTTTATGTTCTTTAAAAATGTTTGAAATTTGCCATTGAAAATTTTTATTTTTTTATGATTTTCAGCCATAGAGAAAATATACATAGAGCGGAAACTAGAAAAAAACTCAAACAAAAAAATTACTCAAAAATTTTACATATACGAGTGTTGTTTTTGTTTTCACATAGTTTTTATTACTAATACATTCTCACCATTTAGGTTTTTGACAACTGAGTTAGGTCTTTGACAGGAGAGTTTCCGATCTATGTGTATTTATCTATGTTTTCAGCTACATAATGATAAAATATGAGCGAAATTGGCTCCATTTTTTGGAGCAGATGAAATGCTTTAATGAGAATGGATGCAAAATTATGTTTAATTAGCTTGACCCGGTGCGCTTCGCTACCCCTGTCGTAGTCTATGTTGGAAATTTCAATAAAATCGTTTCGGCCGTTTAGTATTTATTTTTTAAGAACTAAAGGTTTTAATTGCAAATAACTTTTAAACTGCCTTACCAATTTTTACACTATTAGTCTCATAGTAATCCTAAAAATCCTTTTACTATGAACTACCATATGTACTCAATACAGTTTTGTTATGGATTTCTCACTGTTATAAAGTTCAGAATACGGGTATAAATATGAAATATCGTTTGTGCCAAATTTATTTTAATTCAATGAATTAGTTTTTTCTTTGATATATTTTAATATATATATATTAACGAAAACAAATAGTTTTTATTGTTGAATTTTGTAGTTTTTTACGTTTAACTAAAATCCCGAAGTCCCGAAAAATCTCGAAATCATGAAAAATCCCGGGATGGCGAAAAATCCCGGGATCCCGGGATTTACATTTCTAAAATCCCGAATCCCGGGATTTGTAAAACCCAGTCCCGTTTGGCATCCCTAGCTATGATGATGTTTTCATCAGCACTGACGATGTTTACATCAGTGCTGATTAATCAGCTATGACGATGTTTTCATCAGCGTTGACGATTTCATCAGCACTGATTAGTCAGCACTGACTATATTTACATCAGTGCTGATTAATCAGCAATGACGATGTTTTCATCAGCAATGACGATGTTTTCATCAGCACTGATTAGTCAGCACTGACGATATTTACATCAGCACTGATTAATCAGCTATGACGATGTTTTTATCAGCACTGATTAGTCAGCACTGACGATGTTTTCATCAGCACTGACGATGTTTTCATCAGCACTGACTTTGTTTTCATCAGCACTGACGATGTTTAAATCAGCACTGACGATGTTTTCATCAGCACTGACGATGTTTTCATCAGCACTGACGATGTTTTCATCAGCACTGACAATGTTTTCATCAGCACTGACAATGTTTTCATCAGCACTGACGATGTTTTCATCAGCACTGACGATGTTTAAATCAGCACTGACGATGTTTTCATCAGCACTGACGATGTTTTCATCAGCACTGACGATGTTTTCATCAGCTATGACGATGTTTCATCAGCACTGATTAGTCAGCACTGACGATGTTTAAAACAGCACTGACGATGTTTTCATCAGCACTGACGATGTTTTACATCAGCACTGATTAATCAGCTATGACGATGTTTTCATCAGCACTGACTTTGTTTTCATCAGCACTGACGATGTTTAAATCAGCACTGACGATGTTTTCATCAGCACTGACGATGTTTTCATCAGCACTGATTAGTCAGCACTGACGATATTTACATCAGCACTGACGATGTTTTCATCAGCACTGACAATGTTTTCATCAGCACTGACAATGTTTTCATCAGCACTGACTTTGTTTTCATCAGCTATGACGATGTTTCATCAGCACTGATTAGTCAGCACTGACGATGTTTAAATCAGCACTGACGATGTTTTACATCAGCACTGATTAATCAGCTATGACGATGTTTTCATCAGCACTGACGATGTTTAAATCAGCACTGACGATGTTTTCATCAGCACTGACGATGTTTTCATCAGCACTGACGATGTTTTCATCAGTACTGACGATGTTTTCATCAGCACTGATTAGTCAGCACTGACGATATTTACATCAGCACTGATTAATCAGCTATGACGATGTTTCATCAGCACTGACGATGTTTAAATCAGCACTGACGATGTTTTCATCAGTACTGACGATGTTTTCATCAGCACTGACGATGTTTTCATCAGTACTGACGATGTTTTACATCAGCACTGATTAATCAGCTATGACGATGTTTTCATCAGCACTGATTAGTCAGCACTGACGTTGTTTTCATCAGCACTGACGTTGTTTCCATCAGCACTGACGATGTTTTCATCAGCACTGATTAGTCAGCACTGATGATGTTTTCATCAGCACTGATTAATCAGCACTGACGATGTTTAAATCAGCACTGACGATGTTTTCATCAGTACTGACGATGTTTTCATCAGCACTGACGATGTTTTCATCAGTACTGACGATGTTTTCATCAGCACTGATTAGTCAGCACTGACGATATTTACATCAGCACTGACGATGTTTTCATCAGCACTGACAATGTTTTCAACAGCACTGACAATGTTTTCATCAGCTATGACGATGTTTCATCAGCACTGATTAGTCAGCACTGACGATGTTTAAATCAGCACTGACGATGTTTTCATCAGCACTGACGATGTTTTACATCAGCACTGATTAATCAGCTATGACGATGTTTTCATCACCACTGACTTTGTTTTCATCAGCACTGACGATGTTTAAATCAGCACTGACGATGTTTTCATCAGCACTGACGATGTTTTCATCAGCACTGACGATATTTACATCAGTGCTGATTAATCAGCTATGACGTTGTTTTGGTTAGTCAGCTCTGAGGATATTTACATCAGTTCTGATTAATCAGCTATGACGATGTTTTGGTTAGTCAGCACTGACGATATTTACATCAGTGCTGATTAATCAGCTCTGACGATGTTTTCATCAGCACTGATTAGTCAGCACTGAAGATGTTTAAATCAGCACTGACGATGTTTTCATCAGCACTGACGATGTTTTACATCAGCACTGATTAATCAGCTATGACGATGTTTTCATCAGCACTGACTTTGTTTTCATCAGCACTGACGATGTTTAAATCAGCACTGACGATGTTTTCATCAGCACTGACGATGTTTTCATCAGTGCTGATTAATCAGCTATGACGTTGTTTTGGTTAGTCAGCTCTGAGGATATTTACATCAGTTCTGATTAATCAGCTATGACGATGTTTTCATCAGCACTGATTAGTCAGCACTGACGATATTTACATCAGTGCTGATTAATCAGCTCTGACGATGTTTTCATCAGCACTGATTAGTCAGCACTGACGATATTTACATCAGTGCTGATTAATCAGCTATGACGATGTTTTCATCAGCACTGATTAGTCAGCACTGACGATATTTACATCAGCACTGATCAGTAATCATTCAGTGCAGCATCGAATAATAATTAAGTGTATTATTACATACTCAATCATGCAAGTTATTGTGACAATCATATATATGATTGTTTTAACCATATATATTATTGCGGCACTCTACTTGTACCATCACTCTGTTAAAGATTAATTATATTATTGCTATTTTTTAAAATACTATTTTAATAGTATTTTACCAATTTTACCCGTTTTCCCCCTGTTTACCCCTTTCTGGTCCAAGTATTGAAAAAAGTTATAGCCTACTAGCTTGACCCGGTGCGCTTCGCTACCCCTGTCGTAGTCTATGTTGGAAATTTCAATAAAATCGTTTCGGTCGTTTAGTATTTATTGTTTAAGAACTAAAGGTACCAATTTTACCGGTTTTCCCCCTGTTTACCCCTTTCTGGTCCAAGTATTGAAAAAAAGTTATAGCCTATTGACGTCGAGCTAATACAAATTAAAATTTTAAGTTCTTAATGGAATTATTGAGGACATATAATTATCTGACTATTAAGGATTATTTAGAGAAAATAATGACAATAATACTGGTTTAAATTTGTTTTTCCATATTTATCTTAGTCTTCTTAGGACCTCTTAAATCCTTTAATAAAGGTATATAAATTAGTGAATTTCCGGTAATGACCAGACTTTTTATATATTTCCCGGGAATGGGACAAGTCTGGAAACCTAGTTACTACACCAAACTTCTTGTCATATTTTCAATTTTCAAAATACGCACATCATATAATCATTTTTATATCTTAAAAAGAAATATTTATACCAACTCAAGTAACTTGTTCCTTAATGACTCTACATTAATTTGCATGTCAACACTCCGTTAAAGTGGCATGCCACCACCATAGTGCAACATCGTCGTCAACATCATTCACATACATACATGCATACAAGTATGTACCAATATTAATTTGTACAATATTTTCTATAAATAAATACAGAAAGATGACAAACATGATAGAACCCTCAACATTTGAATACATTTAGTAGTAGGCCTCCTCCTCTTAAATTATTAAAAAAAAATATAAATAAAGAAAAACGTTTCTAGGAATTAGACTGCATTTTAAATGGTTCATTTTTTTTTTTTTAAATAAAATTTCTTTAGAAAGTTGACCCCATATTTTTCTGCTGGTAGATTGAGCAACAAATGACTTAAAATACATGATGATGGATTATTACTTACTAAACCAAAGGGGAAAAAATAAGTTCAATAATAAAAACTTATATCCCCATTCAAGTTTGATAAATTATTGTAAAGAAAATGTCAGAAGAAAGAAAAGTGATCTTATTTCCGCACACATATATATGTATGTATATAGAAGAATTTAACATGAAAATCTACTTAAAATCATTTGTTTGTCTTTGTCAATTCTCTCCCCCAATTCTAAAACAAAGACCGTCATCTATCAATTTGTTTGGACTAAAATAAAAAGCTGCCTCCTTCAGTCTGCAACTCAGTCATTATTCATATTTTATTATAATTTCTGTTCTGTTCTGCTGTCTGTCTGTCCATTTGTCTGTTGATCTTGTTCATGCCCTTTGCATCATTATTAGAAAAAGAAGAACAAAATAAAAGCAGAACAAGGCGGCGCTATGATGTAAAGAATGAATGTGCCACTTGAATTGTACGATTTGTTTCTTCTAGCACTTCATACATACATTTGGATGCAATGCCAGCCATTCTTTAGTATGTATGTTGATTTGAGTAAAAGTTGCATAGAAAAGAATCAATTGTAAAAAGTTTATTTATTAAAATCAATAGTTTTATGCATTTATTTTTCATGAAGATTTAACAGCTTCATTTGAAATGTTAATAAATAGAATCTTTATAAACACTTCTTCTAGGCTTTGACAGGAAACGTATTCATATAAAAAGAACTTGAAAAAATATTTTAACAAAAACTGAGCTTACATACAAATTGTTATTAAAAAACATTTATATTTGAAATGTTTTCTTTAATTAAAAGAAAAGTTCTCAGTAAATAGATATTACCCTAATAATAATTAAATGTTAGTGGGAAAAATACAATGGGAGATTTGAAAAATATTTGAATTAATTTACTCCACTTATGATGGCATTGACTTCTTTTAAATTAGAGTATTATTGGTTGTTCAGGGAGTGCGAATGAAATGTACAGTATTACACTTTTAACAAGTAAAAGTGTTATACTCGGCTGTTCCGAATCTTGTATTCTCACCATCAATATGTGGGAATACATACATTTTAGGGCTTATATGGAGAATTATGGAGCGATCCTCACAAAAGTTGATAGAAAGTTTTAGGATCATATAAAATTTGTTTATGTTCAATTTCAGCACTATACTAATTATTATACGACAATTATGAATGTCAAGTCATTTTCTGAAGGGGACCTTTTATGGGGACTAGGGACAAATGTTGCCCGATTTTTGTTATACTTTACAGTATTATTTCAGAGTAATTAGAACTATTGTGCAATATTTTATAAAGATTCCCGCATAATCAACATATTTATGACTGCTCAAACAGTATTCCGGGGGACATTTGTATGGGGCCTAGGTGAAATCATGGACCGATATTGACCTTATTAACAGAGAGTATTTGTGGAAAAGCTCCTTTCGTTTGGGCCCTATCGTGTTTTCAACAGACAGACGGACATAGCTAGATCGTCTTATAATCTTATGAGAACCAAGAATATACATACATAAGTACAGTTAGGGACAAAATTGTTCACAAAACAACCAATATTAAATATAAATAACTTGCTTTTTCTTCTTCATTGTTTTTATTGAAATTTTTTAAATTAATTTTAATTTTAATAAAAAAAATATAAAACTAACAAAAAATATTAAATTCACTTTTTAAATTTAAAAAGGTTTCACATATTAGCTATAAACAATTATGATCCTTGACGAAAATCCTTACGTTTTTGGCTATTATAATTTCGTGTGACCCCTCTTGCCATATTTATTTCTCGTGGAGTTTAAACTATTATATATTATATTTTTTAGCGATTTCGCGATATGGGGGAGTCTTAGCTTTTCAATGGGGGAGTCTTAGCTTTTCCCATTATAAAACGCTAAATAAATTATTTAAATGAGTACTATTTTATTTAATTAACTTTAAATAATGTCATTTACTTACGTTATTAAAAAAAATTTTGTTTTTTTTGTTTTCATATTTTTTAAAAATTGAGAAAAATATCTGAGGGTCAAAAATGTTCACACACGTGGATATAATTGTTTGATTTATTTTTATTAAAAAAGTAACGGTACTCAAAAAAACTGTTGCCATACAATAAACAACATTGTGCCAGACTACATAACACAAAATGGGTTGCCAGACCTAAGTTTGTAAAAAAAAGTGACATTAGTATTATTTCGGCAGAATTGTGCCGAAGTGATAACCAAATTTTTAGCTAAGCAAATAATTCTGTCCAAATGACCGAATTATTTTACTGTAGCTGATGTATTTTAGTTGGGGTGTGTAGAATTTGGTTATTTAAATTGTAATTCTTCCATGACAAGTGATTTTCTGTTGCTAGTAATAAAGTCCATTGAATTATACGATTGACAACTGGGAATTTCTGAAATCGGTTATTTACATTGTATTTCTAGATCCCTAGAAACAAACATAAATCGTTCAGCACCACGGAAAACTAAAGCTAGTGTTCAGAGTTGTAAATGAATTATTTTTTTTTTTTTGATTTTAATTCATTATGAATTAGCTAAATTTTGAATTAATTCATTTTACAACAAAAATTAATTGAATGAAATTTGAATCGATTCAAACGAATTAGGCAGAAATGAATTTCAAAGGCGTTAGAATCTTTAAAATCCGTTTGAAAAATTTTCAAAAAAGAAATTTTCCAAAATATACAAATATGATACAGTCGAACTTCTCTATAGTGAACTTCTATACAATGAAGCTCTCCCTATTATGTATTGATTTCAAACACACAACTTTTTCCCTTCCAATTTCATTGTTTTTGATCTCCTTATAATGAATTTCCATACAATGAAGATTTCTATACAATGAAGCTATTTTGCAGGTGTAATATTTGACTCACATGCGTTTTTGTCTCCATATAATGAATTTTTCAAACAATTTTCTGTTACACATACTAACAACTCTATGTATCGAGGAAGATGCCACATATAATGAGGGGATTCCCAAAAAAGGAAAATAAGAACAAAAAAAAAATAACAATTTTGACATCAGTTGCCGGTGTTCAGTGATCGGAAATGACGCAGCGAAGTAGCATTTCTCTTGAAAAAAATTATTAATTATTAATAAAGTTGAAAAAGGATTAAAAAAAAGATGTGGCTAGGCAGTTTGGAATTCTTCCCACCACATTATCAAATATTTTAAAAAACAAGGCTGTGATTCTAAGAAATGTAGAAGACGAGCAATTGAACACTAAACGCAAAAGGCTTCGAACCTGCTTTTTGAGGATATTGATGAAGCAATGCTCAAATGGGTAACTGCCGCATGTGGTAGGAATCTTCCTATATCTGGGCAATTAATGAAGCAAAAAGCCAAAGAGTTCGCTGATGCATTGGGACACGAAGATTTTGAAGGTAGCACAGGATGGTTAGACAAATTCAAAAAACGGCATGGTATTGTAGCAAAAAGTACTTTTGTGGAGATGAGGAGTAACGTGCCGACTAATGTATTTAAATCTCTTAATGTATTAGAAGGTTCTGTTGAGGAAGAGAAATAGAAGAGTGTAATCCAAACTAAAATACCTGATTATTTTAAATAAAAATGGAAAAAAATATAATTTTTATATAATGGTTTTGTTATTTGGTATTACAAGGTTTTGATGTGGAAGAAAAATGGAAAAGTATAACACAAACTAATATGCCTAATTATTTTTAATAAAAAGTGGAAAAATATAATTTCTGTATAATGAAGTTTCTATATAATGAAGTGATTTTCTGGTCCCGTCAAGATTCATTATAGGGAAGTTCGACTGTATTACTTAAACAAAAAAAAGATTGGTAAAGTTTAAATCTAAGGATTTTTTGTCTTTGGACTATATTAGGTGATATACAAAACGAGAGTAATGCTTGCTGTCTTTTACATAAAAAGTTAGTTGAATAACAAAACCACAGTGATCCTTACTGTAGATTTACTTACAAAATCAATCCAAATTTCAATCAATTCAAATGAATTGTAATTGAATGGCTAATTCTTTTTTCTAATTCATTTGTATTAATTCAAAATCAATTCAATTCAAATGAATTGTAAATTAATTGCTTATTCTTTTTTCTAATTCATTTGAATTAATTCAAAATCAATTCAATTCAAATGGATTGTAAATTAATTGCTTATTCTTTTTTCTAATTCATTTGAATTAATTCAAAATCAATTCAAATGAATTGGAAATGAAATGCAATTCATTTTTACCAAATTCATTTGAATTGACTCAAATTTCATTCAATTAATTTTTTTGTGTGAATGATTCGCGAATTAATTCAAAAATTAATGATTCATTTACAGCTCTGCTAATGGTGAGTCTACGAGTGAAATATTCATAGAGTCCACACGACTAGGCTAAAAATTAGATTTCTGTCAGTATTCGGGATAAAATTTTCTAAATACCGAAACTTTTATAAAGAAAAAAACATAGATATGTAATAACTGAAATCCGAGGACTTAAATTGAAATCCGAGGACTTAAATTGGATTGTTCCCTTAAAAAACTCTTTTCACTCAGTTCACCATATCGCATCAATTTTATTGTATTTGATGAGTGTACCATTTATTTCGCGCGCACTCCTTATTGCTGCTTGCATATGAAGAGATGGGAAAAGCGCATTAATAAATAAAAGTCAGTGAACTACAATTTTTATGCAATTTTAATTTTAATTAATGAACAATTTCAATTGGAAACTAACTGCAATTTAAACAAAAAAAAAACATCAATCTATGATATTAACTCAACTCTATCATAGAACTGCAACAAATTTTAATATTTGCATAATAAATGAGTTTATTATAAAGCTAAAATATTTATAATCCATGGAGTAAATGGACATTTATGATATTGGACGTTATTATATGCCAACGCAGTTGATAAAAAAACTGATCTAATATAAACCTACATATTTAAGACTTTTGTTTGTTAATTAATTGTTAGATAATTTCAGATTTATATAATTCTTTTAAAGTTCTGAATGTTTGTTTGCTTGTTTTAAAATTATGTTTGTATGTATAAATTATGATATCTTTTAATGCAACTTACGTGACTTGAGCTGGCGTTAATTCTACTAAACTGAAACCAATTAAGGTTAAAAATAGTATTCGTATAATTTGTTTCATTGTTGAACGGACCCAGGCCTATGGAATTAGATGACGATAAAAACGTTGAACTGATATTTTTGGTTTGTGATTTTAAGTGATGCCTTCCTCTCTACGCCTTATTCAATTCGTCATCAATTGTGCGTTACTGAAATAATAATAAAAAATTATTTAAAATTGCAATTGATTGATTTTTTTTTTTTACAAATGGTTGACTAACTGACTCAAGCATTTTTTAGATGAACAACTAAAAATAAATTGTAATATGAATTTTAGCATTTGCGTGTTTTGCTATGATATCCAAAATTCAATTTCTAAAAAGAACCAAATTGCTAATAAATTTATTAATGTAGAGCACATGACATAAACAATTTTAAATAACTAAACATATGTATAATTAATTACATATATGTAGTATGTACATAATAATGTATTTGAAAAAGAAACAAACGTTGGTTTTTGAAAATTGCAATTTTATAACAAAAAGATCGACCCAGTTCATTATAAATATAAAATTATGGCTTTGTGTGTATGTGGTTTGTGCCTTATTTTTCCAGCAATTTCATTGTTTATTTAAAATTGTTTAATATTGATATAGAAATGTTATAATTTTTTGTTTTAAAATATAAATGAAAATTAATATATCAACATACATATGTACATACATATAATGTAATATTTTACATCTTACGTACTTTCATCAGATGGCTGTTGTCTTTAACAAAGACTTGTTATTTATTATTAAATTGATATAAATATTTATATAATACTCGTAATTGGCAGTGAATTTTATAAATATTTAATAATATTTATATATAGCTCAAAAATGTACGTGCATTTCTGGTTCTGGAATAAGTATATACTACATACATATGTATGTTTTAATATTATTTATATGCTTTTTATTCAATTTTATTTTGCCAGATTTTGAAACGATTTATTTAAAATGCAAATTTAAAATGTTTATTGCAACTAATTTGAATGCATTCACATAACTTATTTGTCAGATTTTTAAACAAAATTGAAACAAATTTCAAAAATGAAGATGCAATAAAATGAAATATATATAGAGAATCTAAAAATTTAAGTTTTATTTAGTGAAAAACTGTAGATAAGTACTAGAATTTGAGATTTTTTACATTATCGTTAAATACATAATAAAAAATCTGTTCTATTCTAATCTATTTGTTTATTACTAAATTAAGCCAAAAACCAGTAAAATGTTTCAAATAACATTTATTAAGAGATTTAAGTTCCTATGTTTAATTTGGAAAAAATTCGTAATTCGTATCGTTTTCAAATCACAATGTATATAAAAAAATTTAAACCATTATTATTTTCATTAGTTTCTCAAAATATGAATATCCTTAAAAGTTTTAATGTTAAGCATCTTAAGAACTTAAAAAATTTTAATTTGTTTTAATGCGACATACTAGCAAAGTAAATTTTTATATCCACCATGGTGATCAATTGATTTTGTTATTATGTTTGTAACATATCGAAATATTGGTCGTAGAACCAAAAAGTATGTCAAGTGAACCAACTTTTGAAATTTGAACCAACCGATTGGGATGAAATTTGCACCATAGTTAGTTCTATTGGATAGAAATTCAGACACAATTTTTAAACAAGATCAGTAGAGAATTTTCTGAGTTAGAGGGGTCAAAATTTAACATTTTGGCCAAGCAGGTGTATTACCTATTGTTCTTAGCCAAATGTGTCCCAAATGGTTTAGATAGCTTTCGGAAAAAATTAAAAATAAAAAATTTTTGTAATTTTTTTTACAAAATCATAAGCTTTTTTGACTTTTTTTCAAAATGGGCCGTTTTTTTTTCTCAAAAGAAATCCTAAATATGTTCCTTGAATACCTATTTGGTCTCTTAGTGGAATGCGAGTGGAATATCTATCAAAATAAATTTTTTGTAACTCAAAACATAAAATTTTTGACTTTTTTTGCAAAATCAATAACTTTGTTGATTCTTTAAGATTCTAAGACGAGCTAGCTATATCCGTCCGTCTATCTGTTGAAAACACGATAAGGCCCGGAATACTGTTTGAGCAGTCATAAATACGTTGATTATGCAGCAATCCTGATAATGTTTTGCAAAAATCAATTCTAAGTGCTCTGAAATTATACTGTAATGTATATCGAAATTCAGGCAACATTTGTCCCTAGTCCCCATACAAATTCCCCCTCAGAAACATTCATAATTATATTATAATATTCTAATTAATGTCGTGATGATATTGGACATAAACAAGTTTTATATGAACCTAAATCTTTCTACCAACTTTTGTAAGTATCGGTCTATAATTGACCCTACCCCTATATCAGAAAAATATTTTATTGTTAAGTTACGTACACACGGTTGATCTGGCAATGCGCTTGCAATGTACTGCCAATGAAATATTATTAGCAAAAGGTAAATTCTCAGTTTAGACGATTGTAAGAAAACCATAAAATTTCATTGTCAGACAATTGTCAAACAATAAATTTATCTGCCAACAAAAATTGTCAGTTCACACGGTTGCTTAACATATGCACAGTGTTGCCAATAGAAATAATTTATCTGACAATGATGCCATTGTCAGATGCATAAATTTCAAACATATGACAATAAAAAGTTTCTGACAATGATCTGGCAATGGCAACGTAAGGTGTTTACACGATTGTCAGATGTCTGACAATAATATTGTCTTACAATGCACTGACAATACATTTTCTGATAACGTTGTAAGACAAAAATTGTAAGTTCACACGGTTGTTAGACATTTTCTAAACATTTTTCTGACAATATTGTACAATCTGACAACCGTGTGTACGTAGCTTTACATATTGATGGTGGGTATACAACGGTATATAAGAAATATAACACTCTTAATTGATCTGTTTCAAATAAACAATTTTCTGTTTTTGTCACACAGAGATTTATTTTTCAAAATTTAAGTTATTTATGTATAATTATAATGGTAATCCTTCTGTATCAACTGCTTTTCTGTTGCTAGTATCGAAATAATCTGTGAATAAAATCGAATCATTCGACTGGAAACAAACAACAACGAATCTATTTTATCTGTACAGAAAAAATACTGTGACTTTAAGAAGAAAACTTATTAAGAAATTCCGAAAATTTTACGATTAAGAAGGAACTACAACTTATCATTGATATTTTGCAATAGATTTGAGAAAACAAAATTGCACTTGAACTTTTTACGATTTTAAAATAGAACAAGGTAAAACAATAAATATTTCAAACCCTCTAAAATATCAAAAGTAACAATGCACTATAATTTGAATTGTGAATATTAAAGTGAATGTATAACACTACTAGCAATTACAATTGGTCAATTCACAAGGTCTCTTATCATGTCATATTGTCATAATGTCCTAATATTTCACAATGGTTTTTATTGCTTTTCAAGCAAGTAATGTCCTAAAATAATACTACTTTCTATGCTATGTTTATTGTGTTATTGTAACAAACCAGCAGAGACCAACACCGAATGCCAAAGAGTCGGTTAAGCCTAGCCGCCGAGTCGTGATATATTAGGACATTACGACAATATGATTGTGAATTTTTTGAAATATATAAGTTACATTACTATTTCAGATTTCAAAAACACGAACTTTTACCATCTCTTAACAGAAAGGACAACAATGCTCCTGTCAACAGGCATCTGTCAGTTGACTCATGTCCTCCTCTTAATTGAACAAGCTGCATCAATTAGTTTATGTTTGACAGCCATTAACAGCAGACTACCTCGTGACTTGAGGAGAAATTGTTTATTAAGCATTTTTTTTTTTTTTGGAAATAAAACATCGCTCAAATAAGGGCTAAGCTTGATAAATACTATGGGAACTCTGCACCATCAATTTCAATAGTAAAAAATCAGTTTACTGTATTTCGTTGTGGCCGTAAAAGCACGGACGACCAGTATCCGAAACAATTGAAAAAAAATCACGATATAGTGTTGGTCCATCGGAGATTGAAAATGGGAGAAATTGTGGGAGGCATCTCACATGGCTCAGTGGTTTCAATTATGAATGATCACTTGGGTATGAGAAAGCTTTTCCCATTTGTTCACAATCGGGTGCACATAAAGTTACACACATGTGCACTTCCATGAGAAAATTCCGCCCTATTCTCCGGATTTAGCCCCGAGTGAGTATTTCTTGTTTCCAAACCTTGAAGAAATGTCTCGGCGGAAAGAGATTTTACTCCAACAATGAAATCATCTCACAAAAAATACCTATTTTGATGACCTCGACAAATCTTATTTTTTCGAAGGGATAAAAAAGTTGTAGAAACCTTGGGCAAAGTGCATAGAGCTGAAAGTTGATAAATAAAATAAATTTGTATTCAAAAAACTTTTAGTTAAAAACTGCTCTAAGCATAGGTTACGAGACGCTACGCAATTGTCAAAACCCCAAAGCTACATACACACGATTGTCATATTCTTACAATGTTGTCAGAAAATGTTCAATAAATGGTTAACAATCATATGTTTCAACATAAGTTTTCATGGTTGTGTTAACCATTTTCTGAGCATGTTTCTGACAATCTGACAACCGTGTGTACGTAGCTTAACTCTCGTAACAACAAATTACATTCAAGTCAAGGTTTTTTATGTTGTATATGATTTGCATATGATTAGTATATGATTTGTTTTAGTTTTGTTAGACAAAACGGAGTGTCTCGTCTCTATGTATAATTCTCTATGGTTCTTAGTCATATTTTAAACAAATTTCAAAACATTACGATTCTCCCTGAAACATTTTTGGAAGAGCCATAACTATTAGATTGGATGCTGTATTCATTAGTTGCTCTAATAATGATGAGCAAATAATTTAAAATAACGCTTAATAGTTTGATGAGAGTCGTTGTGATTATTATGATCCTTTGAAAAGTTTTGGTTTGAAAAAAAAATTTGAACTTAATCAATCCATTTAATTTGTTTGGGATCGAAATCGGGATATCCTTGTAATAAACAAATAATAATTTTGTCTTTCCATTTCATTAAATATGCAATAAAAATAAACATGGTATAAAAAAGATTGTATGTAAGTACTATTATTAATTAACTTTAAAAGAATTAAATTTTAATACATACACAGTTAATATTTAATCTATTATTTAAATAAACATATGTACTCAGTCTTATATGAATTAAAAATGTGACAAATAATAAATAATATATAGTATGTATTTATAATACGAATACATGCTATATTTCTTGGAAGTGACTTCAAACAAAACAAATAATTGTCCAATGCTGTTTCTAATTTCATTTCAATTCAAACCAAACCAAACCGAATTTTTTATCAATTATTATGTATTCACTTAAGTTGTATGAAAACCTATAAATTCCATAACAATTCTGAAACAGTAACACTAACCTGATTTATACAAAAAAAAAACTTATCAATGATTTTAGAATAATGTTTTAAATATATTATAAAAATAGGCCAAAAGGTTGATAAATGATGATGTATTTTCATCAAAGCAATAGTTAAACAAAATAAAAAAATACACATTTTATTTTATTTTTGCAAAACAAAAAAACGTTGTGGAAAAAATTGCTAAATGAGATTTACAATTATCAAATACGACTACGAAGCGATAACTATTTAATAAGAATTTTCTATTATTTAATACTTACAACAATAATTTTTTATTTTAAAAAATCATATATTAATAATTTTTTTATGTATCACTGTTTTCTTGTTTGTTCTTTTTTTTTAATAATATTGTTTTTTTCTAATGTTGATTTTTTTTATTTTATTTAAATAATATTTTATTTTTTTCTCGTTTTATATTCGCCTTTTTGAAATCTTTCTTAATTTGGTTTTGGTTTTTCAACGTTTTATTTTTCACTTTTTCCCGTTTTCTTATCAACAACTTAACGCCACCAAATCTAGAATACGAATAAAGTTCATTTAGTAGAGTCTTTGCTTTTTAAAAGATCTTTTGCTGGTGTACTCGTAGCTGGAGTAAAATAGTGAATTGTGTCCCTTCGTGCATTTGAGCAAAGAGTACTAATTAATATTTATAAAATAGATTTAAGAGCAGGAATATTTGGGCATATCTTTAGCCGGCATTATCACTATTTTTCAAACAGAAAATAAGAACAAACAATGAATGCAGTGTGGGAGTTTTTTCTTTATTTTGAAGAGAAAGAAAATTCATAGAGATCAGAGTAATGCGCATTAAAGTTCTATAAATAATGCATATGTTTAGTGTGCATGTTTTACACACATGCATTCAAGTGCTTAATATAACATTTTGTACTCGTAACTTTTTTGAAATTGTTCGTCCTTAACGAGAATCGTTTGTTAGCATGCATTTCAATTGAGTGAACAGAGAGACAACAGCTTGGTCGTAACAACCGAAATTTGTAATGAAAGAATTTAGTGTCTGACATATTTTGCATGAATAATTGTTGTTTTTCGTGTTAAAGCTTTTAATTATCATTATTAGAAAACCATATTCCAAATAAAATTTGTGAAAATTAAAAAATCGTTTAGTTTGATAAGTTTCAAATTTCATTACTATTTATTAGAATAGTAAGATACTATTTAAGAAATAAAACATGGAATCCATACTTTTTTCTAACTTGCAATTGTCAACTGTGATATGCCCAAATAAATGCATTAATTGATTGTTTATGTAACAATTACCATTCATTTTCTTCAATTTCTTCAATCTTTTGAGAAAAACTCATTAAAAATTTAATAAAATTTCAAGTGTGAAAGTACATTTACTTCCATTTTCTTAACAATCGCTTCAAACTACCCAACTGAAGTAGCTGCACATGTTCTTAATGTTCGACATAAACTTAAACCCAGGGACCATCATTATTCGAATTAAATAAGTAATTTCATTCTATTAACAATGTGCACATAATACATACATTAAATGAACATCCATTTAATGAAAAATAAAATTAAAAAAAAAAGAAATGATTAATTGCCATCAAATTAAACATATGCATGTCTTGAAGCCATTAAAAACTAAAAAAAAACTACTTGTACATAAGTGATTAGGTAAAATAGATTTTACATCTTACAAGGAAAACAGACAACTGTATGGCTTGAGATATACAGTGGTGGCCATGAGGTTAGCACACTAGCTACTTGCTATTTTTAAACGCAAATATTTCCTATATTTCTTAATTTTTTTATGATATCTTTTGCATGTGTGTTACTTGTCCTTCTAAGATCACGTCCCATCATGTCCAGCATTATTCCTTTATATATATTTTGCGTTTTTCTATCCAGAATAGAATAACCTCAAAAAAACACTGGACAGTATTTTAGCACAAAATAAAAAAGTTTATTCATATTAAAAAAGTAACAAAACAAAAAAAACTTATTTCACTAAAAACTTAGTACTTAGTTGGATACCCTTTATTTTTGATCACAGCTGCTAGTCTCCTTGGCATACTTTCTACAAGGGCCATACAGCGATCCACTGAAATATCATTCCAAGCTTTTTCTACTTCTTTCCATAAATCGGCCAAATTTTTAGGCTTTTCTCTTATTACATGCTGCTCCACATCATTCCAAAGGTTCTCAATAGGATTGAGATCCGGAGATTGGGCTGGCCATTTTAACACGTCGATATTGTTCGATTCCAAGCAACACCTCACTAAGCGTGAGGTGTGTTTTGGATCATTATCTTGCATAAATCGCCACCTAAGTGGCATGTTGTCCTCTGCATAAGGTATCATTGTATTTAGAAGTATATTCTGGTATACATACTGGTCCATACGAGTATCAATCTTTTTTATAGGACCAACACCATACCCAGAAAATGCTGCCCACACCATCACATTACCCCCACCGTGTTTTATTGTTTTACTGGTGTACTTTGGATTATGTTGCATGTTCGGAGGATGCCATACATACCTCTTACCATCCGATCCGAATCTACAAAATTTAGATTCATCACTCCAAAGGACATTTTTCCAAAAAATTAACGGCTTTTCCAAATGCTCACGAGCAAAGGACAACCGAGCTTGTATGTTCTTTTTTGAAACATGTGGCTTATGCTGAGAAATGCATCCACGTAAATTTTTTTCATTAAGTCTTCTTCTTATCGTTTTGCTGGACACGTTGATACCATATTTTCCTGAAATTTCTCTCTGGATTACGGTGGAGCTCTTAAAAGGATCTTCGACAGAGGCTATGTATATTAAAGAGTCCTCTTTACGTGAAGTTTTTCTGGGCCGAGGAGCCTGTGTAACATTTTTAGATGTTTTATATTTCTGAATATGTCTTAATGCATTATAAACCATCTTCCTGGAGCATTCCAAAGTATAAGCAATCTCACTTATACTTGTTCCTCTCGAGTTCATTTGTTGAATAATCTTTCGTTGTTCCTCTGTACACCATTTTTTTTTAGCCATATCTAAATAATGTTTATTAAGTCAGTTTGTCTTCCTCATTGATTAAATAATACCTAAACTTACCAATTAATATTTATACCCTCAAAAAACTTTTAAAAAATTTAATTATACTTATATGTGCTAAAATTGTGTCCAGCTTATTTTACATATTACTGCACTAAAATGCAAATTTGAAAGAGAATAGCGATAGAATGCAAAAAAAAAGTAACGGGACTTATTGATCACACCATAAACAACACTAATTACCAAAAACTTTAGTTTATAATTGCAATGAAATTAAATAATTTGCTTTAGAAAACAGCAAGTATGAAGTGTGCTAACCTCATGGCCACCACTGTACATAAATATGTATGTATACTTATGTTATACATATTAAAACAAACAATAAAATGCAATATAATATTAATTAATTGTTTTGAAATTGAAGTAAATATGTATGAGAATAATAAAAATGTTTTCCACAGAAAAGAATCAAGCTTATTGTAACAATAACTTTGAAATCAAGTTTTATGAGCTTTTAGAAAAATATGGAAATTCAGTATTGAATTTATTCCTTATCTATAATTTTCTATAATTCAAGTCCAATTATTGAATGATTAAATTTTTCTTTAATTCAAATCTATTAAGGCTTAAAACAATTTTTTCAATTCATTTTGAATAAAGAAAACTCAAACGTTAAATGAATTTTATTATGAATTAATTCCATTATGCATTAATTCAGCAATGAATTCTGTTTTAAATTTTTTGCAAGTTTTCACTCCATTTTTACTAACTACACAAAGAAAACAGATTCGTAGTGGCAACTGAATTTGTTGCCAATAGAATGATTCTTCCTATGTGACCGAATTTTACAGTTTTGGCTACAAAATTTCAGAAGGGGTGCAGGATTTTATTACCAAAACCCAGCAGGAAATTATTAAGAAAATAGAAAATAAAAAACTGAAAGCTAAAACTAAAACGAATGCTGTAAAATCTAATAAAAAGGCTGCAACGGCTTCTTCAATATTACTACAGCCCATTGAATATCAAAAAATCAATATGGAAGCATTGGATAGTAGTCTTTTGGAAACGGGCAGTTATGATGATAAACCAATGATTTTCTTTGGCAAAGATGAGGAACTCATTTCAAAGCAAATCCTCAACAATCCCGAACAAAAACAACAAATTATCAAAAGTTTTCACAATTTTCGAGATATTATTGAGAGTCTAGAGAATGATCAAATTGAAAATGATGCATACAGGTGAGTTAATCTTACGGACACTTTTAAGTATGTTATTGTCCACCAATAATATTCTCTAGATATGCACAATATAAAAAAAGTTCATCAAGTGGACGAATTACGACCACCAGTCGATCCTAGTGATTCGTTAAAATTTCAGAAGGGGTAACAAAAGTTTGTTTGCTACAATTGAAATTTGTTTGTATCAAGTGACTATCTGTTGATAGAGCCGACAAATTCTATGTATGCAACCGAATCATTCGATTGGCAACAAATTCAGTCCTACTACGAATCTGTTTTCTCTGTGTACGTATTTATTTAAAAAACTTATTGTGCGAAATAACGGCGAAACATTTCGCCGTTTTTTTTGTTTTAGCATTTTTTTCTTGCAGAAGTTTAAAAGTTTCCATTGTTTTCGCAATGCTAAGAACTATGTCCACGTTCAATATTATATTATTATTATTACACAGAGGAATAAAATTGACATTTTGGTTTGGTGCAGCGAAAAATGTCATTGATAAAACATATATGGACAATTCCACAAGAATGACTACCACAACTGAAAAATCAAAAACCCTTGAAACTTTTTTTCAAGATGATTTGAATAGGAGAAAACACTAAAATGTTACTTTGTGAAAGTATTTAGAGCTTATTACAATATTTTAAGTGCAAAAATAATAGTTTAAAGTGACTATATTTAATTTTTTAATTTAATTGGTATGTTTTAGGCTAAGATTGCGGTGAAAACGAAGCTCCCAATTAGCATGTAGTATGAAATGAATTTGACTCTGATTGTTTTTTTGCTATCATCAAATTGTTTATTGAAACCGAATACATATTTTCTATTTATTTTATTAGTTTTTGTATACATATATTTACAGAATAAATATTGTTTTACTATGGGAGAAAAATCTGTCACGTACGGTATGTCACGTACGATATTAAGTTGTATTTATTATAAAATCATCCATAGATTGTTTTTATTTAAATATGGTGGATTGTAAAGGAAAAATATTTGCTTTAGTGTAAGAAATTAAAAAAAAGCATAACGCCTCTCACAATTCGAAAATTATCGCATATTTCTACATGTACCTCAAAATTACTTCCGTTTTATGTCACGTTAGATATACCCTTATATCGCTCTATATTTTGGACAACAATGTTTCGAAAGGACTTATTATTTTTTTAAAATGTTGTACCCTCTGAATGGAACATAAAGACCAAATTATTTTTCAGATACTCTTATTTGTGCAAAATCTATTCCACTCTATAGGCGTACAAATGTCACGTACGATGATATGGAATTGCCCATTATCAGTTGCATCCTTATAAATTTGACCAAGATTTTATCGAGGATAAAGCTAAAAGAGTCAAATATCAATATTCTTGAAAGATCAAACAAGTATTCCAAAACATCTAGAATTATTATACTCAAAATAAACATATATTTACGTAGACCAGTTTCATGCTAAAAGGATTTCACATTCTAAGTTGTATTACCTAAAATTTAGAAGAAAAACACACACAAAAAATAGAATGTGTAATGTGAAAAAAAACATGTTTAACATAGTAATGACGGTTCATCAACTCGTACAAAACGTGATTGAAATTTCGGGCACCAAAATGTCTGTTCCGCTGTGTTATTCAGGCTATAGTTCATTCAATCGTTTTCTTTAATAAGTAAGAGAGCTAATTCGACTGTACCGAATCTTATATACCATTCACCAAATTATACTTTAAAATAAAATTTAAAAAAAAATTTTTTAATTTTTTTTCGAAATTGTTTTTTAAGTTTTTTTAAATTTAAAAAAAAAAATTTTTAATTTATTAGTGAAAAAAATTTATGACAAAAAAATTTTTTTTGTGAAAAAATTTTCGGGTTAAAAAATATTTTTCCCGATTTTGACCCATTGTAAGTCCAACTTACTATTGCCTTATATACATCGTAGCAATGGACTTTGAAATATCTATCATTAGATATCCATATTGTCTATATTTATGACTTAGTAATCGAGATATAGATCAAAAATAGAGGTTGTCTCGGATTTTTGCTCATATCTCCGTTATTTATGGACGGATTTGGCTGATTTTAAATAGAAAACTCCTCGAAAGCATGTCTGACAGAATTATTGAAGATTTGGATCCCGAAGATATTTGGGGTCTTCAGAAAATTGATTTCAACAGACAGACGGACTTGGCTAAATCGATTCCGCTATCTATAAGGATCCAGAATATATATACTTTATAGCGTCGGAAAATTATATTGTGGAAATTACAAACGGAATGACAAACTTATATATACCCTTCTCACAAAGGTGAAGGGTATAAAAAGATAACCTTTATTTTAGCTATGTAGTTAGCTAAAATAAGAAGAAAAATTAAAAATTAACATTACAACTCATCAAATATTATGATACAAATATCGGCAATTATAATAGTAGAAATACATGAGGATTGGTTATACCTTTATTGAAAAAATAACGTAATTATTTCATTAGAATTTGATATTCAACAGTAATTGAAAATTATTTAATTTATATTTTTATGTTTTTAGTTTTTTCCAAATCCTTGTTTTACTACATATTTTCATTTTATTGGAATCAAATTATTTGAAATTCATTTCCAATAATAATAATAGTTTTCGATATCATATCGGTCTTTGATTTATTGGGATTTGAAACTTAAAAAACACTATTGTTAAAATTGTTATACCCCAATTTAATATTTTAATCCAAAAATCAATTAAAAAATTCATATTTAGCTTTTTTATATTTAAACCCACTGTCATAATAACGTTCATTAGCACTAAAATCACTGCCACATAAAAAAAAACATGCTGTATGGTATTGCCATACTAAATTTCATGTTGACAATTGCAGCCAACTTCAGGATTGTTATTGCCATGTGATTGTCAAACTGCGCAATGTTTTTCTTGAAGTTTTTGGAAATTCTGCACTACAATTTAACGGTTATGCAAGCGAATAAAGTGAATTAACTCAATAAAAATAAACAACTAGCGTAAAAAATTAAGTGTAATTTGATGAATTTGTTAACAAGTTAATAAGAAAATGTATCGTTTATTAACGATTAATCGGGTGGCCATAGAAAATTCTCGTTTAGCTGTGTATGGGTATAAAAAACATGTGGTGGGTCTTAGAGACAGTTGTAGTGGTGGTGGAATTGTTGGTAGAAAAGATGCAAATGCATTTTTATTGCAACCGGCTAGATATCAAATCATAAACAATGATCACCAAAAGGCCGTGTACTGTCATCTACAACAAAATTTCCAATTAACTAAACCCGTTGTTCAATATCAAGGAATTGTTGAGAAAGTCACACCAACAGTAGGCAGAGGTGAGTTAACTCGTACTATATATAGATGTTTTCATAATGAATGACGTTATTATCAATTAATTAGATGCTACAACTGCCTTAATGCTGAGTGCCCGTTCACAATCTACAACGCCAACAAATGCTGAGGTTCAGTTGAAAAAGAATAAAAAAGTAAGAAAACCCCGCTACGCTAAATATGTGGAACTATTAGAAGGTTAGTTCTTGGTTTTGTTTTAAAATCTACGTTTTCAATAAATTTATTCGTTATTTCTAGTAACTGATACTGCCGCCAATGATCGTAAGTCACGGGTGAAACGTTTGAAGGCCAAAAAGCTGCAGGATTTTATTACCAAAACCCAGCAGGAAATTATTAAGAAAATAGAAAATAAAAAACTGAAAGCAAAAACTAAAACGAATGCGGTAAAATCTAATAAAAAGGCTGCAACGGCTTCTTCAATATTACTACAGCCCATTGAATATCAAAAAATCAATATGGAAGCATTGGATAGTAGTCTTTTGGAAACGGGCAGTTATGATGATAAACCAATGATTTTCTTTGGCAAAGATGAGGAACTCATTTCAAAGCAAATCCTCAACAATCCCGAACAAATACAACAAATTATCAAAAGTTTTCACAATTTTCGAGATATTATTGAGAGTCTAGAGAATGATCAAATTGAAAATGATGCTTACAGGTGAGTTAATCTTATAGTACACTTTTAAGTATATTATTGTCCACCAATAATATTCTCCAGATATGCACAATATAAAAAAAAATTTCATCAAGTGGACGAATTACGACCACCTGTCGATCCTAGTGATTCGTTAAAGGATAAACACAAATTTCATTAAAAAAAATACTAAAAATCATATCAAGTGAAATGTACTTAAGGCCTATCCAAATTTGAATCGACAATGGAACAATTTCGGTCACTTCTCCTACAAAATGTAAAATACCATTTGCATAAGTTTATAATTCCAACATTTTTCAGAAAGTATATTGTGGTTATAGATAGCAGAGGCCATGTCCGTATGTACATATATTGAAATCAACTTCCCGAAGTTTTCAAATATCTTACATAATTGATACATTAAATTCGGGAAAAACGACCCAAAAATGGCTGAGATATAAGCAAAAAACCACGATACCTCGATTTTAAAATTTTTTTCACGTATTTTTTTCAACAAAATTTTTTTCACTTGATTTTTTTTTCGCATAATTTTTTTTTCACCAAAAATCATCTTCAGTATTCGGCACTGCACTCTTACTTGTTTTTATTAATAATAGTCAAAACATTTATTCAAATATTTAATTTTAGTATGATTGCTTCAAAACATGGCTTAGAAGAAGATATGATAGATCCTTTAGACTCGCCAGAACCCTACGTATCACCCGATATCATAGATGATCATGTAACAAAAAGTCACCCCAAATTAGCCACAGTTACAGAGAAATCAAAACCCAGGTAGATTTAAAGTAATTTTCTCCAAAAATTTAAATCCTTATTTTAAAATGTATATTTTCTTTAAAGATTTAAATCCAAAATCCATCACAATGAACAGCAAGAACGTTTAGCCAAAGAAAGAGCCTTACGACTAAATCTCACCACGTATTTAAATGTTTGTGTTTCTGTGGGTCTACAAAATCGTGGCCTATCAACTCTACTAACCTATCGCCAAAGAGCCCAAAAGCATAGCTCATCAAATAATTTAATTACCATAGATTTGTACAACATTTTGTTGCATGGCTACGCCGAAAAGGGTTCATTCGAACGTTTTCGTGATATATTCGCTTTGGTTGAAGAAGACGGCTTGAGATTTAATGAACAAACTTTTGCGGCTATCTTTGAATGTTTGGGACGTTTAGAAATGTCTGCTGAAAATACCAATAAGATAAAAATGTACATTAAAAAGGCTGAAGAAATGGGCTTGACCGTAAATCAAATTATGGATAAATCGAAATTTATTGGCGATCAGCGTGATATTGCTTTAGATGCGATACAACGAGTACTTCCTGACTTTCAACCAATTTATACACCACCAGTTTTGGAATATAAAAATCCACTGCTAGATAGTTTAAATGAAAAGATTTTGCCTGCCGAAGAGAATGTATTCGAGAGAAATGCTACAAACGATAAATGTGATGGCTCTGAGATAATGAATTCCAAATTGGGCTATAATAAAGAACAACTGGAGGAAATGGCCAGAAAACAATTGGAAATTGAGTTAGATGGTTGTATAACAATCAAGTCTATAGAGAAAGCTAAAGAATTCACAAATGCTGAATATTGTGTAAGTAGAGGGAGGATATGTTTTTCTAACCATATACATAAATATTTAATGAAACTTTTCCTATAATTTTCTGTAATATTTTTTGTTTCATGATTTCAGCGTGAAAAACTTAAGGAATTGGAAACTCAGTGGCGTTCACAAATTTCCAATGCAATTGTTAGGGATCTAAACACCTTGAAAGCACAAATTCGTTATAAACCACAAGGTTATATGAATTACTACACGTACTTAAAAACATTGGATAGTTCTGAATACGCCGACATATTATTAAAAGAAATTTATAAACAGGCAGAAGGTTCTGAAACGTTCAGTCCCACTGTGGGTCAATTGTACAAAGAATTGGGACAAAAAGTTCAACAACGGTTAGTTGCTTTTTTACGTATATAATTACAATGTGTTTAATGTTTTTTTTTTTTTTTTTTAATTTCCTTGTCAGCTTTCAAATTGAACAGAAAAAGAAAAACGGTACTTTAGAGAAAATCGGTGATATTTATAGTGCTTACTGTGATGTTTGGGATCATGCTAATACCAGCGATAATACCAGGCAAATCTGGCAACGTTTAGTACACAAAGAACGCATTTCTGGTCCCAGTATGGATATAAGGGAAGTGGCTTGGCCTTCAAATGTTTTGACGGGGGTGGGACGTTTTCTTTACAATATATTAATGCGTGACATTAAAATTGATGCCTTTGTTATGCGACAAAAACAAAAGACCAAACAACAAAATTTACTACCAGCCTTTTATACGCTATTCCGTAATCAGGGCAGAATGGTAAAGGAAGAGGTAAAACCTCACCCCGTTTTGGCTAGGTAGGTGGTTTAAGCAAAGTAAAAAAAAATTAGAATATAATATTTTTGTTAAATTTTTTAGACTATTGCGAGCATCTCGTCAACAAACTTTAGCTTTTGATTCGAATCTAGTACCTATGCTGTGTCCTCCCCAACCATGGAGTACTCCTCATAATGGTGGTTATCTTTTAAATAAATCTGATTTAATTAGATTACCGCACCAAGTAAGTAAACCTTGATTTCTCCCATAAACTATTTTTCAAAAAATAATTTCACCAAAAATGTTTATTTCACACAAAACATGCTTTTATACCATTAGAAAATTACATTTGTTTCCAAAGTTATTCAATCAAAATTCACCATGAGTGGTAAGGATATATGTGTGTATATGATGTCATCAGCGTAAATCTGGTGTAACCCAATAGTTTGCAGTCCTTACATTACCAATTATCAATACAAAAGTGAGGTATTCAAAAGCAGATGGAGCTGAAAAATTTGTTTTTGCAGAGAGCATAATATAAGAAAGTAATGTAGCAAAAGTGGTGTAAGTTGAATATACTACTAAGTAAATAGTTTGGAGTTACACCACTTTTGCGCTGATAGCTTCATATATGTTTGTCCTTCCGTTTGTAATTTCTACTTTTTTCATATTCCCATAAAGTATATATGTATATTCTGAATCGTTGTAGATATTAGAGTCGATATAACCATTTTTGTCTGCCTGTTGTAATTAGCTTTACAAAGCCCCCCAATAACTTACAAACATGATATGTTTCCTTCAAATTTTGGTTTTTTCACCAAACATTGTATTCAATATTTATCTTAAAGTGTGATTTTAGTGGAGGCTGTTTGTTGTTTCTTTTTAACTCATTTTTGTTTTTTAATATGTAGGCCATACAACAATGGGAACGTATTAACTCCATGCCTTCACAAAATATTTATCCTGCCTTAGACTCTCTAAATCAGTTGGCCAGTGTTCCCTGGCGTGTAAATACAGATGTAAGTTGTCAATGTTAAATAAAAACAAATTCCTTAAAGATATTTAGTGACATTTTATTTCCATTATATTTTCTAGATTTTAGACGTAATTATTGAGGTATTCCAAAATGGCGGTAATGATAAACTTGATGTACCACAGCCGCCCAATTCTTTGCCAGCCCTACCTTCCATACCTGAAAAAGATTCCACAATATCGAATGCAGATCGCGCCAAATTATTTAAAGAAAAAATGGGCCATAGACGCAAGCAAGCTGAAATGTACAGTTTATGGTGTGATACTTTATATCGCCTATCACTGGCAAATCATGTAAGTATATATATAAATATTTTCTAACATAAAATCATTTTAAAATATTAAAAAAAAAAAAAAATAGTATCGCGATAAAGTCTTCTGGCTACCTCACAATATGGACTTCAGAGGCCGCGTTTATCCAATACCGCCGCATCTCAATCATTTAGGTTCGGATCTGGCACGCTCTATGCTTATTTTCGATCAGCCTCAGCCTTTAGGCGTGGACGGTTTCAGTTGGTTAAAATTACATTGCATTAATCTCACTGGTCTTAAGAAACGCGACTCTGTTAGAGAACGTCTACTGTATGCCGAAGAAGCCCTGCCAGACATTTTAGATTCGGCTGATAATCCACTTAATGGTCGCAAATGGTGGACAAAATCTGATGAACCTTGGCAGACACTGGCTTGTTGCATTGAGATAGCTAAAGTCTATAGATCGCCCAATCCCGAAGAGTATTTAAGTCGTTTTCCCATACACCAAGACGGCTCCTGCAATGGTCTCCAGCATTATGCCGCATTAGGTCGCGATAAAGCGGGTGCCATAAGTGTAAATTTAGCACCAGCGCCCATACCCCAAGATGTTTACAGTGCAGTGGCGGCGCTGGTAGAAAAAACCCGTAAACTAGATGCTGAAAATGGTCTTCATGTAGCGCAGGCGCTAGATGGTTTTGTTAGGCGTAAAGTAATAAAACAAACTGTCATGACTACTGTTTACGGAGTAACTAGATATGGAGCCAGATTACAAATTGCTCGACAACTAAAAGACATTGATGATTTCCCCAAAGATTGGGTATGGCCTGCCTCCACCTACTTGACTACCAAAACTTTTGAAAGTCTGCGTGAGATGTTCACCTCTACCCGAGAAATACAAGATTGGTTTACGGAATGTGCCCGCCTGATATCGGGTGTGTGTGGTAAGAATGTTGAATGGGTAACACCTTTAGGGTTACCGGTTGTGCAACCCTACAATAGACATGAATTTAAACACACCCAAAGATCAAATGGACGAGTATCTGAAACTATGGCCACTGATATGTATGAGAAACCCAATGTTATGAAACAGAAAAATGCCTTCCCTCCCAACTTTATACACTCATTGGATTCATCACACATGATGCTGACTTCGCTGCACTGTGAACGTGATGGCTTAACCTTTGTTTCGGTGCATGATTGCTTTTGGACACACGCCTGCACCGTGCCCCAGCTAAATAAAATATGCCGCGAACAGTTTGTAGCCCTACATTCTCAAGCAATTTTAGAAGACTTATCTCAGTTCCTTAAACAAAAATACAGCTTCAGAGAAAGGTAATCAAACAAAAAAATTTAGCTAAAAAACATTTTTATACCCTTCACCATGATTGTCATTCCGTTTGTAATTTCTACACTTTTCATTTGCGACCCCTAAAAGTGTATATATTCTGGATCATTATAGGTAGCGGAGTAGATATAGCCATGTCCGTCTGAATGCTGAAATCAACTATCCGAAACCCCACAATAACTAACAAACATGTTTGATACATCAATATATCCGCTATAGTCTCTCTTAGGTTGCTATTTAAATTTGGCAAAATCTTACCACTCACCATAAGTTTGTCGTTCCGTTTGTAATTCTACATTTTTCATTTGCGACTCCTTAAAGTGTATATATTCTGGATCATTATAGGTAGCGGAGTAGATATAACCATGACCGTCTGTATGTTGAAATCAACTTTCCGTAGCCCCCAAATAACTTACATACATGATTCATACATTGACATATCTGCTATAGACCCGGTTCTGTTACTATTAAAATCGGCCCACAAATGGATGAAATATATGGAAAAAACCAGGACAATTTTTTTTTTTTAAATATTCATACCATAGATAAATATACATAGAGCGGAAACTCTCCTGCCAAAGACCTAACTCAGTTGTCAAAAACCTAAGTGCTGAGAATGTATTAGTAAAAAAAACTATGTGAAAACAAAAACAACACTCGTATGTGTGATTCTTTTTGGCATAAAATTTTTTCACTCAAAAAAAATTTCAAATTTAAAAAAAAAAAAATATTGAAACGAATATAGATAGCTCTTTTTACACCTTTCCAACGACGTATATAACGATATAAAAATGCTACAATGGATTACAATCTGATACAATATTTTTCAACTAAATTCTTTTCTTCATAAACATATTTTTACCTAAATTGTTTTTTAGCAAACAATTTTTTTACCAAAAAAATTTGTTTTTATCTTAAAAAATTGTTGTTGCATCAAACATTTTTCAATTTTTATACAAATGAACCTTTGGTGAAGGGTATAGAAGATTCGGCATAGCCGAATATAGCTCTCTTACATGTTTTTAATTTAATTTTAATTATTTTTAGTGATTTTTCTCATGATGATTCCGCCGAAGATCTTTCAAAACGACATTTAAATCGAGTTCTATGTCAAATGCCGCAAAAAGGAGATTTCGATTTACGCAATGTCCTTGATTCAATATACTTTTTCAGTTGAACACATGAACATTGGCTATTATAATTAGTATTTTGTTATTCATTTTTCTAAGCAGCGTAAACAAAAAATTGGAAACAAATCATGGTTAACCAAAAATTTCTATAATTTTATGTATTACAAAAAAACTAATTGGTTAAGTAATTTTATAAAAAAAATGTTCTTTGTAAGAATTTATTTATGTAGAAGTTTATAAAAAAAAAATTAAACAATAAAAAACATGGAAAAATTTGCAAATAAAAACGATTGCGTTATTATTGTACTTTTAGACCAGTTTTTCTGGAAATCCAACTCAAATAGTTTGTTATCCTGGAATAAACCGTAGGGAAACCAATTTCACAACCACCCGCACTGCCAAACGATGTTACTCCCACCTGGTAAGCCATATCTTTGTGTTGATACACTAAAGGTCCACCCGAATCACCATCACAGCTGCCACTTCCTCCAGTGCCATCGGCACACACATGCGAACGACCATTTACCAAACCGGGTAAATAATAACACATACACTTTTCATAGCCTATAATGCGTGTGTCCGTATAATAAAGTTGCTCATTTAGTTTGGTATTATTATCGCTAATACGGCCCCAACCAGCAGTTGTGACAACTTCTCCTTGCAGAAATATTTGGGTCATGTAACTGGGAGCTAAAGTAATTAATCTCACTTTATCCGACAGTGAGGCAGGCTTTGGTAGGTAAATCAAAGCAATATCGTCATTAAAACCCTGGCGTCCATAACGTTCATGTATGATAAAATCACGTGTGGTGACATTGTATACGGAGGCAGCCGTTTCAGCATTTGCATATATGTAAGAGCCCAAATATACGCGAGCCTCAACAGTTCTTTTAAAAACAAAATATAAATGAAAACAAAGCAATTATAGCTCATTATTTCAGTAACGAATGCAGCAATTTATTTACCTGTACAAACAATGGGCTGCTGTTAAAACATAACGATCTGTTATCAAAGAACCTCCACATTGATATACTCTCGGTGGCTGGTACATAAGTAGACCCACCAAATATGGAAACATATCCATTTCTGCTTTTAGACCTCCAGTGATATAACTTTTAACTGAGTTAACAATGTTATATTTCTCACATTTACGCCGCCAATTTTGGACTATATAATCCTCTTCATTACCGGGCCAATTAGGAAAACCTCTCCCCGGTCCTCTTCTCTCGTCAATTCTACTTCGTGGGGAACGATTGTCACCATACGATTTTCCTCTTTTCCGATCAGCTTTAGTTATTGTTACTAGTAGCAGTAGTGCAGTTAGAAAACTAACGACTATTGCTGTACTGTAGTTCATTATTGGAGATTGCTTGCAACAACACACTTCGACACATTGTGAACACAACTGTTGGCTCATGTTTGAAAAATAATGTTCTTATATGCAACATCCGAATGAAATTCTACCTATATTAATACGTTCAAACAAAGTGAGTTGATTTCTTGAGCATACTACGATATGGAGATACTTATTATGTAATAATTATGTGTACATGATTTCTCAAATAGTTACTATTTTACGAACAATTTTAAAAGTTTATCTTATTTTGTAAAATACTTCACCAAACTTTAAAAATATGTTATATAATATAACATTTTTTTATTACGGTATTATAAATATTTGTTTTACATTTGTCTTGAAGTGTAAACAAAAATTTTAAAGGAAAAACAGTGATTTACAAAATAATAACACAAGTGTTCACTACATTTCTATAGTAAGAACATTTCTAATCGATCAGGATAGAATTCCTACGGGAATTTCGGACCACCGGGTAGCGACTTTAGACTTCGGAGTTACACACCCAATATAGTTTCCAAGTAGGGACGAGTTTATTTTTCTTGGGTGTGGAGGAGCTAGAGACAGTAGAGCATATTATGTGCATCTGTCCTTGATTACAGAGTTGTAGACAAAAATTGCTAGGTGAAAGATTCTACGATGAACTAGAGAACATAGCTAGATATGATCTGTGTAATCTACTAGCCCTTATCAGGTGAATAGGTTGGATATTGTAATGGCAGTCTATGGAGAATTCCTATATACATTTGCGGTAAAGGGAAAGAATCCGCTGTTTTACTAGAATATAAAAAAGTAAATAATAAAAATGATAGAAAATTTGTGAATTCATATATGGTAATATTTTTATTTCTACTATCGAATAATTATTAAACAGTCGATCGAATGGAAGTCACCACTGTACCTGGTTTTCGTTGACTTTAAGAAAGCGTTCGATGCAGTCAATAGAAACGCTATATGGTTAGCTTTAAAAAGGAAAGGAGTGGCAAACAAAATAATATAAGTCATCAAAGCTATGTACAACAACGCGGAACTGCAGGTTCTACACAATGGCACAATTAGTGATACGTTCACGACCAATATGGGCGTCCGACAGGGCTGTCCTCTATCGCCACTACTCTTTGCAGTGGTAATGGAGTGTTTTATGGAGGAACTGTGCAAGAAGAAAAGGGGTATTGCGTGGAGTTTTCAAAGACATCTGGAAGATTTAGAATATGCAGATGATATTTGCCTTCTTTCACATAAACATTCAGACATGCAAGATAAAACAAACGATCTTGTGAAGTTAGCCAGAAGAGTTGGCTTAGAAATAAATATAAAAAAGACGTACGCCATGCGCCTACATAACAGCAGCAAGGCTCATATCAACATCGACAATCATCGAATAGAATACGTTGACTGCTTCTGCTACTTAGGGAGCAAAATGTCGTCAAGCGGTGGCATTAATGAGGACATCACGAATAGGCTCAATAAAGCTAAAAGAGCATTTGGCAGACTAAAATATATATGAGGTGCACCACAAATCACGAGAACAACAAAGATCCGTATTTTCAACGCATGTGTCAAGTCGACCCTTTTATACGGAAGTGAAACATGGCTGGACAGTGAATCGATCAGGCAGCGGCTATAAGTTTTTATAAATAAAAGCCTTCGCATTATATGTGGCATATACTGGCCCAACACAATAACAAACTAAAACCTCTGGAGCTTGGCCAAAGAAGAGCCCATACACATACAGATAAAACGCAGAAAGTGGAAGTGGATAGGACACACTTTAAGAAAGCCAGTACATAATGTAACAAGGATGGCTCTGGAATGGAACCCACATGGAAGTAGACAAAGAGGAAGACCTAAAAATACATGGCGTAGGTCTGTTAGAAAAGAACTAGCTGACATCAATAAATCATGGGATGAGGCAAAAATAATTGCGAACAAAAGATTAAGTTGGAAATATCTTGTTGAAGCCCTATGTTCCCTCGAGGAATAAATAAAGGAACAAAAAAAAATATATGGTTTTCCAATCATTGTTTTAATAAAGAGAATTTCGCAGCTTTAGAACAGGGGCCGAATTACCGCATACGATATCGAGTAAAACTGATCGTCATTTTTCTTATTTGGGATTATGGCATTCGATATCGAGTAGGAAATTTAGTACATTTTATTATAATTTCGATATCGAAATCATTTTTCGATACGATGGCTCATTCGATCACGAATGCGGTAATTTGGCCCCAGTCTTTAACACGATTTAAGAACGGTAAGTTTTTGAGTATAGATGACAACTAGCTAGGTAACTGAGAGCCAAAAACCTATGTCTGTTGTCAAAAACACAATTCATGAGAATATATTGCATGTATTTTGTTATTGTCCATTGATATTTCTCTCTTCTTCCGTTCTATGCGTTTATTCTATGTTTTTTTTGAGATATTAGTCAATATAAATGTTGTGAGGACCAAAGTTCGTGAGGACATAAGTAAATAGATAAACAGAATTTTTCCTTTTTGCTATTTAACATATTTCTAAACGTTACTTGTAATAATAATTTTAATAACGCCACATAGTTGTTTTTAATCCTCTGACTTAAAAAAATAAAATTTTTTGTAACGAACCCTAGAAGCCGCGTAAGGTGGAAACACGTCTTTACAATGTTAATATAACGACTTTGAGCTTATTGTATACGAGTATCATAAGGCTGATTGATAGTCTTCTAAAAAAACCAGCCGTTAAGAACCACTGACATTTTATTCCGTAACCATGTGCAATAATAAGTACATATTTGCTTTGAATTATACCCTTCACTATGAGTGGAAAGGGTATATATAAGTTTGTCATTCCGTTTGTAATTTCTACTACATTTTTCATTTGCGACCCCACACAGTATATATATTCTGGATCGTTATAGATAACGGAGTCGATATAGCCATACCCGTTTGTATGTTGAAATCAACTTTCTGTAGCCCCAAATAACTTACATATTTACTTTCATACATCAATATATCAGCTATAGACCCGGCTCGGTTGCTATTAAAAATCGGGAAAATCGGCCCACAAATGGCTAAAATTATTACTAAGTCATTAATATAGACAATATGGATATCTAATAATGGACCTACAATGGGTCAAAATTCACTAATAAATTAAAATTTACATTTTTTTTTAAAATTTAAAAAAAAGAAATTTTTGCCATAAAATTTGTTCACTAAAAAAAAAATTTAATTTTGTTATATTTAAATTTTTACTTTTAAAGTATAATTTGGTATAAAGGGTATACAAGATTCGGCACAGCCGAATATAGCTCTCTTACTTGTTTTCTAAACAAATCTTAACAAGACACCATTAAAATTAGCACGTACTTACAATTTAGTCATTACAGCGCGTCATTGAAACATTTGATAGCATCAGTAGAGAAGAGCGAATTGAAAATAAAAGTTGAATTTTAATATTTTTTGATATTTTTTTATTGTTTATGAAACATTTTCCTTTTTACTGCTTTATGCATTTATCTTCAGGGATTTTTTTGTTTGTTTTTGTTTGCATTTTTTAAATGAAATTAAAATAAAATAATAATAATAATAAAAAACAATAGAAAGTATATATAATAATAGTAATAAAGGGATACAATTGCAATATTGTAATAATGGTAGAATTAATAATAATAATATAATTAAAATTGTATTTCATGCATACTTTTTTTTTCATAGATATATTTTTTTGTTTTTCGTTTTTTTTTTTTATTAGACAGTAAATTAAATAATAACGATAATTAATTCTTATTATGTGAATTATTTGTGGTAATTTTTTTTATTTTATTTTTTTTTTTCTTGCTTTTTAATCGTTTTATAGGTTTAATAATAATAATAATATAAATTAATATAATAGATATACGAGATAAACTAATACTACAATTTCTTTTAAGACACTTTGTTTTTCCATTAAATATTACTATTTTTTATTATATATATTATTTATATAGATTTTTTTTTTTTTTTTTTTGTATAAAGTAGATTATTATTATTATAATATTTAAGGGTTTGGGGTTTTATAATTATTATTTAAAGCTTACAACCTAATTGCTTATAAATGTTATATTTTATTAATATTATTACTATTTATTTTTATTGTTGTAGTTTTTTTTCTTTTTTTCTTTTTGTAATATAAATATATAAATGTATTTTGTTATTTGTTATTAATTAATATATTGAAATAAAAGCCGTAAAGTAGTGTGTTGTTTTTTTTTGAATTATTTGATACAAACAAAAGAAAGTCTAATTAGAAATTACAAGGAAATGGAGGGCTTTTTTTATAAAAATGATTTTGTTATATTTTGCAAAAATATTTTTTGTTTTTTATATTGATTACATTACATTTTTTGTTTTATAAATACTTAGCAAAAATAGTATTTTTGTTATTTATGTTTATACATTGTTTTTGTTTTGTATGTACATTAGTTGATTTGTTTTTTTTTTTATTGAAAATCTTATTCACAATTTATTGCATTCTTTTTACTATATCATATTACATAGAAAGTCTGAGTCCTTCTTTAGTAATTTTATATGATATTATTTTATATATTTTTAAAATATATATGTATGTTTATTTATTAGTTTATTATTGGCTATGTTGTATACATACTATTTCATATTTCATGTGCCTTTTCTATTAAGTGTTGCTATTAGAGTTAATTATGTATGTACAATAATTCAGTTAAAAGTTTCAAGTACAAATGATTTATTTAATACAGAAAATAAAGACGCGGAACTATATAGGAATTATAAAGTATACAAAAATACAGAAATTTTCCACAGACTTTGTGTTAATTTAAATGAACTTTTACTCTTTAAAGAAATTGAACAGTTCTTTTTCTGTGCCAATTGCTGTGAATTTATATTGTTATATTTATGAAACATATTTAAAACTCTAAGATCCTTCAGCGTAAACAGTTGATATTTGTTGTACATACAAACAAACCGAATTGTTAATAGACAATTAACGTAATTAGAAAATTGTTAATCAATTGGATTTCGATTTCCAATATTTATGAACATTATCAATTATGAATGCAAAAAAAAAAACATTAATAGAACTTGGAAACTATTCTGGAACTTTTACTGAATGTATTAATCACAAGAGTGTTTTATTTTTTCGTCAGAAATGTTTTTTCCCGCCAATTCTGAACAATTTTTATTATCAAGGTAGTTGCTAGTTTTTTTTTTATTTCACTAGCATTGGCAATTTTCAATACAAAAAGTAAACAAAATATTGTACTAAAACCATCAGGTCTGAATATTTAGAAAATATTACCAACAAATATTTTTTGGGTAAATTCATTTGTATGTCAAAATTAATATTAAATGATTATTTGTTAATTTATTTATTCTCTTTAAAATTTAGTTCATTTCCTCTAATACCGATTTTCAGTGAGTACAACCAAACATATTAAAATTAAGTTTTATTTTCTAGCAAAAATGTTGCCCTTCTATATTATAAGTAATATATGATCTTATTTAGTTTAGTTTTAAAACATACATTACAAGTAGGCAGAAAATAGTCGTTGAAAAATCTTTTTAAGGTGTTACAAAAATTGAATCTTATTAAACACAGTGCGAGTAAGAGTAAATCGTTTAAGTTGTCAGTACTTTCAACATTAACATGGTCATAGAATTTTAGAAATATGTTTCGATTCGAAAACTTCTTACAAGTTATAGAAATTGGTTACAGATCTTAATAAAGACAATTAAACTATACAATTGTACAATGTTGAAATTTGAAAAATATGTATGTAAAAGTTTTTAAATATGTTGTACTTAAAGCCGCACAGTGAGAGAAAATGTAAAAAAGTAAACAATAAAAGGTATAGCAAAATACAATTGTAAAATTAAATATAATAAGACGATTTCAATTCTGTAAGAAATTTCAATTTTAAAACTTGTATTAAAAAATTCATTATCTAAGTATTAGGGGTATTTAAATAAGTCGTGCAAACCCAAAATTTCTGCAATCAACCGATATTTTATACAAATGAATTAAATAAATATCAATTTACTACAATTACAAAAAATGTTTTAAAGGTACATAGATACACATGTTCAACTTAAATCTCTCTTGCTGTCTAAACCTAAATTATGCAAGAACAATAACATGAATTTTCTTTATTTCCACCTTTTCCGAAATATTATTTAGTCAAGATTTTCTACAACTAAATAATAAAAAAAAAAAAAAATTGATTATTATTAAAACAGCACTCAATACCTTCGTGTAATATAAAATTCAACTTTTTAAGAATGTATATTGTATTCGAAATTGAGATTATGTGTTAGCTGGTTTTTTGTCTTAAAAATTGAAGAGCGTTTTCATTTAATGTGAAATGTTGCAGTTAAATTGCATTGCAAAGTTCTAAAAAAAGGATATCATAACGCAAAAACTACAAGGTACGCGTGTTGCCAAAGTACGTTATGTTTCTTAAAAAATTTAAAAACTATAAACCTCTCAAGGATTAGTGGATAGTGACAACATTTAAAATATTTCAACCTTGCATCCTTATTAGAACAAAATAAACGTAGTTTTGAATGTTTCGTTATAATTTTACATTACAAAATTGTTTCATTAGTGCTCTTAAATTTCACTTGTTTGTTAGGTTTCATGAAAAACTGCAAAACTGAAAATGGAATTTCATTATTTGACATATTTATGCCTTCTCTTAGGAAAAGGGCAACCTTTTTATTAGAATAGCAAACGCCTTAAATAAGCTTTGAATGTTTCATTGTAATTTTACACAGTGGATTGGATCATTGTTCATAAATTATCTATTTGATCAACTTGCAAAATGTCTGTACTTCTCTTATCGTTTGTTAATTAAGACAGTGGAGTTGTTATTTATTTATTTTTTTTTTATAATTTAGTATATAATACATACAAAATAAATTTTAAGGAAATGCAGCTTAAACGTAAGAATTAAAAAAAAAAAACAAGAAACAAAAAATAAAAAGGTTATATTTTGCTCATAACTTTAAGGGCTTTTTATATTTAACAACATAAATTGACTAGAAATGAAAATCAAATTTCTTTTTTTTTTCGAAACAAAAGGAAAGTTTAACTTAAAGGCTTTACAATTGAAGTATATACTTTGCGTAAACATTGGTTGCTGCATTAGTTAGCTCTTAAAATTGAGTAAGTGCTCCATTTTTGTATACATATTTAGTTTTCTTTTTGTTTTGTTTGCAATTTGAGATTTAAAAAAAAAAAAAAAAAGAAGTAAAGTATCATCATTTTATGGTATGAGTGTTTTTTTATATTATTGAAATATATTTACAATACTATGACTATTGCGTTTAATGACATTATTTAAGGCTGTTTCTTGTGGTGTTTCATTGTCGTCGTCTTCATCAGTATTCATATGATTGGTGGTAGCGGTAGTGGTCAGCGAAGCTGATACAGTAGCAGTTGGATTACATGTTGATTGTATATTAATGGGATCCACCATCATATTTAGATCTAAATCATCATCATTATCATTATCAATATTATTGTGGTCATTATTTTTGTCTAGGGCATAGTTGTGACCGTGAGGAGGTAAACTATGCCTATGGGTACTACTAATTGTATTAACTTTATAATTAGCATTACTTATAGATGTTAGATGGGTAGTAGCGGTGCTGGTATTGGTATTACTTTCTAATTCAGATGAGAATGTAAAGTCCATATGATCGTCAAACTGAACCATATTTAATAAGTCATTGTCATCGTCATCATCCTCATCATTATCATTATTATGATGCTGATGCTGATGGTGATGTTGATGTTGATGTTGGTGGTAATGTTGTAAACTACTTTTACTACTACTGTTGCTGCTGCTGTTGCTACTACTACTACTATTAATACTACAAATGTTTTTTTCATTCAAAGTTGTTGTTGGCATTGGATTTAGGCTTTTATTTTTTAGATCAATATTTACCTTGAACAATTCATCAACTTCGGCCGTTGTTAGAGTGTTGGAAATTACTACTGACGGTGATAGTTGCAGTTGAGAGTCAACGTCATCGTTAAGAATATTGTTAAGACATATATTGAACTCATCAAAGTCCACAAAATTCGGCTGATGTTCGGACAGCAACAAATTAGCAGTTTCAACTGCTGTAGCATCATCATTGGCCAAATCCAACAAATCATCTACGGGCTCATCACCAAACGAGGTGATACTTTGATGATAATTATCATAGTTTTCTTTCGTTTCAATGTTTTGTTGTTGTTTATTATTTAACATTTCCACATTGTTAAGATCATCATCTTCATCTTCATCGTCATTATATACATTTTTACGAATTATAGTATTATACTGATTATTATCCTGCGCCTCGGCCATACTTGGATCTGTGTTTATAGTTTTTAAATCTTGGGAATTTTCTTCATCATCGTCCTCGTCATCTTGGAAAATATAAAATTCGAATTTATCCTCAGAACCTGTAGCCGAGTCGCAAGACAATGGTCACTTATAGTCTCTGGAGCCTCTTCTGCGACGACCTTCAGTTAAAACAGCTTCACCTACAACTGAAATAGTAAATAAATGTTAGAGCGTTACTTTCACATAATCTCGCAAGTCTTTTCTTTATAAAAAATGTGTCAAAATGTTATCTTTAAACCAGAGACCGAAAATAGCTCCTCCAAATTGTGATTTATATGTTGTTATAAAAAATAAATCATTCAAGATAACTGTTAAAAAGTATTTTTCTTTACGTAGCTTGTTATGACCTTTATATACCCTTCACCATGAGTGGTAAGAATTTCAACAGCCATTAAAATGTCGTGTTACTATCGGTAGATTTTTCCAAAGCTTTTGATCGGGTAACACACTCTAAATTACTTTGAACATTCTCTCACGATTTTGGGTTTTCCTATCATGCTTGTAATTTAATTAGATTTTACCTATGTGATAGGCAACAGTATATTTCAATCTTCGCTTTCCCAAACTCGACCAATTACTAGTGGCTTTCCATAGGGATCCGTTTAGTCGAATTCATTTAGGTTTGAAAATACAGAATCATATAATTCAACATATATATAATTTTCTTGGGTCATCATTTGATAATTTTATTGATATTAGAATGTTATTGTTTTTTTTACAAATCAGTTGTACATTGTTGACAAATTTCATTTCTCCCGCTCAACCAGAAATACGTAAATAATATTTCCCACAGGACATTTAAATTGCTTCCAGTAAGTGGACCCGTTATTTTCGGTCTCTGTTGTTAAGTTTTTTTCTTTGCCTAAAAACAGTTTTTTAATAAAAAGTATATTTACCCGCACTGCGTGTTTTTCTTCTAGCCTCTGCCACGCTCTCAGAACTAGAATTTAATGTGCTTGATTTGCCTGCCATTTTTCCAGGTGTTTCACTACTATTGCTGCCACTATTATTATTGGCGTTATTATGGATGCCCCTGGTGTAGATCATTTTATTTGCTGCCGCCGAAGCTCGAACACTTCGTCGGGTACCGATTTTCTCATCACTAGGACTATTGATGTTGTTGTTAACATTGGCAGCGTGATTCGTTGATGTGGCATGAGTTGTTGCTCCGGTAGTGACAGCAGAACCATGGCTTGCACCGCGTGTAGCATGCGTTGATGTTGATGTAGCCGATGAGGTTGGTGTTGATGATGTTGTTGTTGTTAAATTCGACGTTAAAACAGACGAGTTATTGGAACCAACAGCAGCTGAAGAATTATTTGTATGACTGTTCGTTTGACCAGCATGACTATTATTTACTTTTGGAACTTTTGCCGCATTAGAAGTTACTGAATTCAAACTGGTTTCATTGCCAACAGCCGTAGACAACATGTTTGTAGATGTTTCTAAACAAAATAAAAAAATAATAAAATGAAACATTGAATGTATTAATTGGTAATTAGGTACTTACTATTTTGTTGTTGATGTGATCGACTATTACGCGTTACTTTTTCCGATGCACTGTCCACAATTGATGTTGATGTTGACGAATTAATGTTAGGAGATGATGATGAACTATTATCAAGGCTGCCAGCAGCTGCTGCTTTAGAATTTCTGACTTTGCCAGCCACCTCTATTAGAGGTTCATCTGAATCAGAGGATTCTTCAATTTTCTTTGTCGTAGCAGTGGTATTTTTTACAACTCCTCCATCATCCGTTTTTTTATTATTTGTAGTTTCCGTGTGGTTTAGTAAGGTAACAGCACTGCTGCCACTTGTACTACCACTACGGGATCTTTTGGGATCATTTTCACTAACTCCACCACTGTTACTACTACCACCTTCAGATTCTTGTCTTTTTCGTTTATGATGATTTTGTAATGGCTGCGTTTGGCTGGTGTTGGTGTTGGAGTTTGTCGAACTGTTATGGGTGTTGGTATTTGTGCTGGTGCTAGAGGACGAACTAGCTTGCAGCAGTTTTGGACTTAGACTGACTCGTTCATGGCTATGACTTGAAGATCTGGTAGAAATAACATGCTTATTTGTAAGCAGAGATGGTTGTGTGGTTGGGTTGGTGGTGTCCATAGATGGACTCGACTTTGCCACATCCATAGGGCTACCCAAACGGCTGCTGGCTCTTGTTCTTATGCGTGGCGAATCCATATCCGTAGCCTGTGGTATTTCTATAGATATGGGCGTTGCTAGACTTGAGTTTATAGTTTCGCTTTGTTTATTGATTACAACGTCTTTTTGCAGCTCCTTGTTGGATTCTTTGTTTTCTTCAACTTTGTTAAGAGTTTCTAGGGAAATTTTCTTTGTATCCAACAATGTTTGCTCTTTATCGTTATTGTTGTTACAATTGATTTCGATTTTAATGGAGTCATCTTTTTTTATAATTGTTGTGGTGTTGGTAATTTTCTCCTCGAAATCTTCGTTTTTTATGTCTCTTAATTTTAATTTATTCGCCGCCCGTTGCCTTTGCTCTTCTTCAAGTTCTTTAAGATTTAATTTTTCTTTTTCTTTTCGTTCCATTTCTAACTTCTCTTTGGCTGCCTTTTCGCCCGCTTCATGTTCTTCAATAATACTGGCAGTGAGATTTTTTATCAGATCCTCATCGTCATCATCATCCTCGTCCAAATGATGATGAAGATGGTGGTGGTGATGATGATGTATGTTGTTGTAAACCACTTTGTTGTCTTTTTGCTTTATAAGATCGTCCTCGAATATGGAGTGGTCACCATTGATTTTCTGTTGCAGTAGTTCCTTGGAGTTTGAGACATCTTTTTCTTTTTGACTCTCCCCAACCAATACATTATTGTCATCATCATCTGTAAAACCCTCCATTTTAGCCAAGGCCTTTTCGATTTCGTCGTCGGCCAATGTTAGTTGAGTTGCCACTTCCTCAGTTGTCTTTAGAGTTTCAGTCGCTTGACCTTTAGCTAGTATTTGTTGGGGCGGCTTCTCAGAAGCGATTTGAGGTTGCAGGGATTGGGGACTGCTGGATGTAAGCTGGTGTGGTGACTTTTCCGACAGTGCATCCATGGATTCTATGCCGCTATCTTCTCCGGCAGCACTATTCGCATGCGCAGGCGTGCCTCCTCCCGTACTGGCAGGAGAGTTGCGCAAAGTAGTTGCCAGCGTTGACTGATTATAGTTTAAATTTGTGGCTGCAGCAGTTGTAGATGCGATTGTTGCGGGCATTGTGGCGGTCACTGTTGCCGCTGTTGTGGTTGTAGAAGTACTTATGGGATGATTAATTACATTTTGTTTAGTTGCAGCCAGATTGTCCGTTTTGCCTGCACTGCTTTCCACCACATTAATGTTTGCCTTTGCATTTGTGGTCACCATAGATGAAGATGTTGATGATCCTGTTATTGAGGTGGTTGCAGCATTTGTAATCTGAGTGTTGGCCTTAATTGTTGTAGTTGTTGTTGAGGTGGTTGTGACCGGCTCATTTGATTTGATTAGAACATGCTCCACATTACCCATGGCATCTTTACGCTCAACTTTTGTTATTTCGACTCGTTTGAGAGTCGTAGCACTTGGTAGCATTGTTACGGCTGCCGCTATCATCTGTTGCTGTGTTTGCTTTTCGGCTAAAGCTGCTAACTGCTGTTGTTGTTGCTGTTTTTGCAATTGTAATTGTTGTACCGCCGTTATATACGACGGTGGCTTATGGTTTTTTGTTAGAGGTTTTCCCTGTATCGGTGTTATAGTGGCTGTTGTCTTCAGATTATGTTTCACTTGCAAACTATTCGAATTCGATCCGACTCCGCCGCTGCCGCCCCCCGTATTGGGATTCGTTATGGTGCTTAGGGTGATGCTATTTGGCAAAGAAGTAATTTTGGCCAATTGCTGTTGGGTGGAGGGTTGTAGCAATTGCTGGGGTGGAAGGTGGGTGACCGTGCCCAAATTGGTGGAACCCAAACTTTGTGTATCCATCAACAGATTTTGGTTGGTTTTATTAGCCTCCATGGTAGCAGCATTGTTCATTGTTGTGGCACTTATGGTTAGACCATTTTTTCCCGCAACTAAAGTGGTTGTTGAGGATGATGATGTAGTAGCCAACTTGTTGTCCGAAGAAGAGATGTTTGGCATGCCATTTATTTGAGTTGTAGTGGTTTTTGTTGCATTTATTAGTCCCAGTTTGGAGTGTTTGGCTTCTGTTGCACTTTGTTCATCTATGGTTACATCGCCTGTTGTTGTTGTTGTTGCACTGGCAGAGGAATTGTCTGTAATAAGGTGAGTACGTTTGAGATGTGATTTTGTTTTGTTGACATTGTCTAAAGAGTCAATGTCCTGCGCCGCCGCATTCTGTGTTTTCTTGCGTTCTTTTCGGGAATTTTTTATAACAATAGAATTTTTTCCTCCCCGTAAACTAATGTGTAGCGGTGGAACTCTGGGCTCATCTGTGGCCGGCGAAGAATTACCCCCCGCCGGTGCTGCAGAAGCGGTGTTTATGCCAGCTGTCGCTGATGATGATGCCGATGTTGATGGTTGAGGAAAAAGATTTTCTTGTTGTTGATATTGTGGCGGGTTCATGGATGATTGTTGTTGTTGGTGTGTTAATTGCTGTTGCATTTGTTGTAGGGAGTGTTGTTGCTGCTGAGGTGTATTTAGATTAGTACTTTGTTGAAACGGTGACGATGTCGTGTGGTGTTGTTGGTTTTGTTGATGCAGTTGCTGTTGTTGTTGTTGCTGTTGTTGTTGCATTACACTGCTTGCCAATTGTTGAGCATTTAATTGAGATTGTTGCTGCTGTTGTTGCACATTTTCCGAGCTAAACGTCACATCAACTTTGTAAGCCTGTGAAACGGGTTCAGATTTTCCCAATTTCAGGCGTAATTTAATTTTTTCTGTTGCCGCCACATTTGCTCCGCCAACAGTTGAAGAGGTTGTGGTGGCATCCGCTGAATTCATCATCGTATTGGTAACATTTATGCTTGTAGCCGTGTTAACAGACGATAAATGACTTGCTATTGCACTATTATGTTTACTTTGAGTAAGACTCTGTGTTTGCGATTGAGCTGCCGCGGCGGCAGCAGCTAAAGCAGCCTTTGATTTACTGCCCGCTTTGGCTCTCTCCCTTTTTGGTTTGACCACACCAGCGTTGGCTGCCTCCTTGCTTTTCTTCTCCCTTAGACCCTGCTGCAGCTTCTCCCTTAATAAATTGGTTTTTGACTTTTTGTTTGAAGTACTGCCGCCGGCCAACATGGCTCCCACCGATGGCGACGATGAGTTTGATCTGGGAGAACCCATATCGCCAGGTTTACTGCTAACTACACTAGCATTTATATTTAAGTTTGCTGCTGTCGACATATTGGCTTTCGATTTTCTATTCTTTTGTGACTTATTCGATATTAAAGAGTCTCTAGAACGTTCGGTATCCGAACCAGCTCCCAGTAATTGGGGTGTTGAGGAGCCGCCATTATTTTGTTCGCCAGCCGACAATTTGGAAATGGCAGTGCTGCACGAGTTGGAATTGGAGTCTTCAGAGAAATGCGATGATGATGCATTGGGTAGCAAATCATAAATGCTATTTGTGCTATTATTCGGGGTGTAATTTGTTCCTTGGGAGGTATTAGTAGCGTTTGAGATGTTATGGAGGGCGGAATTAGATGAAGATTGTAGAGTCTCTTGTTCAGCTTCAGTTTCGCTGTCATCACTTGGGCTGGGTTCTAGTTCGCCGGTTAGAGGATTAATAAGAAACTGCTTCGGCTGCGCTGACGGGGGAGGAGGAGGTGGTGCTGTCTGAGTGTTGCTAGCTGCAGCAGGTGTAGAAAGAATATTTGAATGCTGTTGATGTTGTTGTTGTTTGTTTATCATAAATTGTTGCTGTTGATGACTTGAAGCCATATGAAATTGTTGTTGCTGCTGATTTTGAGGCACAAGATTTTGTTGTTGGTTTATGTGATGTTGCTGTTGCTGCTGTTGTTGCAAACGTTGCTGCAGAATATGCTGAGATTGTTGCTGCTGCTGCTGCATAATTTGACTTTGTGGCATTTGCAACTGCCTGTGTTGCTGTTGTTGTTGCTGCTGCTGCAGTTGTTGTTGGTTTTGCTGCTGCATTAGCTGTTGCTGCAAACTTTGCTGATGTTGTTGCTGATGTTGTGTTTGCTGCTGCGTTTGCATTTGCGGCATTGTTAGCGGAACATTTGCCGGCGGCAGCTGTTCATCTCCCGCCAATAGTGATGAAGCTGCAGCTGCTGTTTCATCAATATCCATACCGTCAATAAGATCCAAGTCAAGATCTTTCGCATCTTGCAGCAAGGATTCCAATTCATTTTTATCATCCAAACTAAGGGATGAATCAATATCACAGCTTAAGGTTGGCAACAAAGCATCTAAATCATTTGTCGTCAATGCATCCAAATCAGACAACGTTATCAAAGGGTCTGTTAGATCATCGACTGCTTGGGCATCAAGAGCAGCATCGACACCTTGACTGGTAGAACTTATGCCTCCTGACACAGAGTTTGCGGACGTTGGGTTTATGTTTGCCACTCCCACTCCTCCACCAGTAGCACTACCACCAGCTATTGATGACGATGATTGCTGATTGTGGTGGTGGTTGTTACTGGGTTGGTTGTTGGGTGATGCGCCCGGCAATGAATTTGCAATTTCGGAGATAATTTGTTGCTGCTGTTGTTGGGTTTGTTGCTGTTGCAAATTATACTGCATCTGATAGCGAGTGAACTCTTGAAAACTTGACTTGGTCGCCGAATCCATGGGTTTATTTAGTGACGCCGGCCATCTTGAAGATGCAGCCGCTTGATTGTAATCTGGTGGTGGCTGTAGATTCATACTTGGCGTAGACGGTGAAGAAGGTACTATGTGAATGGAGGAAGAAGCATTGTGCGTAAGACCTGTTGTCGAGGGGGATTGTGGTGTAGGTGGTGGTAGCAATTGTTGCGTTAGATGCTGAGGAGCTGTAAGAGGAGACTGTGCTGGTGTTGTCGAAGGTGAAAGTAGTTGTTGTTGTTGGTGTGAGTGTTGAGATGCCATATGGGGACTATGCATCGAATGATGACTGGAGGCGGGTGAATGAGCAGCTGCTGGTGACATGTTGCCAGCATTGACAGACATATATTGCTGTTGCTGTTGTCCAATAATACGCTGTTGGTGTTGCTGTAAATGTTGCTGCTGCAAGGGCGAGGGTGGTGTTTGATGCGTTAAAACGCCAACGCCACCACCACCTGCGCCAACTCGCAACTGCCTCATTTGTTGCTGTTGTTGGTTTCCTAACATTGTATTAACGCCCATTGTTTGCTGCAAAATTTGCTGTTGTTGCTGCTGCGGTATGAAACGTTGTTGATTTTGTAACTGATTAACTGTCTGCAACTGCTGTTGACGTTGCTGACGCAACATTGCTGCTTGCTGGGGTGAAATTTGTTGCTGTTGTTGAAAACGTTGTTGCTGCTGCTGTTGCTGGGCGTATATATTGCTATTACTTGGACTCAACATGATTTGTTGCGAACCTGGTGGCATAGAACGCATGGCATTCGTTGCCGCAGTAGGAGAAGAAGGCACACTTAGAACATTTTCTGGGGTACCAGGTGCCGAAACAATTTGTTGCTGCACCTGACTTGAATGTTGTTGCATCATGAATTCGCAACCGGGTGTTGTGGTTCGCAATGGAGAATTCATGATTTGTTGCTGAGGACTCATCGCCGCCATCATGGGAGACTGTTGCTGTTGATGCATGAGCGGCAGTTGTTGGGGATGATGTTGTTGCTGCTGCTGATGAGGCTGTTGCTGCTGCTGGTGAGGCTGCTGATTCTGCTGCTGTTGATGTTGTGGAGAAGGCAACGGCGATGATTTTACTTGATTGCAATGTTGATTTGCCACCGAATTACTATCATTCTGTAGCAGATTCACCAAAAGCGGAGAAGACATCGCAATATTATTGCTGCTGTTGTTGTTAGAGCCTGTAATTCCAGTTGGTGATGCTGTTGGCGTTGAGGGTGGCACTACTCTTGATTGCAAGTAGCTTGATATTGGCTTCGCTAAAGCAGGAGAATTTTGGGAGGCGGGAGAGTTTAATGTACCAACACCCGGATAAGGTGGAGGAGGTGGCTGTAAAAACTGTGATTTACCAGAAGCTGTAGAAACAGTTGTAGTAATCATTTCACCACTTTGAGGATTTTTTATCACTTTAAGCGCAACATTAGGCGGTGGGCCCAATGAACCCATTAATTGGTGCGGAATTCCGCCACCGCCGTTGCCTGTTACACCACCCACCGCAGGTTTACCAGCGGCCAAAGATATTCCACCAGGCGTTGGTATAGTTGACGATGACGAGCCCACCGTATTGAGGGAATTATCACGGCCCTGCAAAACACGAGCTTGTCGCATGCTTTCAAAAGGAAATTCTCGTGAATTTGCAGTGTTTCCGGCTCCTACAGGAAGAGGAGGTACAGGCACTTTGCCATCCATGGGGCAAACCGTATTCGGTGACTTGAATACTGGTTGTTGCAGTTGATGTTGTTGTTGTTGCTGCTGCTGTTGTTGTTGTTGTTGAAGATTTTGCTGTGTTGCTAGCACCGCATTGAAAGCATTTTGCTGCTGATGTTTAATTGCAGCATTACTTGTACTAGGACCGCCCAGCATCATATTACGACGCTGTTGTTGCAACATTTGCTGCTGTTGTAGAGACAATGTCCCAGCATCCAGGCCACCAACACCAACATTTGAACCAAAATTTATATTTGGAGGCATATTTCCTCGTTGCTGTTGTTGAAGCAATGTGGATGACTGCTGCTGCTGATGTTGTTGCAACTGAGCTTGAGGCAATTTCACAAAAGCACTACTTGTACTTGGACCAACAAGATTTCCCACATTGAGTAATTGTGATAAATCACTTATATCTGTATTGCAACCTTCTCCGCCTCCGATTCCAACTCCTCCGCATCCAATACCACTAATAGACGTACCGGACGTCTCATGGCTAACAACAGATGAAATGTCTATAAAAAAACATAAATAAATAAATATAATGTATCCAATTGTTTCTTGTTTGTCTACGAAAAGTACCTGAAACTTTGACATCAATCTGTTGACCACCAAGATTGAGTGATATCAGAGAATCTCCCTCTAGTTGTACGGAGCGTATACCAAGGGCCCGTAGTGTAGGATTACCCTCGGTAGCCAATTGGCGTAACCTTTGCGCCGCATCCTTAGGGATTTGCACTGTTATCCGCATACACGGTTCAATCTGCTGTAATAATAATGACATTTTAATAACTATTATGGTGTATACCAATTTCGCCAATATTTATCAAATAGGTATGTAATAAAAAAATAAGGCTTATAATTATAAAACTAAACCGTGTAACAAATCTATTTTATGGAATCCAAGGAAAATAAAAAAATTAAAATCTTGAAATAGGGTGCAAGGTGATTTTGGATAACAAAATTTGTTTGTCTCCGGTTCATATTTTTCTAGTTATGGGCCTCTGAAGTTGAAATGATAATTTTATCATATCTTTAATTTTTCTTATCGGATGGCAAAATTTTTTATACCGTTCGAAATCTTTTCAAATCCCAAATTATTAATACATTTTCCCCTAATTCCAGCCTATGGCCTGGCGGAAGGGTGTAATACCTATGAACACCGGCTATGCCATACCCATAAGTCGGAAATAAGCTATTAAATATGGCCGTAAGAAATGTTAAATGAATACCTAAAGTTTTGTCAATAAAATTATTATAAACAAGTTATTTCTGATGTAAAATGAATTTTAAAAATCTATCAAAATAACAAAAATACAATATATCCAATATTCGAACTTTGGAGGCCCATATCTCGGGAAATATGGACTGTCGACATAAACAAAATATTTATTCTGCACAAAAAGATGTACCACTGGTAAAAATTTAATAGCGTTCTGTAAACTAGAGTTTAGCCAAATACACATACGACTTCTTGTTGGCACATCAACGCTAAATTCCTAATAGATAATTAACAATATAATTTAATTTACCGCCTTATTGATAATCAATCAACAAATTTTGTATGGAAATTTTGTTTTGAAAATATTAAGTTCTTTGGGTTATTCATGTGTCCATCTAATTATTCCCAAAAATAAATTATTTACATATGGCAAAGCTCTGACACAAGAACTATAAATGTGGCAGCTCCCACTTAAAAAGTATCGAGTTGGAAAAATTATTTTATTACTCAAGCACTTTGTTTCTAACATGAATGTATTTCACTTATTCATTTTATTATGATTACCATTTACGTACGATATACAATATTATTTAAAGTTTAAGGATTTTAAACAATAAATTAAGATTAAATAAATTAATAATGAAAAAATACAAGTTTTTTGACACTTCTGGTTTTTCTTTTTTTTCTTTATTACACTAACACAAACTCATTTAGCATTCCAGTACATCACATATTGCACAAACAAATAGCATAGGAAAGAAAGAGTACAATATATGATTGCACAAAATAGCGATTGGAAAAAATTTATCTTTATCTTAATGCACATTAAGCACAATTGGTAAAATTAAATTTTAGATATTTGTCAATTAATTAAATAAATTATATTTATTGTTCTTTAGTATAATTTACAAAAAATTTACATTAAATATCTGGCCGCCATTTTGATGTACTCGTTGATTTTCGGTTAGAAAAATATAACAAAAAAGTGGTGAAAATAACGAGTAGCGAGTGAAATCTCGTATAGAAAATAAACTCGAAATAAGAGTTTCCTACCTTTTTTAAAATAAATAATTAAATTTAAAGGGAAGTAATATTTAGTTATTAAAAATTATATTTTATGTTCATATACATTTGTTGCTTTAATTTACTGCCCAAGGCTCATTCTTATATGTTACACTACTATATAGTTTATATGATTTTTTTTATATCGTCTTTTTGTTCAGTTAATACGTTCTAAAGTAAAGCCGGTTTTTTGAAATGCAATAAACACAAAAACAATTTCGTTCGTTCAATGCCCGATTTTTTATATACTCTATAGATCTGACATTGATGCAACTTATAAAAATGTAATTATAATAATTTAATCTAATTGCTGATTCAAGACTTTTCAATGACATCAATATAGTTGTGGTCCATAAAATATTTTCAGATATTTTCTAATTGTTTCTAAATTGTATCACTCTTGAATACCTCATGTTTGAAAACAATATAATTATGTACGTTCTTTACCAAAATAACTTTGTTCTGTTACTATTTCTAGTATTTTTTTCAAACTTGGCAACCCTCCAATTTACAAAGCAAGAAATTTGAGAATATTTAATTAATTAAGGAATACAATTAAATTGACTGTGCTTAGTAAATGTTCCAAATAGTAAAACACCATTGTCATATAATAATCAATGTATAATAGAATTAAATAATAAAAAAAATGTTACATATCCAACTCACCTGTTTAAGTTGCATATCATCACACGACGACAATCACACTTGACGGGGAGCTGTCTGGTTTTCTTTATAGAATTTATTTTAATTATTATAAAAAATAAGCGAATATTCACTAATTCTTAAATTAGCAGAAATCGCGCGAAGATATTCATACATACAAAAAATTAAAACTTTCATTTGTTTACGGTTACTTCTGCTACTGTTTCTTCACAATCATTAATTAAAGATAATAATATTTTAACACAAATTATAGTAATTATTATTTTAAATTTTAAATCTATGACCACAATTTTGCCATTTTCGTAATAAAACATTTGAAGCACTTAGCGGTGGTAGCAAACAATGTAATATTAATATTTTTAATGTACACATTTGTTGAATTTTTAAACAAAGCTTCTTTTTATAGTATGGCAACTCTATACTTTTTAAAATGTTTTTTTTTTTTAATATGAATTTTTTTTTTTTTCTTTTATTAACAAAAATTTATTTTCAAAACAATAAACAAAATCATGGCATATATCACGTTACGTTACGTTTCTGATATACCTGCCACTTTTGTCACTTCTGCAGAGCTGCATTTTATAAGAGACGTGATGTGATATTCTCCTTTTTTTATTTTATTATTCTTTTGCTGTTGCGTTACGTTTTGTTTGGGGAGTTTCTTATTAAGCAGTAGTATTAGTTTTTCTTCTCTCACGATTTTTATTTATTTCATCAACAAATTGTCAAAACACTATAATGACTACTTTATAAGTGGAATTTTTTGCACCATTCTTAACGAGTAGTTTTTTAATATGAACTTTTCTATTCGATATTTTTATGACTTTAAATTAAATTTTATATTTTTTTTTATTTTTAACTTGACATGAAATTTATTATGTCGAAGGTTTTAAACCAACATGTTATTTTTCTCCTTTGTAAATATTTATCCAAACATTTTTCTCTTAGCGTTTTGAGGACTTCATGTCATATACTTGAAATAATGACCAGTTTATTAGTTTATTTGTAACTTTTCACGGTTTTTTTTATTTATTTTTTTTGGTAACTAGAGGAGGAGGCCTCCTAACACAACACAAGAAGCTTATTTGGAGATCAAGCAGCGCGACCAAAAAATATTCACAGGCGTAGAAAACGAACCATACGAAGTATCAACTTTTTTCTTTACTTCTTGTTGTTGTTGTATTGGTAGCAAGGGGCCAGAAAAAATATGATTGACGACAATTTTTTTCTTCTCTTCCAAAGACCAATTTTTTATCGAAATTTTCACTGTTTATATTGACACTTTACAATTGAATTTCTATACACACGTATTATTAAGAAATTATATTTTAAGATTTGCAAAAATTTATTACAATTAAATTGTATATTCTAGATGAAAATTGTAAAAAAAATTCGTGTTGTAAAAATTTTCGACCACGAACAATAACAACCGCCATTTGCATTTGACTTCCACTTCGCGACTTGCACGATTTCTCATTTCATATAATTATTTGTGATTTTAATGATGTTTTCAATGAGTTAGAGTGAAACAACACCATATGCATTATACTAGAATAAAAAGAAATAGTAGTATTGCTTTCCAATGTAGTGTAGCCATTTTATATAATTAAGAAGATGTGTTCAGTTTCATATAATGCAATTAGTTATTCAGGGTGTGTTCAGTAAGCAAGTTATAATAAATAGAAATTTAGTAATATTTATCTACAATATGTTGAATTTAAACAAAATTGCTTGTTCAATAAATAATAGATATGTGTTATTCAAAAAATATTATAGATAAAAAATTTTAGTTGAAAAATTTAAATATTTTAATAATGTTGTGCTTATATCCAAAATTAAAAATAATTTTTATAGTTTTTTTTCTGAATAATAAAAAATCAGATATCTATTGTATAACTATATATTTAAATCCAAAATAAAATTCCTAAATGTAAAAAATCGTTCAATTAAAAACAAATTTTGGAAATCACTTAATTCACTTAAAATCCTACATGATTGTATAATTAATATTATACGATCATGAAAATATGGACATTATATTTAAACTTTAATTTGTATTTTTAATACATTTAATTTTTTTTTACAAAAGTGCTACTATGAGGTGTAAAAAACAGTTTTTTTTTTAAGAATTTTTAATTTTTGGGGTATTTTGAAAAATAGCTCAGCATTCAAATTTGTCTTCTGTTGAAAACTTTGCAGACAATTTTGTTTATTTCGCTGCAGCCATTCGATCAAGATTTTCTTGATATTCTTTTACATATACTGTTTGTCAAAATTAACAAAAATTTAAAGCTGTGACGTAGGCTGCATGCAACTTGAAAATAATTTTGTAAAAATTGTTCAAAAAAATTTTATCAGCTGTTTTCTTGATTGTAAATTGAAACACCAACTGGAAAACTAAAATTGTTTCAAGTTGCGTGCAGCCAACGTCACAGTTGTCAATTTTTGTAAATTTTGAAAAACAGTATATGTAAAAGGCTAACAAGAAAAATTTAATCAAATGGCTGCAGTGTTAAGGAATTCTGATTTTTAAAGGCCTAAAAGAAATAGAGAAATACACATAAAGCCGAGCCTATAATAAAATTAATCAAAATAAATTTTCAGATAGCTTTTTTTTACAAATACCTTCTCACCACTTTGGTTTTTGACAACTGAGTTTGGTCGTTGCCGGTCGAGTTTCCGCTCTATGTATATTTATGCTTAGAATTTACAAACTTGCTTGTTGTTGTGTGTATATTCCTTATGCCCATTTGTATACGGATGAGATCTATTTGTCAAATATTTAAGTATTAAGAATTGTATGTATTTTGTCATTCTAACACCAGTATGTGCAAATAAAATCTTTCTGAGTTTTTATATAATTAAAATGGTTTTGTATACATGTGCCTACCATTGTAGACATTTTTACTAGGGTTCTATAGTTGAAACAAAAAGTCGACTTTTCGAACTTTCGACTTTTTTCGATTTTTAAAAAGTCGACTTTTCGAACTTTCGACTTTTGGTAATTTATGAAAAGTCGACTTTTCGAACTTTCGACTTTTTAGTTAAATCGACTTTTTTCGACTTTTTTCGACTTTTTTCGACTATTTTCGACTATTTTCGACTTTCCGACTATTTTCGACTTTTTTCCACTTTTTACCATTTTTTGTAAAAAATACATGGTTTCTGCATTTATTGATGCGCCTTGTGTTAATTTTAGCAATAAAAATTAAATGTATTAAGGCGATAATATATAATATGTAGAAAGAGCATTTTTGTATGAACATTTACTTATTATTTATTTTAGCATACACTAGAAAAAATGTAAGTGTACCAAATTACAATAACATAAAATTATTATGTTATTCTGTGCATATTTTGTTTTAGTATAATGTTGCAATTAAAAATTTTTTTAACAATCTTAAAAGTCGACTTTTTTCGACTTTTATCGACTATTCGACTTTTTTCGACTTTTATCGACTTTTTTCGACTTTTATCGACTATTCGACTTTTATCGACTTTTTTGATAACTAATCGAATGTTCGACTTTTATGTGACCAAAAAGTCGACTTAGACTTTTCGACTTTTTTCAGAAAAAAGTCGATTGTTCGAACAATCGAACAATCGACTTATAGAACCCTAATTTTTACAACCCTTTAAATATAAGCTCTGTAGTATTTTTTTTCAAATTATGTGGCATCATAATATTTATGTGTACTAAACACAGCACAAAATCAATTTCGATATCGAATGTAAATTGTGACATTTCGAAACAAGAAATTTAGCGAGAACTTTTGTTGCGTATTCCATTGAAAGGTATTGAACAATTTTTCACAAGTTAAACGTTATAAATATATTAAAAGTAATATTATTAATAAAATTGTTTTTACATATGCTAAATTTGAAAATACATTTTAATATATTTGTTTGCTAATTTTACATTTGTTAAATTTTTGTGATGATGAAATCAAATAAAAAAATAAAAAAATTACGTAACCTTAAATTTAATCAATTCATAATTTTTTTTCATTGCAGTAGTCCTTTGAGTCGCATTAAAATGGCCAACACACCTGCTCCTGCCGCTGGATCTGCTCCCGTAATGCGTGGTTTGCACAACATGCAAACCAAACGTCAATTGGCTATTGCTATTGGCTTGACTGCCTGTGTTACAATTGGCTTCAAAATGTTGGTCAACAACCCCAAAAAGGAAGCCTATGCTGAATTCTACAAGTATATGAAAAACATTATTCAATTATTTAGTAAAGCTAATCTCGATTTTTTTATTATGTTTTAGGACATACGATGCCCAAAAGTCATTTGAACGCATGAAGGCCAATGGTCGCTTCCAATCTTGCTAAACTATTTGTTTGATGGAAGCATGTAGCCATGTACAATTGTTAGTTTAATCTTTAACAGTATAAACCAAATTGAAAACAAATAGAAAAAATTCTATACGAAAAAAGAAAAAAAATGTGTTAAATTCTTTGCTGAAAATGTGAACGTATTTTTGAATTCTTTACCAATATTAACTTAGGATCAAGCACAATATTCAAGACTAATCATTTAACGTCAAAGACTCATCTTTTAATTCAAGATTTATCATTTTACTCATGACATCAATTTGCCAAAGACTCCAATATTTCAAGATTTTATTTCATTTATTGATCAAGCTATAGCAGGTAGGTCGAATTTTTGTGTTTTAATTTGTTACTATATAAAAACTAAAACTGATATACCATTTAGAGTTTTACTTTTAATAAATTTTGTATATATTTTATGTTGGTCGACTAATGATAATTTTGGTACTGAAAGTAGAAGAATTAGCCTATAAAACCCCCCAAAAAAAGGAATACATCGAGTTGTTGACATTTTTGTCTATATCTCGGTTACTAAGTAGAAAATCAATTTCGACCATAAAACGATTCATTAGAAAAATTCTTTAAAATATGAAAAATAAAGAAACGCAATTTTGGTACTGAAAGTTGAAGAATTAGCTTATAAAACCCCCCAAAAATCACGAATACATCATGTTTTTGACATTTTTGTCTATATCTCGGTTACTAAGTAGAAAATCAATTTCGACCATAAAACGATTCATTAGAAAAATTCTTTAAAATATGAAAAATAAAGAAACGCAACATTTTTATATTCTTCATCTTGAGTGGTAAATATATAAGTTTGTCGTTCCGTTTCTAATTTCTACATTTTTGATTTGCATCCCCATAAAATCAACTTACCGAAGCTCCTAATTACTCGCGTGATATATAAATATATCTACTAGGTATAATCCTCCATAATTCGATTCGAAAGAAAATCTTTTCGAATTACAGTGAGGCCTCGATTATCCGTAATTCGATTAAACGGCAACATCAATTATCCGGGAAAGAAAAAAAAAATGTTTTTGGATCGATTTAAATTTTTTTGCATCGATTAACCGTAATTAACAGTGAAGGAAAATCTAAAATATTCACAGGAGAAAAATATTCAGCTGATTAGCTGCCACAATTTTTGTGGAAAAATTAAATGAATTCAAATCAATGAAAAAACTCACCAATGAGATAATGGAGAATGGAAAGTGTTTACTTGAGAGAAGTTTGGCTTGCCATAATGAAAATTTCATAGAATGACACAAGGTCTCAAAGGAAAGACTAACCTCATTAGTTTGCGTTAATGCTGCTGGTACACAGTGCAAAGCATTATTTATTGGAAAGAGCTTTAAAAAATGTCCATGAGAGTCCAGTCAGAGAGAATTTTAAGAAAATCTAAATATCTAAAATATGATAGTAAAATCATTCTGCTATCGGACTTCAATGCTGAAAACGTTATTGTGAAATTTTTTCCACCAAATTGGACGACTTTGATCCAACCGATGCATCAGTGTGCAATATGAAGCTTTAAATGTCATTATCGAAAAACTGTCACTATTAAAAAACTACTAAAAATTGGTACTCAATTAACCGGGAATATTGATTATCCAGAATGCTTCCGGTCCCGGCTATTACGGATAATCAAGGTCTCGCTGTACAATGTATTTAGCACACATTTTCACAAAAATCGCGACTACATCGATTTTTATCTATATCTGGATTACAAAGTCACTAACGTAGAAAATATGTACATCGAATGATAGATATTTGAAAGACCTTTCGAATGACGTATATGGAAAAATGGGTCAAACAAAATTTTCAGAAAAAAATTAGTTAAAGGTAACAATTATTTTTCATAAAAAATATCTATATAAATATATAAATGTCTTTGTAAGTTTGTTTGTTTGTTTGAGCATCACGCCTAAACGGCTGAACCGATTTTATTGAAATTTGGAACGTAGATAGATCCTTACTTGGAAGCGTCAATAGGCTATAACTTTTTTCAATACTTGTATCAGAAAGGGGTAAACAGGGGGAAAACCGGTAAAATTGGTACCTTTAGTTCTTAAACAATAAATACTAAACGGCCGAAACGATTTTATTGAAATTTCCAACATAGACTACGACAGGGGTAGCGAAGCGCACCGGGTCAAGCTAGTTTTAAATAATTTTTGTAAGCTGAAGATTTTTTATTTTGTTTTTTTATTTTTGGTTCAAACTATTTTTTGAGATATTTCGATTAGATTACATTCGTCCCCATACAAATGATTTTAACGAGCCTAAAACATTTAAAATTCAACATAAATAAGTTTCGTATCTATGGAAACCATGCGTTTTAATTTTATGACGATCAGTCTATGATTATAGTCCTTATACTTCCGAAAATCACTTACAAAATAACTTTTCTTTTTTGTGTACATTTTCCATGGATTTATTTTTATTTTGTTATACAAAAATAATAATATACAAATCAAAACAAAATTTCTCAAAAATTAAATCAATCGTTCTTATGGCCTATGATATATATTTATTTATGTATGTAATAATAAATTAAGCAGAAAATTATATTAAAATCTAATATCGAATGTCTTATAATCTAAACGATTTAATGTACCCATATTTCGTAAATCACATTTTTCAATTTGACATCCCGGAGAACCTTTTGTCGACAACCAGTCAATCCTGCGGCAAAAGTAAACAAAATTATTCGTTATTAAGTTTGGTAATATTGATTGGCATTTAAACAAAAATTACATTTTATCAACTTCATCTTTTGGTCCTTGCATTTTGCCTAAAATGGTGCCCCTTTTGGAATTCTTTACCCATCCTGTAATGCCGGCTTTGGTGCATAAATCTCGAGTGAATTTTGTGAAATAGCAACCTGAAAGTAAAAATGTTTTAATTAGATCAATGATACAAATTATGGGCCTCATTTTGTAAAACGCAACGACAAACGTTAAACAAATTTTGTATGGAAAAAGTCAAGTTTCAAACATTTTTCCCCTGTATTCATCATACAAATTGCTTACGTTTCTGAACGCGTCGTTTTATAAAAAGAGGCCGGCCATATGTTTTTTGTGAAAAAGCGTTTTATATGAAAAATATAATTTATTTCTTGGCTACGTTTTAGATTTTGGCATAATTAAGATGATATAATAAGGAAAACCACATATTTGCTAAAAAAAATTTTGTCAGCCATAAGATTTTTTTTATACCATTTACCATGATTAATTTCCATATTTTTCATTTCCCCATAAATTACATTCTGGAACGTTTAAGATAGCGAAGTCGACATAGTCGATATAAGTATATTTACAACCATGATTGATACATGAATATAGCGGGTATATTTCTTGTTCTTTTGCTATTTAAGATCGGGAAAATCGACCCCAAAATGCGATATAAGCAAAAATCCACCAATACTCCTTTTTTTTACCTGTATCTCGATTACTATGTTATGTACGTACAACATATGGATATCAAATGAAAGGCAATTTAAACACACATGGGTTAAAATCTTAAAAACTATTTTTTAAACCGAATTTTTCTTCGCTAATATTTTTATATCCAAACATTTTTTCAACGATAATTTTTTCACCAAAAATTTCTTTCAACATTTTTTAATCTTTATCTTAAAGTATTATTTGTAAATAATCGGCACAGCCGAATATAGTTGTTTTTTTAAAAAGTCAATACAATTCCTTACGCAAAATGACCAAGAAATCTTAAAGAAAACGATTGACTATGTTTTCGAAATGCAAAACACAATTTGAAAAAAGCAAATATACTTGATATTAATATTCAAATATGAATTTCTGGTTTCTCTGGTTATAATAAATAAATGTATTGTTTAAAAATTATCTAAGATTTTCTATATAAGATAACATTTCTATATAACATCAACTACATACATTGTAGTACATTGAATTAATGAAAAAAGTCAAGGTAGTTTGTTGTTTTACCCAATTCATGGGTGTTTTTTTTTATTGTTATATTTTCCCAAAACCAAAAAAAAAAAAAACGCCACGCATTTTAAATACATATGCTGACAAACAACCGCCAACGAATTACATTTTATTCTGAAATTAAATTCAATATACACATGCGATGAATGCAATTTAAATCTAATTTTAATTTAGAAAATATTCAAGAATTTCTATACAAGAAGTAAAAATAAACACGAAATGGTGTTGAAAAAAATACAAAATAAGCTTTATTTATCTTTATTTTTTATATTTTTGTTGTTGTCGGCAGCAGTAATACAAATTTGAATAAATAACAATTGTTTAATTATAAAATAAATTTCGAAATTTTGAAAAAAATTGAAAATTTTGAAAAAAAAACTAAACAAACTTTGTTTTATACACTTATTCAGGAAAAAATGTTTTAGTTCCACAACTAATTCTACACCATTTCCAATTGTATGTCCGAGTATTCCAATTATATTTCATAAAATTCTAAACATTTTTTTTTTAAAAGAACGACTTTATTAAAGAAAGAAAATCATATTTGTAACAACAACACTTTTAATTAAACCCTTCACCATGTGGCAAGGGTATATATAAGTTTGTCATTCCTTTTGTAATTTCTACATTTTTCAATTGCGACTCCATAATGTATATACATATATTCTGGTTCGTTATAGACAGCGGACTAAATCGTCCCATAAATGGCTGAGATATAAGGAAAAAACCGGGACAACCTCGATTTTTTGCCTATTTTTGATCTACATCTGGATTACTAAGTCATTAATATTAGAGTTTTTAAAAAACCGAAGAATTTCATAACCGCGGTTTCGGTTTTAAAAAATTGAAAACCGCTCAGTTTCGGTTCAGTTCGGTTTTTTTTCTAATGGTACTTTTTAGTATATTAAATTATTTTACTTATATGTATACATAAAAGTTGGCTGATATGCTTCAGAGTAAAGAAAGACAAGGATAGAAGGCATAAGATATTGAGGTAACAAAAACTGTTATTGAAATTTCTATAATAATGAACCTACTTATAAGCAGGAAATTAAACACACATGATCCTGACTGAGTTAGAATATAAAAAAGGGACTTGAATATTTGAATATTTTATAACGATGGACCTTTTAACACGAAATTAAGCATTCATGGTTTAGTGATAATTAACTTTAAAATTGAAAATTAGGCATAAATGATTCTGAATGAGTTAGAATTCACAAAAGGTGATTATAGTGGTACCTTTTTTTTTTTTTATTTTATATAATAATGGACACAGAAATATGAAATTAGACATTCATGATGCTGAGTAGGAATACAAAATGTGGGTCTTTATGGTACTATTTTTATTCTAATAATACGTTTATAATGAGCTAGAATCCACATTATAATGAATCAATAAACATGAAACTAGAGACATATTTTCCTGAATTATTATAAATTCACAAAGGGAGATTTAATAGTATTATTTCTTTCTTCCAATTGGGTTGGAAGATATTCTTAAGATATTTTTACCGATCTGTTTTTAGAGATATTGGATGAAAAAGTTTGTTTCTCATTTCTGAATTTTGAATTTTTCGACTGAAAATAGATTAAAAGTAAAAACCGAAGAATAATTGTCGGTTTCGGTTTCAGGATTGGAAACTCTAATATAGACAATATTGATATCTAATGATAGACATTTCAAAGTCCATTGCAACGATGTATATAAGGCTATAGTAATTTGGACAATGGGTCAAAATCGGGAAAAATATTTTTTAACCCGATTTTTTTTTTAACAAAAATTTTTTTTATTACAAGAAAATTAAAATATTTTTTTTTTTAAATTGGAAAAAAATGAAAAAAAACAATTTGAAAAACAAGTTTTTAAAAATTATCTGAGATTTTCTATATAAGATAACATTTTTTAACCCGATTTTTTTTTTTAACAAACATTTTTTTTATTACAAGAAAATTAAAATATTTTTTTTTTTAAATTGGAAAAAAATTAAAAAAAACAATTTGAAAAACAAGTTTTTAAAAATTTTTAATTTTTAATCAAACAAACCTTATCAACAGAGAGTTGATAAGCCAGCTAGCTCCTTTCGTTTTGGGCCCTATCGTGTTTTCAACAGACAGACCGACGGACGGATATATGTATATACTTTTGTAGGTCTGGGATGAATACTCTGCTTTTTTGATGGTGTGTATAAAAATACAAATACAAAATCCGTTTACAAATGGCTATTTTTTACTGATTCAGTTAAAAGGTTGTACTAAAACTGCCAATTGCAAAAACAACAGACACATTGTTTTAGTGTATCACAAACAAAATAAGAAATTGCCTGTTGATTTTGTAGTCAAATAAAAGGTTTATACAACAAACCTTTTAATTGAATTACTAAAAAGTTAATTTTAGTTCAGAGCTGCTCATCCCCATTAGACAATAAAATGCGAGATTTACAATAGATGGCTTATCTTTTGAACTCGATTGTATGTTTTAATACACATTTTTTTAATTTTCATGTAGATATGCCATTATCTTATAGGAATTCGCCTTGGTATATATTAATAAAATCGTTAGCTTATGTCGTTTTCTTTTCTGAAAAAAATGTAGTTTGGTAAGCGTATAACGTGTTCTTTTCAAATAATGTTGCCCAAATACCCCGAAAATATGCTACATGTTTCACCCTCAATTTTAACAAATGGTTAGAATGGCACCACTTTTTAAACAGCTTTTCTTGTTATTGTTTTTGAAGTTCGTGTGTGTTAATGAAATAGTTTTTGTATTTATACCCCTCACCTTCGTGAGAATGGTATATATAAATTTGTCATTCCGTTTGTAATTTCCACAATATAATTTTCCGACCCTATAAAGTATATATATTCTGAATCCTTATAGATAGCGGAGTCGATTTAGCCATGTCCGTCTGTCTGTCTGTTGAAATCAATTTTCCGAAGACCCCAGATATCTTCGGGATCCAAATCCTCAATAATTCTGTCAGACATGCTTTCGATAAGTTTCCTATTTAAAATCAGCAAAATCCGTCCATAAATAACAGAGACATGAGCAAAAATCCGAGACAACCTCTATTTTGGCCTATTTTTTGATCTATATCTCGATTACTAAGTCATAAATATAGACAATATGGATATCTAATGGTAGATATTTCAAAATCCATTGCAACGATTTATATAAGGCTATACAAAGTTGGACCTATAATGGGTCAAAATCGGGAAAATATTTTTTAAACCGAATTTTTTTTTCACATAAAACATTATTTTGTCATAAATTTTTTCACTAATAAATTAAAAAAAAATTAAAAATTGGAAAAAACTTTTAAAAAACAATTTTGAAAAAAAAAAATTAAAAAAAAAAATTTTAAAAAATTAAAAAAAAAATTTTTTTACAATTAAAAATTTTTTTTTTTAAATTTTATTTTAAAGTATAATTTGGTGAAGGGTATATAAGATTCGTCACAGCCGAATATAGCTCTCTTACTTGTTTTTGATTAAAAGTGTTAAAACGGAAGCAAAAAAAGTATAGTTTTAGAAAATTGCATTAATGGTAATGATTTTTAATCTTTAAGAATAAATGGTACAAAATATGTTGGTAATATTTTGTGTCAGAAACGAAAACTCCATTAGAGTGCAAACTAGCAGGTTTTTTGGATTGTGACCTATTTATCGCATATTTGGATACGTTTCCATTGTATTGTCATCCACTGTATATCACAGTTTAGACATACATAGCTCCCATATAAGTCCAGCATCCGAAAATCACTTTAACGAGTATAGATTTCTTATAAATATTGGTATCCAAATAAAATTCAACACAAATATGTTTCATATATACATGAGATATGCCATCTAATTTTATGGCGATCCCGTCCATAATTATTCATAGCTCGTATATAAATTTGAAAAGAAAACTTTTAATAATCATAGACTTGGTGTAGGGTATTATTTGGTGGGACTTTTTTACTTGTTTTAATTTACATTAATTTTATATTTGCGACATAATAAAGTATTCTCGATCGTTATAGATAACGGATTCGATATAGACATGTCCGACTGTCTATTGAAATAAACTTTTCGAAGCCCCCAAATAGCTTACATACATGAAAATCGCCCCATAAATGGCTGAGGTATAAGCAAAAAACTACTATTTTTGTATCTATGTATATCTAGATTACTAACTCATTAACTCATTGACATGGGTAAAACCCGAAAAACATTTTTTAATCCAAATGTTTCTTTGCCCCAAAAATTTGTTCACAATTTTTTTTATTCATCAAGAAATGTTTTCACCAAAAATTATTTAAAATTTTTATCTTACTTTGGTGAAGGGTGGGTATATAAGATAGGAATATAAATCTCTTACTTATTTTAATATACATATTTTTTTTTCTAGCATAAAATATTGAAATTCGGTTAATATTTTCTTTATAAATTGCCTTGTATTTTCTATTCAGTTAGAATTACCAATAAATTCAATATGAAACATAGCTTTAATGGATGCTAATTCTCATTAAAATTTTGAAATTACATATTTTATTCGATGAATCTTTATACACATAAATTTATTTGTTAAAATTAAATTTTATTGATTTGCAAATGCACGCGAGTGCCATACATTTACGAGTATTTAGCAAAACTTACCCTGCACATGACCGTACACTTCAAATTCGACAGTTATTAGTTGTCGTATATCTGGAATACCACCCATTGTGGCAATAATAATTCACTTAATCAGTTGCAAATGTTTTAACCTCTACTTATTATGTAAATACTTGATGTTATTAATTATAATTCTTTATAATTTAGAAATGTTAAAGAATTTATATTTAAATTCGTTAGCAAACACTGTTAAAAATTATATAAATTCCATTAATATTCTTGTAATAGTAATAACTTTTATTTATTTTTTCTTGATACGAGTATATGTAGATATTTCTTTTTTAATTTTCTATTTCGTAATTGTACAAAAATTACTTTCTAATGCTAATCAAAGGCGAATGAAAATTTGTTATTTTCTATTCTAAATACTTTGCTCTTTAAAATTAAACTGAAATGAACAATTTCAATTGGATTGTGATTTCCCTTAAGTAAATGTTGTTTGTTTGTTTCGCCAACTCTTGAAACGTGTAGACAATTATTTTCATTCAAAATTGAAAATACATATATACAATTGAAATTGTCCTCGATTGATTTGCATTATAGTTCAACAACAACCACATGTCTGTTTAGAAAATTTTCTTTTTATTTTCATTTATTTAATTTTTATTTATTTGTTGTAGTTTTAATGATTTTTTTTATCTTCTGCAGTTGGTTTTTCATTAATTTCTAGAGTCCGACCGAAACCCAATCGAACCGAACCCAATATTCAAATGTATACATTTATATTTATATATATACAACAATATATTGTTCTATTAGCTTGACCCGGTGCGCTTCGCTACCCCTGTCGTAGTCTATGTTGGAAATTTCAATAAAATCGTTTCGGCCGTTAGGATTTATTTTTTAAGAACTAAAGGTTTTAATTGCAAATAACTTTTAAACTGCCTTACCAATTTTTACACTATTAGTCTCATAGTAATCCTAAAAATCCTTTTACTATGAACTACCATATGTACTCAATACAGTTTTGTTATGGATTTCTCACTGTTATAAAGTTCAGAATACGGGTATAAATATGAAATATCGTTTGTGCCAAATTTATTTTAATTCAATGCATTAGTTTTTTCTTTGATATATTTTAATATATATATATTAACGAAAAAAATTGTTTGTATTGTTGAATTTTGTATTTTTTTACGATTAACTAAAATCCCGAAGTCCCGAAAAATCTCGAAATCACGAAAAATCCCGGGATGCCGAAAAATCCCGGGGTCCCGAAAAATCCCGGGATCCCGGGATTTGTAAAACCCAGTCCCGTTTGGCATCCCTAGCTATGACGATGTTTTCATCAGCACTGATTAGTCAGCACTGACGATGTTTACATCAGTGCTGATTAATCAGCTATGACGATGTTTTCATCAGCACTGACGATATTTACACCAGTGCTGATTAATCAGCTATGACGATGTTTTCATCAGCGTTGACGATGTTTTCATCAACACTGATTAGTCAGCACTGACGATATTTACATCAGCGCTGATTAATCAGCAATGACGATGTTTTCATCAGCACTGACGATGTTTTCATCAGCACTGACGATATTTACATCAGCACTGATTAATCAGCACTGACGATGTTTTTATCAGTGCTGATTAATCAGCTATGACGATGTTTTCATCAGCACTGACGATATTTACACCAGTGCTGATTAATCAGCTATGACGATGTTTTCATCAGCACTGACGATGTTTTTATCAGCACTGATTAGTCAGCACTGACGATGTTTACATCAGCACTGATTAATCAGCTATGACGATGTTTTCATCAGCACTGATTAGTCAGCACTGACGATATTTACATCAGCACTGATTAATCAGCTATGACGATGTTTTCATCAGCACTGATTAGTCAGCACTATTAGTCAGCACTGACGTTGTTTTCATCAGCACTGACGATGTTTTCATCAGCACTGACGATGTTTTCATCAGCACTGACGATGTTTTCATCAGCACTGACGATGTTTTCATCAGTACTGACGATGTTTTCATCAGCACTGATTAGTCAGCACTGACGATGTTTAAATCAGCACTGACGATGTTTTCATCAGCACTGACGTTGTTTTCATCAGCACTGACGATGTTTTCATCAGTACTGACGATGTTTTCATCAGCACTGACGTTGTTTTCATCAGCACTGACGATGTTTTCATCAGCACTGACGATATTTACATCAGCACTGATTAATCAGCACTGACGTTGTTTTCATCAGCACTGACGATGTTTTCATCAGCACTGACGAAGTTTTCATCAGCACTGACGATGTTTTCATCAGCACTGACGATATTTACATCAGCACTGATTAGTCAGCACTGATCAGTAATCATTCAGTGCAGCATCGAATAATAATTAAGTGTATTATTACATACTCAATCATGCAAGTTATTGTGACAATCATATATATGATTGTTTTAACCATATATATTATTGCGGCACTCTACTTGTACCATCACTCTGTTAAAGATTAATTATATTATTGCTATTTTTTAAAATACTATTTTAATAGTATTTTACCAATTTTACCCTTTTTCCCCCTGTTTACCCCTTTCTGGTCCAAGTATTGAAAAAAGTTATAGCCTATTGACGCTTCCAAGTAAGGATCTATCTACGTTCCAAATTTCAATAAAATCGATTCAGCCGTTTAGGCGTGATGCTCAAACAAACAAACAAATAAACAAACAAACTTACAAAGACATTTATATATTTACTAGCTTGACCCGGTGCGCTTCGCTACTCCTGTCGATGTAAAAATCGGTTCAGCCGTTTAGTAATTATTGCTTAAAAACTAAAGGTACCAATTTTACCCGTTTTTCCCCCTTTTTATCTCTTTATGGTCCAAGTATAGAACAAATTTATAGCCTATTGACGCTTCCAAGTAAGGATCTATCTACGTTCCAAATTTCAATAAAATCGGTTCAGCCGTTTAGGCGTGATGCTCAAACAAACAAACAAACAAACAAATAAACAAACAAACAAACTTACAAAGACATTTATATATTTATACAGATATAGATATAGATTAATTTCCAAAAAAATTAGTTATTTTAGTTATAGAGCATGTTTCAGCTTATTTTTTATATTGTGTACTCCATTAATCTTATTTTTATACCCTTCACCTTCGTGAGAAGGGAATATATAAGTTTGTCATTCCGTTTGTAATTTCCACAATATAATTTACAGACTTTATAAAGTATATATATTCTGAATCCTTATAGATAGCGGAGTCGATTAAGCCATGTCCGTCTGTCTGTTGAAATCAATTTTCTGAAACCCCAAATAACTTACAAACTTCTTCCGGCTCGGTTGCTATTTAAAATCGAGAAAATCGGCCCAGAAATGGCTGAGATATAAGGAAAATACCGCGCAACCTCGATTTTTGATCTATATATGGATTACTAAGTCATTAATATAGACAATATGGATATCTAATGATAGATATTTCCAAGTCCATTACAACGATCTATATAAGGCTATTGTAAGTTGGACCTACAATGGGTCAAAATCGGGAAAAATATTTGTTAACCCGATTTTTTTTTTTTCCCAAACAATTTTTTTGTCACAATTTTCACTTGTAAATTTAAAACATTAAAAAAAAAATTAAAAAAAACTATTTCGAAAAAAAATGTTTGAAAACAATTTTGAAAAAAATTATTATTTTTTAAATTTTGAATAACAATTTTGAAATAAAATTTTTAAAAAAAATTTTTTGAAAAGAATTTTGAAAAAAATTATTATTTTTTAAATTTTGAAAAAAAAAAAAATATTTTTAAATTCTGAAAAAAAAATTTTGAAAAAAAAAAAAAATTAATTTTGTTTACCTAAAAATATTTAAAATTTTTATTTAAAGTATAATTGGTGAATTGGTATATAAGATTCGGCACAGCCTGAACATTTTCTGTCTACATTATTTTAAATTTTTTGATATTTGTCATCCGAGCTTTCTTTTGATATAAAATAATAAGCCATTTGTTCGAAAATTATTCTTGAAATCGATTGAATCTTTTATGATGAATAATCATTGTTTTTCCTTCATAAAAGATTCGGTTTCGGCATTCGGCCAAACTTTGATCGAATACTGATATTATGCCGATTTATGGCCGAAATTGAAACCGAATATTCGGTCGGAATCTATTAATTTTACGTTTTCATAATACAAAATGTTAACGCTTTATAGGGTCATGGGGGTTGTAATATGTCTTATTATATCTTAATTGAAATATATCAAGTAATAGGAATGTAAGTGATTCTAAAATTAGAAATTTTAAGTAAAATAATGGAAGAATTTTTTATTTTTTCCGTATAAGACAGTAATAATCAATATATTTTGCAATGATCATTACCTTTCCTGATATGTAGCGTTACTATAGTCTAATGGGTTGATTATAAATGGCAAAAATGAATGTCAGTATTATCACTTATGTGTCGATTATGGATGGTAACCGAACTTCAGTTGCGTTGTCAGTTGCCTAAATGGTATTACAGATGGTGTTCGTTTTGCTAATGCTCCGATATATTTAAACCTGCTTTTGCCAAAAGAGACATAGTCATACGATTAAGTCTTATTTAATTAATAGAGACATTCGCTTGAGAATGGGTTAAACAATTCACACATAATATTATTTATGACATGATATTTTCTAGACATAATAACATTAATCTATTATAAAAGTAATTTGTCTAATATGTGGTTCATTTAAATATGTAGTGAAATAAATCTAGACTATTCATTTCACAAAACAATTTGGCGCCAAAATATACAAACGTGTTTTTAAAGAAATATTTCATTAACATCAAAAATGTGAAAAACATATTTATCATTCTTACACGGCACATTGTTACAGTGCCTATACAATTATCTACATTTCATTATCAACATTCAACATGAAATTAAACAAAAAATTTAAAAAATTCGCCACAATTCATTTCCTTCAATGTCTATAAAATACAATGTAATTGAATTATGTACTCAAATTTTTTATCAATATATCAGATAATACGTTGGAGAATTTTACTATTGATCATTAGCAAAATCGCTCCATAACTTGCTGAGATATGAGCAAAAATACTACCTCGATTTTTGGAATTATTTTCCGATACATACATGTGTGGGACAAACTGTAAGGGGGCTGAAAAAATGTACAAAGACGTATTGAGATTCTTGTTCTATGGGTCATTCCAAGAAAAATACCCACATACACATTTGGCTAGAGGAAATAAAATTTAATTTTGCATAGATTCTTGAATATTTTGGAAAAATCCGCTTGTAATTCCCAAAAATATTAGTCTAACACCTAAAAGATCGACTTAAAATCACTATTTAAGTCGTCTGGTTGGTTGTCCATGTAGTACAGGTTTTCGAGAAAAAAGTTCATACTGCTGAACGTTGATATGGCTTGAAAATCGTTACCCGGGGGTTTTTGGGGTTTCTGATTACGAATCTGGCTTTAGATTTTCAAAATTCAAAATGGCGGATGCAATATGACGGATAAATTTAAAAAAAAAATTGGATTTGCTGAAATTCATTATTCGGGGGTTTTTTGTGGTTGCTGATTATGAATCTAGCATAAGATTTTCAAAATTCATTATATACTGCTTTGTGTTGACTTACAAAATTCACATATTATGCGCATCTTTTTCGGTCTATTAAAATTGTTTGAAATCGGACCATTATTTCACCTAGCCTCCATACAAATTTGCTTTATATAAAAATAAATAATACCTGCAAATATATGTATATAGCACACTTCGGAAAATAACTTTAACGATATTAAAAGTCTGAAAAATGTTGATATCCAACTAAAATTATGTACAAAAAAGTTTCATATATGCGTAGATCATATAATATTATTTACTAGCTTGACCCGTTGCGCTTCGCTACCCCTGTCGTAGTAAAAATCGGTTCAGCCGTTTAGTAATTATTGTTTAAGAACTAAAGGTACCAATTTTACCAGTTTTAACCCTGTTTATCCCTTTCTGGTAAAAGTATTGAAAAAAGTTGACGCTTCCAAGTAAGGATCTATATACGTTCCAAATTTCAATAAAATCGATTTAGCTGTTTAGGCGTGATGCTCAAACAAACAAACTTATACAGACATTTATATATTTATATGGATTCAGTTAACGTATATGCCATAGATGACAAATAAATAGGTAACTGAGAGCCAAAAACCTAAGTCTGTTGTCAAAAGCCTAATTCATGAGAATGTATTGCCTATACTTTGTTATTGTATCACCCGTATCTGTGAAAAGAGAGTAATTTTTCCATTGATATTACTCTCTCCTTCCGTTCTATGCGTTTATTCTATGGTATATGCCTTAAACATGTTGGAATCTACATAAATAAAATTCTAGTCAAATAATTTCAGTATGTACATAAGATATGTCACCTATTTTTATGACGATCGGTCCATAATAAGTCTTAGCTGCCATATAGGGCTCACTTCCGAAAATCGCTTTAACGAGTATAAAATTCAACATAAATAAATTGTATATATACAGAATTGTAAGATGATCGGTCCATAATTAGTCATAACTTCTATATAAGGCCTGCATAAATCTTTTACAAGTATTGATATCTTGATAAAATTTAACTCAAATAAGTTTTATATGTACAAAAATCATGATACTAAATTTGACGATCCGTCATATATCGGCCCATATATATTCTCATATTGCGTCGATGTTCCAGTGAGTTAATAGAGCTGGATACCCTACTGTCACCGATAAGCACCTTCGTCTTCTCCTGTACGCGGTCGAGTAACTCCAAAATAGACTTCGAAGCACCAGTCCACACATGAGAGTTGTATTCCATTTAAGGTCGGTTACAATTGCTGTAAATAGTAAGGAGATAATCGTTTTAGAAAACCAAGGCACTTGAATGCTACATTCGACACTTGAAAAATCGGACATAGGACATCGCACTGAATACTCATGTCTGGAATATCAAGAGCTACATAATCTGTCGTGCGCTTGTATGTTAACATACAACATTGAATCTAGCGTCCATTAAAGTCGACTCTATTCGCACAATCCCAATCAGAGATTGTCAAGATCTTAGTTTAAGCGTGACATCAATGTTTTGCCTTATTGCCTCAATCTCCGACAGGCTTGGTCTATAATTGAATAAATATGAATGTTCCCGTCATCTGCTAAATAGTAGATAGGTCGTTTAGAAAGAATAGAAATATAGTAGGAGAAAGGACGGAGCCTTGCGTTTGATACCATCTACAAAAACTCGTGCAATCTCTGAGAAAGCTTGATATAAATCTTTTGAGATATACGCCTTTGAATTTAATAACTTAAGAATTGAACTTTGAACTTTTAAAAGAAATGTTATTTTTTTAAAAAATTTCAAAGGACATAAGGACTGAGATCGAAAATTTTTAACATACATATATGTTAATAAAAATAAAACCACTAAACTTACAGTTTTGATTTTTTTTATTTGATTGAAATTATTATTACAATTTACAAAAAAAAAAAAATATTTTTATAGTTCTAATCACTAGTTATGAAATTTTAAACCTTTTTCGGAAACCCTTCCATTATGGGTTTTATAGTGCTTTATGTAACTTTGTTCGAACAGGTTGTCCATCTCCGTTTAAAATCTACCACACTTTTGGACACCTTTTTTGTGCTCTTCAATTCTGTTTTAACAAGATCCCAATATCTCTCCACTGGTCTTATTATTGTTCTTGTACCACTCAAGGGCTTGTTTACCATAGTGACAGGATGCCAAATCAAGCCAAAAATAAGTGGACGCACTAAGAAGTCTTATGAATGGAAGCATCCGTTTGTAAACATTCATTGATGTAAATTTCGGTATTTATAGAGCCCTTTGTAACAAATGTTTGGCTTTGGCTTTTTTGCCGCAACTGCATATTGCTTGCCATACCAAGAACTTTTTGGGAAATTTTGTCTGCTTTTGGTTCCTAAACTTTTCTTCAACATTCGTTCGAGCATCAGCAACATCAACATTTTGACCCGAAAGCTGCGAAAAATCTGCCGGAACATATGTACGTTTCGTCATCCACTATGCAGCAGGAATAATTTTTTTTATAAAATTTGACTTCAATTTCCGTACTCTGTTTTTGGCCTGTAAATTTTTAGCAGCGTTCCTGTCAGGAACTTTTTGAGCCTTGTATGTTTTTAAACCTGCATTGGCTTTAACTTTTCGTACCAAATAGTCCGAGTACTGACCTAACCGGGCTGCTTTCCTACCGGATGTGTTGGGAGCTCTTTTGGAACTGCTTTTTATTTTTTTGGCTTAATAAGCATCATTCCTCCTACCTGAACCAGGTTTTCTAGTTCTCCGGGACTGTTGAATAACATTGGAAACAGTTTGACGGCAGACCTTTGATTGTTTGGCCAACTTTTTGTAGGACCAAGTTGGGTTTTGTTGAAAATATTTAATAATATTAGTACGTACTTTTTTCTGGTCACTCATTTTAATCAGATTAAGAACAAATGAACATAATTGACATTAAACATAATAACTGACAAAGGTAACTTGATCAAAAAAAATCAAATAATACTTGGGTTAAAAGTTTTAATGAAAAACGTGTGTTAAGAATTTTTCGATCTCAGTCCTTTGGAGAAAGGACGAATTCTTGCTATACCTCTGAATTAATCTTGAAGTCGTTTGATACCATCTACTAAATCTGTTGAGACATACGCCTTTAAATTTATTAACTTAAGAATTGAACTTTGAACTTTTGAAAGAAATGTGATTTCTTTATAAAATTTTAAAGGACATATCTTTATCTTTTAAAGATAATCGAATTAATGTTGTACATTGTATGGTTTAAAAGTTATGTGCCGTTATGTATGTACACTTTTGTTAAATTTTTAAGACCGAAAAGGATCTCGAGTCAAAAAGTCTATGATTTTTGACACGAGACCGGAAATGAGAAAAGCTAAAATCGGAAATGAGAAATCCGAAAAGTGCTATTTCTGTCTATTTTGGGATGGATTCTTCCCATTAGACAAAATTCAATGTAATTTTATAAAAATTTTAAATGTATTTATTTTCACAATTGCTCCCCACTGTATATCTGCTAAATTATTTGTTTAATGAAAAAATGCTAAATACATAAGATTATATGCATATAAAGGCTATTTCTGTCATAAAGATTTTCTAAAAAAGGTTTAGACTTGTTTCTGCAATTTAGCATTTCAGCATTTTTACTCGTATTTAGTATTTAATTGAACGAGAAGGCGTCATTTTATTTGGCATGATGATTCAAAACAAACAACCAAACAATAACTATTTATAGGCAACAACAACAAACATTTCTCGAGGGGTTTTCGTATTCTGACAAATTTATTTTTATTTTCGATTTGTATTTGTATTTTTATTTTTATTTTTTCTGTTAATTTGTTTAAATTTTGCTAAAAAATCGTACTTACAGACATAGTAATAATAGTAATAATAATAATGAGAGATTACATTAATACATACATACATATACATATAATTAATATCAACTAAATAATAAATTTTTTAACAACGAGGAATGTACCTATAATAAAAACTTAAAATATAAAATACAATGAGTAACAAATAATGAAAAACCTGAAATTTTTTTTTTTTTTTAAAGAGCTGTAGTAATAAGGACATTTATTGTTGATTTCATTTATAATTTATGCGTAACATGAGTTAAAGTTAATCTCTTTGTTTTTCATTTCTTATAGAATAGATTTAATCTAAAATTATGTTAAACAACTATGTCCTTACAATGTTATACTGTTAGTTAGAAGGAGTTTAATGGGTAGCTAAGCTAAACCCGTCTTTAACTGGGTATATCTGGATAAATTTTAATTTGTTCAATTTCAGTGCATATTTGTTCGTAAAATAGTTGGTTATTCTTCTTATGATTCTAACATAAGTGTCTAACAATTTATTAATAACATTGTGCTCGTACAGGTAACAAGTTGGATTCTTGAAGTTATATGGCCCAGAATGTCCCAGGGTCAATTGAGCTGCTGATAACATTAGTTTATAATAATTTAGCTTTGACAGCTATTTACTTATGACCAGATAAGGAATGTTTTTTTTTTTTAACTTAAAATTAAATCTTGTTTTTGTACAATTTTACATAATTATTTGTTACTCTCTACTTTAATGTTGTAATCATCTAATTTTAATATTAATTTCAACAACACATTTAAAGGGCACTTTTTCTCTTGATAATATTCTAAAAGAAAATATAACAAATTTTGTTATTTTCTTTAATTTTTTTAAGTATTTGTGAAATACATGTCTATAAATTAAAAAAAAAAAAAGATTTTTGTTTATTTTGATAACTCAGTCCAGTCATGGTGTTAAACCAATTGCGTTGCATCCATTCCAGATTGTATTTTTATTTCGGGTTTCGTTGGCTTTTCAATTAGCACACACTGCGCCTCCTTGTCATGGGGCGATTTGATTATAAGATTAGGCTTTGATTGAGAGTATATTTGGCTAGCGCTGTTCTTTTTATTTCGTTCTCTTTCAAAATGTAATTTCACATAATTAATCGGTATGTCGACGCATTCGCCACCCGGGCCATCGGCATCTATGTAAACACCACGCACCAATATGGAATTGGAACATTTCAAAGCGGCCAATATAAGAAATGGTATCAGATGTGTTAACCAGTAACTCAAAATTTTATTATCTGAAAATTTATGTTATCAATAGCAAATAGAATTTTGCAAATATGTTCACTCACCTGGATACAAATAAACATCCAAGAGATTCCATATTCCACGCCAGGCATTGACAGCTCCAAAAAATTCAGCAAAATAATAAACATCGCAAAATACCAATTTCATTAGACCATCGATTCGTTTGCATACCCAACGCACTAAAGGTTGCAAAATAAACGTAAAGAATACTGCTATGTAACCCAAGATCTGTAATGTTTTGTAAAATTTTACTTTAGCGTTTGAATTACAAAGTGTTTAATTCCTTTAAATACTTGCCAATGATCCCCATGCTGATTTCGCTCTGTCTTCGGGAAACAGCGTCAGATCCATTATGCCCCACAGACCTCTCCATGCTATGACCACAAGTGAACCAATCACAAATACCGAAAACAATGTATCCATTACATATAAGCCGGGCTGGTGGAAACCCTATTCAATTTGAAATGAATTTTAAATTAAATTATTGTGATTTGTTTTAAACTATTGTGATTTTTTTAAAGTTATTGTGATCGGGTTTAAATTATATAACGTTAGAAAAAATATAGCGTTTTTTGTTTTGTTGCAATTTTATCAATTGTGTAAAGTTTATTTGTAATAGATTCGAATTGAAGAAAAATTTAATCATTCAATAAATTTTATAAAACTATTTTGTAATGGATTTGAATTAAAGAAAACATTAATGATTCAATAAGGAATTCTATAAATTATTCTCAAAGGAGCAATTTAATACGTTTCCAGTAATAAGGAATAAAGCCTATGAATTAATTCATAATGAATTCTTTAATGGAAGGGTTAAAAGATACATTTTAATTTGATTTTTAAAATTTAATTAATAATTAATTTTTTCGAAAATTTAAGCATAATAAATTTGATTCAATTAGGACGCAATTAAAATAGCATAGAATGCTATTTTGGTTGGATATTCCCGAGCTTATTCTGAATCCCCAAATCTAATAGAAACGAAAATAAGCTAATTCTGGGGCATTGTAATCGATAAATTTAATAAATTTCGAATGCTTCTTGGAAATCGACTAAAAACTTATATTCGATATCCAATTAAGAAACTTCAACGTTCGAATAAGAATTCGTTAATTCTCGCATTCTTTATCGACATAAATTTCGTATGCTTCTTAGCTTTTGAGTAAAATCTAGCTCGTTATCAAATGAGAATCCCAAAAAGAAAAATACTCTCTCGTTCAAAACGGTATTCTCTCGTATACGAATGCGAAAATTACACTCCTGGTTGGTTACCGCGTAACTCAATCCGAAAACGGAAATGTTCGAAAATGTGTGCTAAATACATTGCAATTCGAAAGGATTTCCTTTCGAATCGAATTAGAGAGTAAGCACCCTGGTTTCAGTTTGTATTCGCCATTCAGTAAATCTATATAAATATATAAATGTCTTTGTAAGTTTGTTTGTTTGTTTGTTTGTTTGTTTGTTTGTTTGTTTGTTTGTTTGTTTGTTTGTTTGTTTGTTTGTTTGTTTGTTTGTTTGTTTGTTTGTTTGTTTGTTTGTTTGTTTGTTTGTTTGTTTGTTTGTTTGTTTGTTTGTTTGTTTGTTTGTTTGTTTGTTTGTTTGTTTGTTTGTTTGTTTGTTTGTTTGTTTGTTTGTTTGTTTGTTTGTTTGTTTGTTTGTTTGTTTGTTTGTTTGTTTGTTTGTTTGTTTGAGCATCACGCCTAAACGGCTGAATCGATTTTATTGAAATTTGGAACGTAGATAGATCCTTACTTGGAAGCGTCAATAGGCTATAACTTTTTTCAATACTTGGTCCAGAAAGGGGTAAACAGGGGGAAAACGGGTAAAATTGGTAAAATACTATTAAAATAGTATTTTAAAAAATAGCAATAATATAATTAATCTTTAACAGAGTGATGGTACAAGTAGAGTGCCGCAATAATATATATGGTTAAAACAATCATATATATGATTGTCACAATAACTTGCATGATTGAGTATGTAATAATACACTTAATTATTATTCGATGCTGCACTGAATGATTACTTATCAGTGCTGATGTAAATATCGTCAGTGCTGATGAAAACATCGTCAGAGCTGATTAATCAGCACTGATGTAAATATCGTCAGTGCTGACTAATCAGTGCTGATGAAAACATCGTCATAGCTGATTAATCAACACTGATGTAAATATCCTCAGAGCTGACTAACCAGGACTGATGAAAACAACGTCATAGCTGATTAATCAGCACTGATGTAAATATCGTCAGTGCTGATGAAAACATCGTCAGTGCTGACTAATCAGTGCTGATGAAAACATCGTCAGTGCTGACTAATCAGTGCTGATGAAAACATCGTCAGTACTGATGAAAACATCGTCAGTGCTGATGAAAACATCGTCAGTGCTGATGAAAACATCGTCAGTGCTGATGAAAACATCGTCAGTGCTGACTAATCAGTGCTGATGAAAACATCGTCAGTACTGATGAAAACATCGTCAGTGCGGATGAAAACATCGTCAGTGCTGATTTAAACATCGTCAGTGCTGATGAAAACATCGTCAGTGCTGACTAATCAGTGCTGATGAAAACATCGTCAGTACTGATGAAAACATCGTCAGTGCTGATGAAAACATCGTCAGTGCTGATGAAAACATCGTCAGTGCTGATGAAAACATCGTCAGTGCTGATAAAAACATCGTCAGTGCTGATGAAAACATCGTCATAGCTGATTAATCAGTGGTGATGTAAATATCGTCAGTGCTGACTAATCAGTGCTGATGAAAACATCGTCAGTGCTGATGAAAACATCGTCATAGCTGATTAATCAGCACTGATGTAAATATCGTCAGTGCTGACTAATCAGTGCTGATGAAAACATCGTCATAGCTGATTAATCAGCACTGATGTAAACATCGTCAGTGCTGACTAATCAGTGCTGATGAAAACATCGTCATAGCTAGGGATGCCAAAGGGGACTGGGTTTTACAAATCCTGGGATTCGGGATTTTCTAAAATCTAATTTAACTAAAATCTAATTTACATTCGGGATTTTAGTTAAACGTAAAAAATACAAAATTCAACAATAAAAACTATTTTTTTTCGTTAATATATATTAAAATATATCAAAGAAAAAACTAATGCATTGAATTAAAATAAATTTGGCACAAACGATATTTCATATTTATACCCGTATTCTGAACTTTATAACAGTGAGAAATCCATAACAAAACTGTATTGAGTACATATGGTAGTACATAGTAAAAGGATTTTTAGGATTACTATGAGACTAATAGTGTAAAAATTGGTAAGGCAGTTTAAAAGTTATTTGCAATTAAAACCTTTAGTTCTTAAAAAATAAATACTAAACGGCCGAAACGATTTTATTGAAATTTCCAACATAGACTACGACAGGGGTAGCGAAGCGCACCGGGTCAAGCTAGTACATAATAAACAATATAATAAACTTCTATTATGATCCATTTTAAATACACAACAAGTAAGAGGGCTATATTCGGTTGTGCCGAATCTTATATACCCTTCACCAAATTATACTTTAAAATAAAATTTTTTTCGAAATTTTTTTAAAGTTTTTTACAATTTTTTTTAAAAAAATTTTTTTAATTTAAAATTTTTTTTTTTAACTTAAAAAAATTCGGGTTAAAAAATATTTTTCCTGATTTTGACCCATTGTAGGTCCAACTTACTATAGCTTTATATACATCGTTGCAATGGACTTTGAAATATCTATCATTAGATATCCATATTGTCTATATTTATGACTTAGTAATCGAGATATAGATAAAAAATAGGCAACCAAAATAGAGGTTGTCTCGGATTTTTGCTCATATCTCCGTTATTTATGGACGGATTTTGCTGATTTTAAATAGGAAACTTCTTGAAAGCATGTCTGACAGAATTATTGAAGATTTGGATCACGAAGATATCTGGGGCCTTCAGAAAATTGATTTCAACAGACAGACAGACGGACAGGCAGACGGACATGGCTAAATCGACTCCGCTATCTATAAGGATCCAGAATATATATACTTTATAGGGTCGGAAAATTATATTGTGGAAATTACAAACGGAATGACAAATTTATATATACCCTTCTCACGAAAGTGAAGGGTACAATAAATGTACTAGTTACTCACCCCCACTTTAAACATTGTTTCCACTTCAAAATAATCACTTTTATGATCCATAATAACGGAATATGGAGCAGCTCCCAAATTTCGTACGGTACGTGTAGCAATTAGAAACAGCAGGGCCACCAGTGTTACTACACAAATAATAATTAACGAATCGGCACTGGTCAACCAATCGCACAGTACCCATGACCCTCTCCACATGTTGACACACACAATGCCAAAGATGAATGTGTAACAACGTGAGAAAACATAGAAGGTAAGACGATGTTTGTCCGGATGTATGTTATCTATGAAGAAACGCTGTGTCAGTGTGAACAGCATATGACCCAGGCCACCGATGAGAAATGAGCAGAGCGCTGACAGCGGTACACTCTTGGGGAAGATTAGAACACCGATTAATTCCCAAGTGCCACGCCAATAGGCAATGACACAGGGTGCTACAATTAGACATGAGAGTACGCAATCTAGGGTTTCGAGTAGCATATCGTGTAGACTTCGATGTTTCTTTGTGGAGGTCGATGTGTGATTTGTGGCAGGTGCATTCTGTAGAGGATGAGTTAACGATTGCTGTTGGTGATGTTGAGATTTGTGGCAGCTTGTAAGACATGGTGCTGTAGATAGATTTGATTGTGTCGTATCACTAGTAAGCATCATAGTGAGTGATAGTGATATTGTTTGGTATTAAGACTCCTTGATGTTTGTTTTGTTTGTAAATCTTTGATAAAAGGCAGTTGCTGGTGTTGGAGTATTAATTGACAAAATTCTGCTTTGTATAGTTTATGATTTATAAGAATTCATTTTCTAGAAAAATAAATGTTTGTTTTAGTTAAAATCTCTAAATATTTGTTGTATATCGTCTAGACATTAACTCTGGGCATATATATTTGTATATTTAGTTGTGTTTTAGTTCCAATAATCGTAGTAACACAATTAACATCATTATTAAAATTATTGTTTTGATAATATCTCTCTCTCTGTATATCTCTTTGTGTGTTTCTGCTCCTCTGGCTCTCGATATGAGAAAATAACAAAGTGTCAAGGTGCCTTCCCCCTTAATACATCCAACATGATGTTTAAGGGTTTCCGTTTCCCTTTGTCTCAATATTGTTTGTTTTTTTATTTTTTCAAGTATTACGAGTGTATTTTTAAATGATTATGAGACTTGATGATGTGATAATTGTTTATTATTATAATTGTCTGTTGCTGCTGATATTGTTGTAGCTATTTATTTATTTGTTTGTTTGTTATGTATGTTGATTGGCTTGTAAAAATAATTATTATCTCCCTCTCTATAGTGTTTGTGCTATTTACTTGTCTGATTATAATTGTTATTGTTTAATTAGCTTTGTAAATCTTTAAATAGTTTTTAAACTACATATAATTTTTTTCAAAAAATTTTCCAATTATTATTGCACATTTGTCGTTATGTTTGTTGCTGATGTTTGTGAGAGGGAAAAGTAAGAGATTTAGGACAAAGCGTTGCTATTGGAAATTTTCCTAGGAATTTTTAGTTCATCTCCTCTGTTTAAAATCGTTTTAATAATGTGTTGTTTTAAGATATTTTGAGACGTTGTTAGTCGGTGAAAGTTATTTGACGATCTGTAAATATAAGATTTAATTAATGAATTAGTTTTAGTTATATTGGTAAATAGAGAATTCTTATAGTAGGTCAGTAAAATGTGGTATACAAATTACAAATTTCTTTTAGATTTAAGAACATATTGGGGCATACAAAACAGGACTTAATATTTTTAAAGCAGCTATGCTATTTGAAAAAAATTGGCAATTGAAATTTACATAAAAACAAGTAAGAAAGTATGGTCGGTCAAGCCCGACCATATAATACCCTACACTAAGTAAATGAGCAAAAACATTTTTCTTTCAAAATTTCAATAATTTATGTTGGTGAGCGATTTTCGCAAGTGGGCCTTATATGGGAGCTATGACAAATTATGGACCGATCACCACGAAATTTGGTCACGTGATTAATGTTTATATGAAAGTTATTTATGTTGAATTTTATGTGTATACCAACATTTGTAGAAGATTTATGCTCGTTAAAGTGATTATCGGAAGCAGGCCTTATATCTGAGCTATGACTACTTCTGGACCGATCATAATAAAATTTGGTGACATGAATTCCCTGTATATAAAACTTATTTGGACAAAAACTTGTGTAGATACCTATATAAATTAAACATTTGTGACGGATAAAATCCACTTTCGGGAGGACATTTGTATGGGGGCTAGGTCAAATAATGGACCGATTTCAGCCAGTTTCAAGAGGGATCGTCCTTGGGCAGAAAAAATGATATGTACCAAATTTTATCGAAATATCTTTAAAATTGCGACCTGTACTCTGCGCACAAGCTTTACATGGACAGTCAGCCAGCCAGACGGACGGACGGACATCGTTTAATCGACTCAGAAAGTGATTCTGAGTCGATCGGTATACTTTAATGTGAATGTTAGACTAATATTTTTGGGCGTTACAAACATCTGCACAAATCCATTATACCCTCCCCACTATGGTGGTGTAGGGTATAAATAGGTTACATTGGAAGGCTCTGGATATCGTAGTAATACAAATTTTGAACTTTTTTTCTTTTATAGTACTTCCGAAAGTGTTATTATTTGCGGAAAGTTTTGCTTTACTTCTTTAATTTGAAAAAAGGTCCGCTGAAGCATACCGATTGCTCACCAAAGCTTATGGTGAATGCGTTTCATCGGTTTCAACGTGCGAGAGATGGTTTGTGGGGTTCAGAAGAGGTGTTTTTGAAATGGGAGAGGTGTTTTGAAAGAATTGGAGGCATTACTCCATGAAGATAGTTTTAAAATTCAACAAGAGCTTGAAAAGCTATTGGGAGCTACTCAATCAGCAATTTAAAACGTTTGAAAGCAGTAGGATTCATCTTAAACCAGGGAACTTGGGTACCATACGAATTGAAGCTGAAGTTGAGACCTTAAAATGCGATTTTGTATGTCTGAAATGCTTCTTCTACGCTATAAATGAAAATCATTTTTGCACCAATGAAAAATGGATCCATTACGACAACCCGAAGCGTAAGAGATCATCCTCGAAACTCGGCCAACCAGTCGTATCGACACCAAAGCCAAATATCCATGGAGCTAAGGTAATGCTCTGCATTTGGTGGGAGGAAAAGGGTTCTATCTATTATGAGCTGCTGAAATCTGGTTAGAACATCACATGGTCGCAACTGATTCGTTTGAAGCGAGCATTTGTCGAAATCGCCCAGAATCTGCGGCCAGACATGAAACCGTATTATTTATTCATGGCAACGCTCGGTCACATTATGCAATACCTGTTAAAAAGTATTTAGAATGAAGTGGTTGGGAAGTTTTGTCTCACCCGCTTTATAGTCCAGACCTTGCCCGTCTAACTACTATTTATTGCGATCGATGCAGAACGCTCTCTCTGTGATACGCTTCACTTTAGAACAGATTATCCGAAATTGGCTTGATTCGTTCTTGGACTCAAAAGATGAGCATTTATTTTGGCTCGGAATCTATATGTTGCCAGAAAGATGGGAACAGGTCATAGCTAACAATGGCCAATAGTTTGAATAAATATATATTGTACAAATGTTTCAAAATAAAAGATAAACATTTTGAAAAATCCCGCAATATTGAAAATTTCAAAATTATTATACAGGTGGAGCAAAAGTAATCCTCCTATCAGAAAATGCTATAAATTTTACGATTGGCCCCTAATGTCAGTTCTGTTTTGACATTTGTGTAGTAAACACATGCGAAATACAAGTTAATAAACAATGTTACGCTACACTGCTCCAGAAAGCGGAATATTGCTGACTATTTATTTGACCAATAATCGGTCGGTGACTTTGGCACAAATTTCTTCGCAGATTTCCTGGCCGTCCAACGCCTACTGGTGAAACACTGCGACGTTTAGCCGCTCGCCTCGAAGAAACTGGCACAACACGAGATGCTGCCAGGCGTGGCAGAGCCCGGAGTAGCCGTTCTGCAGAGAATATTGCTGCTTATCCTTAATCACCACCAAGAGGAAGATGATTTTTCATCAAAAATAATCATGAGTGATGAGGCCCATTTCCATCTTAGCGGGTACGTAAATAAGCAAAATTTACGCAACTTGATGAATTGAGATTGGAAAACATGTGGTTCCAACAGGACGGTGCAACGGCATACACTGCACGTGCCACAACCGATATGCTGAAGGATGCATTTCCCGGGTGCCTAATCTCTCGTTTTGGCGATTTGCACTGGCCAGCAAAATCGCCTGATTTGACCGCTCCAGACTTCTTTTTGTGGGGCTTTTTGAAGTCGCGGGTTTATGTCAACAAGCCTCAGACTCTTGCAGCTCTTAAAGACAATATCCGTCAAGAATGTGAGGAAAATGCCATAAAAAGGGCTCAAATGACAATCAACTGTGACGGCGGCCATTTACATGACATCATATTCTCAACTTGATGTAAAAAAAAATAAAAGACCAAATAAAAATAATCCACAAGAAGAATCAAAGTTTTTCATTTTCTTTTTTTAATTACAGCCAAAAAACATCGGAAGTTTACTTTTGCGCCACCTTGTATATTAGACTTTCAGATACTCAAAATGTATCAAATTAGAGCCCATAAAAATTAAATTCGAATCAATTTTACAAAATACTTTAGAGATTTTGTTTCTCCACTAGTCTATTTTTATTTCGGCGTTGAAATCATTCAGGTTTAAGAATAGTATTATAGTTTTTAAGTAAATTTCTTAGAAGTATTGTTTTGATAATGGGCGGGTGATAAATTGAAGAAATATTGATTGATTTAATGAATCTACCCAACAAAAACTTGGTAATGACTTGCAATTATTCAATAATTTACCTTTAAATAACTACTATATACCGTCTACATTACTTAGAAGTAGTCGTATAATGGCTTATTTATTATCTGTTATATAACTGCTTATGAGCATATTCTGGTTTTACTGCTACCGGCTTCTGTGAGACCTAATAGTGTTTTCACACTGAGTGGTTTTAATGCAAAAGTTGGTTTTATCGTTAAAACCATTATTAAAACCTGGTTTTACCATACAAAATTATTATGATAAAACCATCTTAAAACCTTTTTTGAATTGGTTTTAAGTAGGTTTTATGAAATACAACCCTGTTTTCTATGTACTAAATACAGAGCTACCAACATGAACATGTTGAAAACAGCTGATAAAAGAAAACAAAACAAATATAAAAACGAAAAAAGCCGTCGACAAAGAGTAAAACTTAAGAAAATTAAATAATGAACGCAACAGCAACAATAAAAAAATACAAGAGAAAAATAAGCTTTTAAACAGAACACAACGAAAAGGTTTTATTGAAATGTGGGTGGAAAAAATAAAGTTTGACCAATGAATGTTAAAACCAGATTTATGAAAACTTATAGTGTGAACGGAAAATCAGTTAGTTATGGTTTTAACGTTAAAACCAGGTTTTAACTTTAGGTGTGAAAACACTATAACTGTCAATGGGTTGTTAAAGTCATTACTTTTAATTACATATTTATAACAGAAATTTAGCTTTTTAACTAATTACCCGGTAATGAAAGATTTTGCTGAGTATTAATTGATTTTTTAATATTTCTTATCTATATAAATATATAAATGTCTTTGTAAGTTTGTTTGTTTGTTTGTTTGTTTGTTTGTTTGTTTGTTTGTTTGTTTGTTTGTTTGTTTGTTTGTTTGTTTGTTTGTTTGTTTGTTTGTTTGTTTGTTTGTTTGTTTGTTTGTTTGTTTGTTTGTTTGTTTGTTTGTTTGTTTGTTTGTTTGTTTGTTTGTTTGTTTGTTTGTTTGTTTGTTTGTTTGTTTGTTTGTTTGTTTGTTTGTTTGTTTGTTTGTTTGTTTGTTTGTTTGTTTGTTTGTTTGTTTGTTTGTTTGTTTGTTTGTTTGTTTGTTTGTTTGTTTGTTTGTTTGTTTGTTTGTTTGAGCATCACGCCTAAACGGCTGAACCGATGTTATTGAAATTTGGAACGTAGATAGATCCTTACTTGGAAGCGTCAATAGGCTATAAATTTTTTCAATACTTGGACCAGAAAGGGATAAAAAGGGGGAAAAACGGGTAAAATTGGTACCTTTAGTTTTTAAACAATAATTACTAAACGGCTGAACCGATTTTTACATCGACAGGGGTAGCGAAGCGCACCGGGTCAAGCTAGTAAATATATAAATGTCTTTGTAAGTTTGTTTGTTTATTTGTTTGTTTGTTTGAGCATCACGCCTAAGCGGCTGAATCGATTTTATTGAAATTTGGAACGTAGATAGATCCTTACTTGGAAGCGTCAATAGGCTATAACTTTTTTTAATACTTGGACCAGAAAGTGGTAAACAGGGGGAAAACGGGTAAAATTGGTAAAATACTATTAAAATAGTATTTTAAAAAATAGCAATAATATAATTAATCTTTAACAGAGTGATGGTACAAGTAGAGTGCCGCAATAATATATATGGTTAAAACAATCATATATATGATTGTCACAATAACTTGCATGATTGAGTATGTAATAATACACTTAATTATTAATGCTGACTAATCAGTGCTGATGTAAATATCGTCAGTGGTGACTAATCAGTGCTGATGAAAACATCGTCATAGCTGATTAATCAGCACTGATGTAAATATCGTCAGTGCTGACTAATCAGTGCTGATGAAAACATCGTCATAGCTGATTAATCAGAACTGATGTAAATATCCTCAGAGCTGACTAACCAGGACTGATGAAAACAACGTCATAGCTTATTAATCAGCACTGATGTAAATATCGTCAGTGCTGACTAATCAGTGCTGATGAAAACATCGTCAGTGCTGACTAATCAGTACTGATGAAAACATCGTCAGTGCTGATGAAAACATCGTCAGTGCTGATGAAAACAACGTCAGTGCTGACTAATCAGTGCTGACTAATCAGTGCTGATTAATCAGTGCTGATGAAAACATCGTCAGTGCTGATGAAAACATCGTCAGTGCTGATGAAAACATCGTCAGTGCTGACTAATCAGTGCTGATGAAAACATCGTCAGTACTGATGAAAACATCGTCAGTGCTGATGAAAACAACGTCAGTGCTGACTAATCAGTGCTGATGAAAACATCGTCAGTGCTGACTAATCAGTGCTGATGAAAACAACGTCAGTGCTGATGAAAACAACGTCAGTGCTGATGAAAACATCGTCATAGCTGATTAATCAGTGCTGATGTAAAACATCGTCAGTACTGATGAAAACATCGTCAGTGCTGATGAAAACATCGTCAGTACTGATGAAAACATCGTCAGTGCTGATTTAAACATCGTCAGTGCTGACTAATCAGTGCTGATGAAACATCGTCATAGCTGATTAATCAGTGCTGATGTAAATATCGTCAGTGCTGACTAATCAGTGCTGATGAAAACATCGTCAGTACTGATGAAAACATCGTCAGTGCTGATGAAAACAACGTCAGTGCTGATGAAAACAACGTCAGTGCTGACTAATCAGTGCTGATGAAAACATCGTCATAGCTGATTAATCAGTGCTGATGTAAAACATCGTCAGTACTGATGTAAAACATCGTCAGTGCTGATGAAAACAACGTCAGTGCTGACTAATCAGTGCTGATGAAAACATCAGCATAGCTGATTAATCAGTGCTGATGAAAACATCGTCAGTGCTGATGAAAACATCGTCAGTACTGATGAAAACATCGTCAGTGCTGATGAAAACATCGTCAGTACTGATGAAAACATCGTCAGTACTGATGAAAACATCGTCAGTACTGATGAAAACATCGTCAGTGCTGACTAATCAGTGCTGATGAAACATCGTCATAGCTGATTAATCAGTGCTGATGTAAATATCGTCAGTGCTGACTAATCAGTGCTGATGAAAACATCGTCAGTGCTGATGAAAACATCGTCAGTGCTGATGAAAACAACGTCAGTGCTGACTAATCAGTGCTGATGAAAACATCAGCATAGCTGATTAATCAGTGCTGATGAAAACATCGTCAGTACTGATGAAAACATCGTCAGTGCTGATGAAAACATCGTCAGTACTGATGAAAACATCGTCAGTGCTGACTAATCAGTGCTGATGAAAACATCGTCAGTGCTGATGAAAACATCGTCAGTGCTGACTAATCAGTGCTGATGAAAACATCGTCAGTGCTGATGAAAACATCGTCAGTGCTGATGAAAACAACGTCAGTGCTGATGAAAACATCGTCATAGCTGATTAATCAGTGCTGATGTAAAACATCGTCAGTACTGATGAAAACATCGTCAGTGCTGATGAAAACATCGTCCGTACTGATGAAAACATCGTCAGTGCTGACTAATCAGTGCTGATGAAACATCGTCGTAGCTGATTAATCAGTGCTGATGTAAATATCGTCAGTGCTGACTAATCAGTGCTGATGAAAACATCGTCAGTACTGATGAAAACATCGTCAGTGCTGATGAAAACATCAGCATAGCTGATTAATCAGTGCTGATGAAAACATCGTCAGTACTGATGAAAACATCGTCAGTGATGATGAAAACAACGTCAGTGCTGATGAAAACAACGTCAGTGCTGATTAATCAGTGCTGATGTAAAACATCGTCAGTACTGATGAAAACATCGTCAGTGCTGATGAAAACATCGTCAGTACTGATGAAAACATCGTCAGTGCTGACTAATCAGTGTTGATGAAACATCGTCACAGCTGATTAATCAGTGCTGATGAAAACAAAGTCAGTGCTGATGAAAACATTGTCAGTGCTGATGAAAACATCGTCAATGCTGATGAAAACATCGTCAGTGCTGATGAAAATATCGTCAGTGCTGACTAATCAATGCTGATGAAAACATCGTCAGTACTGATGAAAACATCGTCAGTGCTGATGAAAACATCGTCAGTGCTGATGAAAACAAAGTCAGTGCTGATAAAAACATTGTCAGTGCTGATGAAAACATTGTCAGTGCTGATGAAAACATCGTCAGTGCTGATGAAAACATCGTCAGTGCAGATGAAAACATCGTCAGTACTGATGAAAACATCGTCAGTGCTGATGAAAACATCGTCAGTGCTGATGAAAACATCGTCAGTGCTGATGAAAACAACGTCAGTGCTGACTAATCAGTGCTGATGAAAACATCGTCAGTGCTGATGAAAACATCGTCATTGCTGATTAATCAGCACTGATGTAAATATCGTCAGTGCTGACTAATCAGTGCTGATGAAAACATCGTCAACGCTGATGAAAACATCGTCATAGCTGATTAATCAGCACTGATGTAAATATCGTCAGTGCTGACTTATCAGTGCTGATGAAAACATCGTCAGTGCTGATGAAAACATCGTCATAGCTAGGGATGCCAAAGGGAACGGGTTTTACAAATCCCGGGATTCGGGATTTTGGAAATGTAAATCCCGGGATCCCGGGATTTTTCGGGACCCCGGGATTTTTCGGCATCCCGGGATTTTTCGTGGTTTTAGTTAAACGTAAAAAAATACAAAATTCAACAATAAAAACTATTTTTTTTGGTTAATATATATATATTAAAATATATCAAAGAAAAAACTAATGCATTGAATTAAAATAAATTTGGCACAAACGATATTTCATATTTATACCCGTATTCTGAACTTTATAACAGTGAGAAATCCATAACAAAACTGTATTGAGTACATATGGTAGTTCATAGTAAAAGGATTTTTAGGATTACTATGAGACTAATAGTGTAAAAATTGGTAAGGCAGTTTAAAAGTTATTTGCAATTAAAACCTTTAGTTCTTAAAAAATAAATACTAAACGGCCGAAACGATTTTATTGAAATTTCCAACATAGACTACGACAGGGGTAGCGAAGCGCACCGGGTCAAGCTAGTGTAAAATAAACCTTTGAACTTTAAGTTTAGATCTATTGAGAAATATTAATATTTAGATTAACTTGAAAAGTGGTTATATTTACAAAATTCAATTAAATATCAGCTCTATTCGAGAACACATGAATATGCAGGCAATTAAGGACTGAAATCGAGAAATTGTTAACATACATATATGTTAATAAAAGTGAAACCACTAAACTTACAGTTTTGAATATTTTTTTATTTGATTGAAATTATTGTTACAATTTACAAAGAAAAAAAATTATATTTCCAATCAGTAATTATGAAATTTTGAACTTTTTTCGAAAACCCTTCCATTATGATTTTTATAGAGCTTTATGTCACTTTGTTCGAACAGGTTGTCCATCTCCGTTTAAAATCTACCACACTTTTGGACACCTTTTTTGTGCTCTTCAATTATCTTTTAACAAGAGCCCCAATATCTATCCACTGGACTCAGCTCCAGGCAGTTTGGAGGAATTGCCTCTCTTGGTACAAATACCACATTATTGTTCTTGTACCACTCAAGACAGATGCCAAATCAGGCCAAAAATAAGTGGACACATTAAGAAATCTTATGAATGGAAACATCCTTTTTTGTAAACATTCCTTGATGTAAATATCGGTATTTATAGAGCCCTTTGTAACAAATGTTTGGCTTTTTTGCCGCAACTGCATATTGCTTGGCATACCAAGAACTTTTTGTCTGCTTTTGGGTCCTAAACTTTTCTTCAACTTTCCCTCGAGCAGCGACATTATGTAGCAGGTATATTTTTTGTATAAAATTTGACTTCAATTTCCGTGCTCTGTCTTTGGCCTCTAAATTTTTACCAGAGTTCCCGTTAGGAACTTTTTGAGCCTTGTATGCTTTTAAACCTTCATTGGCTTTAACTTTTCGTACCAAATAGTCCGAGTACTGACCTAATCGGAGGTATTGGGAGCTCTTTTGAAAATGCTTTTTAGTTTTTTGGCTTTAGAAACATCATGTGGACCATTCCTTCTACCTGAACCAGGTTTTATATCAAATGACAAGTTCTCCCGGTATTGTATAATAACATTGGAAAACGTTTGATAGCATACCTTTGATTGTGTGGCCATCTTTTTGTAGACAAAGTTGGGTTTTGTTGAAAATATTTAATAATTTTAGTACGCACTTTTTTAATCAGATTAACAACAAATGAGCATAATTGACATTAAACATAATAACTGACATGCTTTACAAAGGTAACTTGATCATAACAAAAAATCAAATAATACTTGGGTTAAAAGTTTTAATGAAAAACGTGTGTTAAGAATTTTACGATCTCAGTCCTTAATAAAGAAATATTAATTGATTAAATTAATTCTATCATAGATTTGTAAACATTTCATTGTATTTGCAAAAATTAAGTAAAAGAAACCTTATTATATGTATACAAAATTCTATTAACAATCAGCCCTATTCAAGAAAATGTCTATCTCGTGAGCTTGACTACACAACACTTAATAACAATTAAAATTACTAACCAAATAAATAATTAATTAATTTTATTTGAAATATTAAGCAAAGACAAAATATTGTCGTAATTAAGTGAACATGAGAACAGGAATAACCCTGAAGATCTACGATCGACGTTTTATATATGAGGTTAAGCCCATTTGAAAGCAATATTATAATTATAAGTAATTGTATCAACATTATATCTTAATAACTATAAACAAATAACTATTTTAATAATTATATTTAAAACAAACGCAATTTCTTAATTTACATGAAAATATTTGCCATTGAAAATAAAATGCATAATCCAAACAATTATTTACATTTTCAATAAACGTTCTGTGTTAATTAAATGCAAAGCAAAATAAATACACACTAACTACAATTATTAGTTGACACTTGTTGCGTATTGATTAGCAAATTAATATAATAACAGAACTGGAAGTAACCATAAACAATGAATAATAATGTCACCCTACTAAAGAGGGATTATGATATAATATAATGTAGGTCTAAAGTTTAAAAGCCTTTTTATTGTTGTTTTAATAATTGTTTGCTTTAAACAAATTGTTTATTTAATACTGATATAATTGTCAGTGACAGTTAAAAGTCACTGTTATTAAAAGTACAAACAACAAACATTATTTAAATTATTGATAAAGAATATGGTAAGCTTAAACAACAATAATATATTCTATTCTATATATATATAAGAATAACGTTACTGAGTGACTGACTGATTCAACATCGACCAGCCTAAACTCCACAAGGTAGAAACATGAAATTTAAACTACAGTTTCTTCTTTCTCTATGTAGATCCACTATGAAGTAAAAGTTTAGGGGGTAAAATCGGTAACCTTGTATTTAGAATGCCTTGTATTTCGAAATGCGGGATTTGCAATAGATGGTGCATCATTTGACACGGTTTTTGTTTTTAATAACTTATATGCAATTTTGAAGGGTAAATATCTGTAATTATAGTGTAAACAACAACGTTTTTTTTTTTTGCTTCGAAATGTAATGTACCAACAAAGCGTCATATGCGGGAAGTTTTGCTTTACTTCATTAACAAAAGTGCAGCTGAAGCACACCGGTTGTTCGCCAAAGCTTATTGTGAATGTGTTCCATCGGTTTCAACGTGCGAGAGATGGTTTGTGATGTTCAGAAGTGCTGATTTTCACACGGAAGAAAAAGATCGCCCAGGCCAGCCAAAAAAGGGTGAAGACCAAGAATTGGAGGCATTAATCAAACAAGAGCTTTGCAAAATCATTGGGAGCTACTCAAGCAGACATTTCAAAACGTTTGCGATCAGCAGGATTCATCCATAAATAGGGAAATTGGGTACCATACGAATTGAAGCCGAGAGACCTTGAAAGACGATTGATGTCCTTAGTGATGCTTGAACGCTATTGAAGAAAATCATTTTTGCTCCTAATCATTACTTGCGATAAAAAATAGATCCATTACGATAACCCAAAGAGTAAGAGATCGTATGTGAAGCTAAATATCTATGGCTCTAAGTTAATGCTTTATATTTCCTGCTGAAATCTGATTAGAACATCACAGGGAACCTGTACCGAACGCAACTGATTCGTTTGAAGCGACCATTGGCCGTAAAGCGCCCAGAATATGGGACCAGACACGAAACTGTAATATTCCATCACGATAACGCTCGGCTACATGTTAAAAACTATTTATAATGAAGTGGTTGGGAAGTTTTGCCTCACGCGCTTTATAGTGCTCCGTCCGACTACTATTTGTTTCGATCGATGCAGATCACTTTCTCTCCGTTATTGGCTTGATTCGTTCTTGTCCTCAAAAGTTAATCAGTTCTTTTGGCTCCGAATTCATGTATTGCCAGAAAGATGGGAAAAGATCATAGCTAACAATGCCAATAGTTTGAATAAATTTACAATCAGGGCCATTCCTGTTCTCACTTTCACCATTCACCGTATTTTTGGAAGCATAATTACAACAATATTTTGTAATTTCCTCAGCATTTCTAATTACAAATGTCTACACGTGATTTCTTTAACCTTAATTAAACAATTTTAGAAACTTTATTTAATCTAAATATTGTTGTAATTATGCTTCCAAAAATACGGTGAATGGTGAAAGTGAGAACAGGAATAGCCCTGATTGGAAATCTTGCATATCAAATTTTCCTTATAAAACAAATATTTAATTACAATATATTGGGGCTGGCGAATCAAACCGGGTTATCTAGTAATAATTATAATAATAAAAAAAAAGAATCTGTAAATCCCAGTTGTTATACTTTGAACTTGTATAAAATAAAATTCTTATCAAATACAAATGTCATTCGCTTATTTATCTTCTATATGTATGTACAAACAATTATAATATATTTTTTTTATTAGATTAAGTAATTATTCAATAACAAAAACGTAAAAACACAGTGGCTTACTTGTCCTATATACAATAATTGTTTATAGACAATTTGATAACCTTTCAACAATATTGATTTATGGCTAAAGAAGTCTTTAAAGATCTTTGAGTAGATCTTAAAAACGCACTTGTCTGTCTAGTGTAAAAAAAAAGTAAGTGTAGCCACTAAACATGACAATATTTTCAATATTTTGATTAAACTCATCCCATTGTGCATTATAGAAATTACGAAACTTTTTAATTAGCTAAGCTTTTTTTGTCCCCCGTTTGCTAATTGCTCTAAGCATTTTTTTTTAGTATCTATTGCATAAGGATTGGTTTATTACAGACAACAACCCACCCAATTATATTGTACTTATTTATTTATTTTTTCATTCATTTATTTATTTATACCACATACAGTGCTTTCTTTTGTTGGCTTTTCTATTCGCTTGCATCCAATTGTTGTGAAGATAATTTATATTTCTTTGATGACGTTTGAAAAAAAAAATGGCAAAGAAAGTCAGAGAAAGATACAAAGTAAATAAGTTTAAGTGTATTTAAACAATTGTTTTTTTTATTCATAATTTCTGTAATTAGAAACACTAAGCGAATGATATATAGAGCATTACAGTGATAAGTTCGTAATGGGAAGTTATTGATCTGTTTCGTTACAATGATCTTAGTTATTTATCCAATACAATTACCTAAAATCAATGTTGGCTACTGATTCAAAACATTTAAAAGGTAACGCTAATTTATATTATTAACAGTAAAAGTAATTGCTTTTAATTTCGGTTCGACCTAATTTTTATACCCTTCACCATGAGTGGCAAGGTATATATAAGAATGTATGTAATTTTTACATTCTGGATATATATTCTGGATCGTTATATATAGCAAAGTCGATATAGCCATGTCCGTCTGTATGTTGAAATCAACTTTCATCAATATATAAGGAATTTTTCAGGCTCGATCGCTATTTATCGGCCCACAAATGTCTGAGATATAAGGAAAAAACCGGGACAACCTCGATTTTTGGTCTATATCTGGATTACTAAGTCATTAATATAGACAATATGGATATCTAATGATAGATATTTCAAAGTCCATTGCAACGATGTATATAAGGCTAAAATAATAATTTGGATCTACAATGAGTCAAAATCGGGAAAAATATTTGTTAACCCGAATTTTTTTTTTAGCATAAACATTTTTTTTTACTAAAAATTTAAAAAAAAAAATTTTAAAAACAATTAAAAAAAAAAATTTTTTTTAAACAATTTTTAAAAAATTTTTTTTTTTTTAAATTTTGAAAAACAATTAAAAATTTTTTTTTTTTTTAAATTTTGAAAAAAAAATTTTGTTTACCTAAAAATATTCAAAATTTTTATTTTAAAGTATAAATTGGTGAAGCGTATATAGCTCTCTTACTTGTTTTTTAATAAAATTTACTAAAATTACAAAATTAGTTGAAAATGTATTGTCAACATTTCGCACTGGTTCCTCTAAAGCAGCGAAAGGCATTGAGCTCTCAAATGAGCTCTCTTGTTTTTGTTTTCACATGTACGCAAGCACACACATTGTATAAAAACAATCAAAACCAGTCAGTCTCGCATGAGCATTGATGGAAGTAGGTTGTGTTACGCTTTTCGCTTTTTATGCTTGTTTATTATTTCAGTTATTGTTTTTGTTTTTTTCTCAACTTTTTACTCAACTCATACAACTACAATATTTAAAAACTGTAGTGGTGTGAGTTTGCCTTTCGCTGCTCTAAAGATAATCAATTCAAATTTTAAAAATTTTCAGTAGAGGCAAAAAAACAGTTTTTTGAAAGTTGAAGACGGATACAACTGTATTTTTTGGCGAAAGAGTAGAGAAAATTATGTAAGATTTTTACTGTGGGTATATACTGTACATCGATATCTTGCTAAAATTAAAAAATTTTGAGTTGACTCTATTTAGAGGAACCAGGGCGATTTATTAGATTTTAACATCTGTAGATTGCAATAAACTCAATTATGAAAGTGTATTTTAGGGGTAACTGTAGTTTAGCGGAAACGGTAGCAAAACATGCCTAAAGTCCTTTATTGAATGATTAAGTCAATTTAATCATGTACATAGTACGAGTATGTTCTTTCGGAATGTATATCAAAAGATATAGTTTTATTAACAATTAAAATATTCATTTAAAAGATGAGATCTCATTTATAAATTGGATATGCTTACATTGGCCTAACTATAGGGTGTATGACTTTAAAATGCGGGATTTACAATAAATGGCGCATATTTTTAACGCGGGTTTTGTTTTTAATAACTTATATGTCATTTTGAAGGGTACATATCTGTCATTTATTCTTACTTAGTGTAAACAACAACTTTTTTTTTTTTTGCTTCGAAAATGTTGAATTTTGTTTTAACAAAGCGTCATATGCGGGAAGTTTTGCTTTACTTCTTTAATTAAAAAAATTGCTCACGATTGCTCACCAAGGCTTATGGTGAATGTGTTCCATCGATTTCAAGGTGCGAGAGATGGTTTGTGCGGTTCAGAAGTGGTGATTTTGACACGAAAGACTAAAATCAAAAGGCCAGCAAAAGTTTGAAGACCAAGAATTGTAAATCTCAACAAGAGCTTGCAAAATCATTGGGAGCTACTCAAGCAGCAATTTCAAAACGTTTGCGAGCAGCAGGATTCATCCAAAAGCAGGGAAATTGGGTACCATGCCAATTGAAGCCGAGCGTCCTTGTAAGACTATTTTGCTTGTCCGAAATGATGCTTGAACGTTACAAAAGAAAATCATTATTGTACCGAATCACTACTTGCGATGAAAAATGGATCCATTATAACCCGAAGCGTAAGATATCGTATGTGAAGCCCGGCCAACCAGCTGAATCGACACCAAAGCCAAATATCCATGGTGATGAGGTAATGCTCTGTATTTGGTGGAAGCAAAGGGGTCCTATCTATTATGAGCTGCTGAAATTTATCCAGTCCATCACAAGGAAACTGCAAGAAATGTCCAGAATATGCAGCCAGACATGAAAGTCTAATATTCCATCATGACAACGCTCGGCCACATGTTGCAATATCTCTTAAAATGTATTTAGAATGAAGTGGTTGGGAAGTTTTGCCTCACCCGCTCACCAGATACCTGCGCCGACTAAATTTCACGGCGGCGGCTGACTCGCGGCTCAAAGCTGGCTGTCAGCCGACAAAATAATAATTACTCAAATTGTAAAAAATTTAAAATTTAAAAAGTGAATTTCCAAAAATTTTGTTAAATATCATGCCGATTTAAGCCGCAAAAATATCGGCGGCTCGGCTCAGCCGGCTTACAGCCTTTTGGCGCAGGTCTCTGCTGCTCACCCAATAATAAAAAACTTAGAACTAAAACTAAATTTTAAATTTCTAAATTGAAATTAGTTCTAAAAGAAAAAACCGAAGAATAATAGACGGTTATCGGTTTTAAGCATTTCGCAGTTTCGGTTAAACCGAAAATTTGTCCACATTTTTCATTTGCCACCCCATAAAGTTATATTATATGCAACGGAGTCGATGTCCGTCCGTCTATCCGTCTGTAGGTTAAAATCAACTATAACTATTTTATGCATCAATATATACGCTATAGTCCATCTTAAATTGCTATTTAAAATACAGAAAATCGGCCGCCAAATGGCTGTCTCTAACTAAATTTTTTCAACGTATTGTAACGAATTTGCAAAAGCGATTTGAATTTAACGGTATGTAACGACTGCCTGCAACAGTCATCATGTTGATAAACACGTCCATCAGTAGAAGCTTCTTCTTATCAACAATGTTGATGGCATGCGGTTATTAGCATTATTTGTAGGTGTGGCAACACTAAATGTTTGATCGAAGGCTCTGGAATTCGAACATAAGAGTTTTGACCGTTAAGAACAATCTCGACTACTCGGATGAAGATGGCAGTGTGGCAGTCACAATTTAGACTGCGGTTGCTGTAGTCAGTGAGTTGAGCATTGGCGCTGTTAGAGTTAACATCAACTGTTGTGTACATTTGAGCTTGTACATTATAAAGTGTGTGTGTGCATTTTTGGGAATTGATAAACGTGTAAAAAGACACTGAGTGACTATTTAGACTGTTGTTGTAGCTTTTAAATAAATAAAGAGTTGACAATTTTAAACTACTAAAACTGCTTTTATTTGCAATCAAAAGTATCCGGTTTATTTAAAGGAAATAAACCCCGTTTTTAATAGGTAAAAACGTAACAATACAGAAAATCGGCCCCCAAATGGCTGTCATTCCGTTTGTAATTTCCACAATATAATTTTCCGACCCTATATATTCTGGATCCTTATAGATAGCGGAGTCGATTAAGCCATGTCTGTCTGTCTGTCTGTCTGTCTGTCTGTCCGTCTGTCTGTCTGTCTGTTGAAATCAATTTTCAGAAGACCCCAGATATCTTCGGGATCCAAATCTTCAATAATTCTGTCAGACATGCTTTCGAGAATTTTGCTATTTAAAATCAGCAAAATCCGTCCATAAATAACGGAGATATGAGCAAAAATCCGAGACAACCTCTGAAAATTTCATAAAAAAAAGACAATTTATTGCATGCTTTGACCAAAAAACAACAAAACGTATGTGTTTTGGATTCATTGTGTGTTGGCTTCATTCTTTGTGTATTTTGTTTGTTTTTTTTGGTGTTTCACAAAAAAGCAACAAAACGTGTATATGTTTGGATGTTTGTTGGCTTCATTATTTTGTTTTTGTTTTTTTTTTTTTGGTGTTTGACAAAAAAGCAACAAAACGTATATATGTATGTTTGGATGTGAGTTGGTTTCACTGCTTTGCGTATTTTTTTTTTTTTTTTTTTTTGGTGTTTCGTTTGGCGTTGTTGTTATTGAGAAGGGAATATATAAGATTGTTGTTTCGTTTGCAACTTCTACAATATAGCAATAGCAATTAAATGTAAAATTATTAAAAGTTTTCTTGATATATTTAGGATGATATACGCTGAAAATAGGCAAGTAATGCATCCACAACAAAGGTGAAGGGTATATAAGATTCGGCATAGCCGAATATAGCACTCTTACTTGTTTTCACCAAAATTTGTTTTCAACAAACATTTTTTTTAAAACATTCTTTTTAATAGATTTGAATCGAAGAAAAATTTAATCATTCAATAAACTTTAAAATGAAAGAAAATTTTAATAATTCAATAAGGAATTCAACAAGCTTGAAGTACTAGGAAATTTAAATAACAAAAAATACATAAAATTTCAAAACAAGAAACCTATTTCAAATAAAAAAACACTTGCTTCATATTACATACGATATTTAGTAGTTTGGCTGATTAAGTTTCAATCGATATAGGGTAGAAAAAAGTGGGCTAAGATTAATTAAAAAAACAACTTTTAATTTATTGTTTTTTTTTATATTCATTGGATTATAATGAAATTGAAAATTCAGTTGATGTAGGTATTTATAATATTGTTTTGTTTGTATATATTGTATTAAAAAAATAAATGATAAAAATAAATAATATTTTTGCAACTGTATGTGTAATTGTAGATGTTTTGTTGATCGTCGATTTAAACTATAAATCTAAATGTCGGTAATGCAGTTAACAGTGACAAATCACACATTAAATGATATATACGACACAAGACAGACAAATAGACAGACAGACGGACAGATGGATAAAAAAAAACTCACATGCAAAATACTAAAAAAACAATTTCATAAAATGCATTAATGCATATTTTTGCCTGTGTTTGCGTGCAAGTGAGTGTAACTATTTAAACATTTGTGGACATTTATTTCTCTTGGTTTAATGGTGCTACAAACTTATAATAAAAATCATTAAAAAAATATGTTATAAAAAAATTACTAAATGCTTTTTTTTTTTTTTTAAAGTAAATACTTGTGCATTGTCACTGTCGCTAACTATGAACAATTTCACTGCTCAAATGTTAATGTTCCTTGGCTGCATGGCGGGCTGTTTGGTTGGCTGGCAGTGCACAATGCCAATGAGAAATAAAAGCACGAAAACATAGCATTCGATTCGAGGAAGTCTTGCTGGGTTTGTAGGTTTTTTTTCCAGCATATTTTTGCTTTTATGCATTCATACTTTATAATAATTTTACACAAAGGTTAGTTAACAGCAGGCTAACTCATATAATTTCATACTAATTCCATTCAAGTGACCAGGGTTATTTTGTTTTTATTTACAGTATGTCGGTTTCTAGAGACGTTTTCAATTAATGAAGGCTAGATAGAGAAAGATTGAGAAAGACTAGATTTGAAACAAAATGATGCAAAGTAACAAAATTTTAAATACATAATTACGAAAGCAGCAATAAAAAGCAATAAATTACTATGTATGCAAATATGTTAGTTTTTCAAGCTCAAAGTCCATAGTATTAAGTTGAAAAAAAAAATTTAAGGAAATATATTTAAATGCTCTCAAAGTGTGTTATGCGCATAAAATATGCTGTAAAAGCCGAAAATTGTGGCCTTAAAATTTTAAAAAAATATGCTACAAATAGCAGAATTTATAAAACATTTGAAGAGAGAAAATTATTTTTATTAAAAAATCAATACATTATTTAAAAAATGCTCTTAAGAGCAAAATATACACTAACAAAACGATGTCAACAATCTTAAAATGTTCTGAAACCGATAAACCTTATGAACGCCCCGCACAGGAAATTACATGCATTTAAATGATACCGATTTCCCTGGTAATCTTAATATAATCATGTGTAATTATATTATGTTTCAAAGATCATATTATAATAGTAGCACAACCATAATATGATTGTGTTCAATCATATTAATATTGCGTACAACCAAATTGTAATTGTGTGCAACCATCGTGTCTAACTCTATTATGATTTCATCTCAACCATAATATGATTATGTAAAACATGCTATATTATGGTTGAGCCCAATCATATTATGGTTGAGGCCAACAATGTCTCCAGCTCAATCATAATATTATTATTTTTAAAGCTCTTAGATAACATTAGATATTACGGTTGTATTGGTATTTACAATAGATGGCGTATCATTTGAACGCGGTTTTTGTTTTTAATAACTTATATGTAATTTTGAAGGGTACATATCTGTCACTTAGTATTTGCTTGGAAAATGTCGAATGTTTTGCTTTACTTCTTTAATTTGTGACACGGAAGACAAACATTGCTCAGGACAGCCAAAAAAGTTTGAATACAAAGAATTGGAGGCATTACTCCATGAAGATTAATGTAAAACTCAACAAGTGCTTGCAAAATCATTGGGAGCTACTCAAACAGTAATTTCAAAGCGTTTGCGAGCAGCAGGATTCATTGAAATGCAGGGAAATACGAATTGAAGCTAAGAGACCTTGAAAGACGACATGAAACCGTAATATTCCATCATGACAACATAACATAAGGACTGAGATCGTAAAATTCCTAACACACGTTTTTCATTAAAACTTTTAACCCAAGTATTATTTTATTTTTTTGATCAAGTTACTTTTGTAAAGCATGTCAGTTATTATGTTTAATGTCAATTATATTCATTTGTTGTTAATCTGATTAAAATGAGTGACCAGAAAAAAGTGCGTGCTAAAATTATTAAATATTTTCAACAAAACCCAACTTGGTCCTACAAAAAGTTGGCAAAGCATTCAAAGGTCTGCCGTCAAACTATTTCCAATGTTATTAAACAGTACCGTTACAACTTGTACGTTGATAGAAAACCTGGTTCAGGTAGAAGGAATGGTCCACATGATGTTTCTAAAGCCAAAAAAATAGAAAGCATTTTCAAAAGAGCTCCCAACACATCCGGTAGGAAAGCAGCCCGGTTAGGTCAGTACTCGGACTATTTGGCACGAAAAGTTAAAGCCAATGCAGGTTTAAAAACATACAAGGCTCAAAAAGTTACTGACAGTTACGCTGTTAAAAATTTAGAGGCCAAAAACAGAGCACGGAAATTGAAGTCAAGTTTTATAAAAAAATATTCTTGTAGCATAATGGATGACGAAACGTATGTTCTGGCAGATTTTTCGCAACTTCCTGGTCAAAAATGTTATGTTGCTGATGCTCGAGGGAATGTTGAAGAAAAGTTTAGGACCCAAAAGCAGACAAAATTTCCCAAAAAGTTCTTGGTATGGCAAGCAATATGTAGTTGCGGCAAAAAAGCCAAACATTTGTTACAAAGGGCTCTATAAATACCGAAATTTACATCAAGGATTGTTTACAAGGAAGGATGTTTCCATTCATAAGACTTCTTAATGTGTCCACTTATTTTTGGCCTGTCACTATGGTAAGCAGTGTTGCCAGGAGCTGGCAAAAAAAGAAGCTATATTGACTTCAAAAAAAGGCCAGAAAAAGCCAAACTGCTTTAAAAAAATGCCAAAAGAAAAAGCTAAAATATAATAAATTAAATTAATTTAGTTTTATATTTATTTTTAAATAAAAAATTAGAAAATATGTTCATAAAATTCATAAAAATAAATTAAATTATAAAGGTACACTTCAGCAGCAAACAAAAAATAGCATTAATCATTAATAATAAATATACATAAGCGATCAAAAACCTCTTAAAGGAATGGACCTAAGCTTACTCTTGAGCAAAAAAAAAAAAAGTTTTTTTCCGAAAGATTGAAGAAATAGCTATGTAAACTATTTGGGACACATTTTGCTAAGAACAATAGGTAATAAGTTACATGGAGGAGAAAAAACACCTGCTTGGCCAAAATGTCAAATTCTGATCCCCTCCAACTCAGAAAGTTTTCGACCGATCTTGTTGAAAAATTGTGTCTGAATAACTATCTAATAGAACTAACTATCGGAAGACATCGATTTCAAAAGATGGTTCACTTGCCATTAAATTAAAAAAATTTTGTTTTTTTTTAATAAAAGCATTTACTATTTTTCACATACATAATATATTTTTTTGGTTTTACGAGTACTATTTTAAGTATATTATTAACGGATAAAAAATCGACTTAGCGAAGAGTTTTCATATGAAAATCTTTGTCGTAATTGCTCAATTAGTATAATTTGCCGTATTATTTTTTTCAGAATCGTAACTAATTAAACCGTTCGTTATTTTATCTCTCATTCTTCAAACTTGCATGAAAAATGTGGCGAAAACATTAAACAACTTTCAATTGGGGACGATAATGTATCAAATTCTTTGCATTGTATTACAATTTGAAAACACAAACTATGGACAAGAAATTTTAAATCAGAAAACAGCATTGTTGGATCCGCTGCATTGCTTACTGGTTTAAAAAAAAATAATATACCAAATTATAATCAGTATATTAATCACTTAAATGTTAGGCTTTGTAGCATTGCTGTTTTTAACTCGGAGCATAGATCCACAATACGTTTAACGACTATTTCAAATGACAGCCATCGAGTATCACAAACCTTCAAGAGTTTGTGGGGCTCTTGTCCATTATATAACGATGAATATAATGTGTAGTAACAATTTTGTCTTGAAAGTGAATTTGCTAGATAATTATAGCTTTCAGACATAAGTAAAATACTATATTTCATTTTGCAACACTTGGTATTGGCAATTGTTATTTGTTCTTTTAATACTGCACAATTCTTGAGTATGTTGAAAAGCTAAATGAAAAACAGTAATGAATTAAAATGAAAATGTCTCACAAATATAAATTTAGCCTTTTTATTATCTCCTTATCCTCGAAATTTTGGTTTTAGCTTCGTGGTTTTTCTAGCCTTTTTTTATTTAAAAAAGGCTATTTTCAAATTAAAAAAAGGCTAGAAAAAAGCCACGAAGCTAAAACCAAAATTTCGAGGCTAAAGAGTAAATAAAAAGGCTAAATTTAGCCTCAAAAAGGCTAAACTGGCAACACTGATGGTAAGAAAGGTCTTGAGTGGTATAAGACCAATAATGTGGTATTTGTACCAAGAGAGGCAATTCCTCCAAACTGCCTGGAGCTAAGACCAGTGGAGAGATATTGGGATCTTGTTAAAAGATAATTGAAGAGCATAAAAAAAGTGTCCAAAAGTGTGGTAGATTTTAAACGGAGATGGACAACCTGTTCGAACAAAGTGACATAAAGCACTATAAAACCCATAATAGAAGGGTTTTCGAAAAAGGTTCAAAATTTCATCATTAGTGATTAGAACTATAAAAATATTTTTGTTTGTTAATTGTAATAATAATTTCAATCAAATAAAAAAAGATTCAAAACTGTAAGTTTAGTGGTTTCACTTTTATTAACATATTTAAATCAATCATCGGTTGCTATTTTCCCAATGTCAACTATTGACTATTTATTTTTATAACCTAACACAATTTTTAATCAATATTTTTTTTTATTTAATACATATAAAATTGTTGGGATTTTGTGAGCTCCAGTTTTTGTGTGTGAGTCCCTGACAGGGAGAAACTCTTATCACTGATAAAAATGTGGCTTCGTAAGGATTTAAAGCGTGATTAGTATAAGGTCTTTGGGGAGCTTGTAAAAGCTTTAAGATACTATTGTGTATTTCGATCCGAAAAGGAAATGTAAAATTTGCTTAAAAAAGAGCTTAGAAAATTATACGTACATAGAGATATTCTGGAATAAATTTCAAGAGAGAATTTAAAAAAATAATATTTTTTTTATTGGAATATTTATTTTATTTCAAAATCAGTAAAAATTATCTAATATTTAATATCTAGTATGTTACCCATAACTATTTTCTAATGTGACGTTTGTCTTGTTTTAAATCACCAACATCCTCTAGAAATTAGCGTAAATTAAGTTTGCATTAATTAAAAACGTTTTTTTTTTTATTACGTTTTTAAATGTTGTGGAATTTTGTTTTGTTTTGATTTTATAATTTATCTACATATTTTCTATGGGTTTTGTTGTTAGTAGCGTTTCTTTTTCCAGCCTAGTGGTGGTTGGTCAGTGTTTTAAATCTGTAATAATTTAACATTGATCTAATTAAAAATAACAAATCACCCACCACCACCGTGCTACTAATAGCAATACGATTACTATTGCTGCAGCAACAACACTATTTAACGGCTACTTAATTTGCTCAGAAATGTCATATAAATTTAAAATTAGTACGTGTTGACAGCAAACTTTAAATATACAAACATACGTGGGTTAAATAACAATTAACTGTTAGAATAAATTTGCTACGACTGGGACTGGGATGGCGCCGTTAGCAAGCATTTTTTCATCCTATTTTTTTTTTTAAATTTTTAATGATTCAAGGGTGATAAGGAACCATGCCAATCAAATATACATTTTTGATCATTAAACCATCCATATTTAGCTATGTTATCAGTTATTGGATTACATTTCAATTCAATATAAGGACTGAGATCGAAAAATTTTTAACATACATATAAGTTAATAAAACTGAAACCACTAAACTTACAGTTTTGAATCTTTTTTTATTTGATTGAAATTATTGTTACAATTTACAAAAAAAAATAGTTTTATAGTTCTAATCACTAATGATGAAATTTTGAACGTTTTTAGCAAACCCTTCCATACGTACATTTCGTCATCCATTATGCCGTAGGTATATTTTTTGATACAATTTGACTTCGATTTTCGTGCTCTGTCTTTGGCCTTGTATGCTTGTTGAGCCTTGTATGCTTTTAAACCTGCATTGGCTTTAACTTTTCGTACCAAATAGTACGAGCACTGAGCTAACCGGGCTGCTTTCCTACCGAATGTGTTGGGAGCTCTTTTGAACCTGAACCAGGATTTCTATCAACGGACAAGTTCTCCCGGTAATGTTGAATAACATTGGAAACAGTTTGACGGCAGACCTTTGATTGTTTGGCCAACTTTTTGTAGGACCAAGTTTGGTTTTGTTGAAAATATTTAATAATTTTAGTACGCACTTTTTTCTCGTCACTCCTTTTAATTATATTAACAACAAATGAACACAATTCACATTAAACATAATAACTGACATGCTTTACAAAGGTAACTTGATAAAAAAAAATCAAATAATACTTGGGTGAAAAGTTTTAATGAAAAACGTGTGTTAAGAATTTTACGATCTCAGTCCTTATCTAAATGCATTTTGGTATAACTATTGTATCAATTTGTTTATTAAGCAAACCAAAGTCAGTCTGGTGCGTAATTAAAGGTTAATTTACATTGTCCCACAAGTAGCATCAACCGTCAATATTTTGTGTAGAAGAATACGAATTGGATAGTCTAAACTTAATTTGGAATGAAGACCTTTTGACACTGGGAGAAAAGGAGCTAGTATTATTATTATGTCAGTTAGTTTTTAATCGTTTTAGATGTGTCACACATAAAATGTTCTGAGATGTTTAGGAAAGACGATGCTTTTCTTTCCCTTTTTATACCCTACACCACCATAGTGGGGAGGGTATAATGGATTTGTGCAGATGTTTGTAACGCCCAAAAATATTAGTCTAACATCCACCTTAAAATATACCGATCGACAGAATCACTTTCTGAGTCGATTAAACGATGTCCGCCCATCCGTGTGACTGGCTGGTTGTCCATGTAAACCTTGTGCGCAGAGTACAGGTCGCAATTTTGAAGATATTTCGATATCATTTTTTCTGCCCAAGGACCAAGCCTATTGAAACTGGCTGAAATCGGTCTATTATTTCACCTAGCCCCCATACAAATGTCCTCCCGAAATTGGACTTTATCGGTCATAAATGTTTAATTTATATATGTATCTACACAAGTTTTTCTCCAAATAAATTTTATATATATCGAATTAATGTCACTTCATTTTGTTATGATCGGTCGATAATTAGTCATAGCTCCCATATAAGGCCTGCTTCCGATAATCACTTCAACGAGCATAAATCTCCTTAAAATGTTGGTATACACATAAAATGCAACATAAATAACTTTCATATAGACATTAATCACATGATCAAATTTCATGGTGATCGGTCCATAATTGTTCAAAGCTCCCATATAAGGCCCACTTCCGAAAATCACTCACGAATATAAATTATTGAAATTTTGAAAGAAAAATGATTTTGCTCATTTACTTAGTGTAGGGTATTATAAGGTCGGGCTTGACCGAAAATACTTTCTTACTTGTTTGTCTTTTTTTTTTGCTATAAACACCGATTTTTGTGCATTTTTTGTCTTCTCTGTCGATGACTCAGAAAAACCAGTAGTGGGCATTCATAGACAATAAGGGCCGAACCGGTAATCGGTTAGAAATAAGATAAAACAAGTAAGAGAGCTATATTCGTCAGTGCCGTATCTTATATACCCTTTACCAAAGTATACGTAAGATAAAGAATGAAAATATTTGTTTGTGAACAAATTTTTGGGCTGGAAAAATTTTATTAGTGAAAAAATAATATGGGTTAAAAAATGTTGATTTACTATGGCATTACATACGCCAAATATCCATATTGTCTATATTAATGACTACGTAATCAAAAATAGGTAAAATATCGAGGTAGTCGTGAGTGCTTATATATCAGCCATTTGTGGATCGATTTTCCCGAATTTATAGCGGACATATTGATATATGAATCATGTATGTAAGTTATTTATAGAGACAGATAAACATACAGACGTACATGGCTATATCGACTCCGCTATATATAACGATACAGATATATAAAAATCACAATCAATAGCTGATCAGATAACAACAAAGAAAGTACATGCTTAACATATTATTGTTATCAGTGACTCATGCTATTTTTATGCCGACCACTGCTTAAAACTGATTTTGTAACATTAAATTATCAAGTCACCCTCGTACATAATTATATAAAAAGACAAGTTTTCTTGTCACTAAAACAAAAATAAAGGGCGCTAAAATACTTAAGATACTTGTATTTATGGCCTGACTTTTTATGGAATAATTTAAAATATTTCCTTGCTTAAAGTTAAAGATCTACAGCACTAATGTATGACACAAGTCCATTTAACTCAATCATATACATAAGTACTATCTATATTCGCTCATTTTATCAACAGCTTAAAAAGTGCGTTCCTAAACAAGAGAGCCACATAAGTATGGGAATTAAACGCACATAAATAAATTAACAGTGACATAAATAAAATTAAAAATAAACAAAAATGACAAGACATATGTAACAACAAAAACAAAACAAAAGCACAAATACATATATATATATGTAGCTGTAGGTAGTTATTTTAGTATGAATTTAATGTGCTCCAAATAGAATTGCTAAAGTCAAGGCAAGTTTATTCCTGAGTTTGAAATTGATCGTCTTTCTCTCTGAAAACGAAACAAACAAAATACATATTAAGCTAATTTTTCATTTGTCGAAATGAGCAGTTATCACACACACTTGGCACATTGAGTTTTTTTTTTTTTTTTTTAATATTTTTCAGAAACCACTTAATTCAACTGAAGTACGACAAATTAGCCAGCCAAATCATCATCCACAGTATTTGATATTTGATGGCTAATTTTGTGATTTTATTTGTGATAAAAAAAGTGCGTTGACTTTTTGATTCTTATCTTAAAATGTACATATACATATATGTTTTTTTTAGTATTATTTGTAGAGTTTTTATAGTTTATTGCGATAGGTCAAGGTCTTTTGGATACGATGCCAAGAATGTTGGTTTCATTTAGTATTTTATGTTAAAAATAGGAGTTTATTTACAAGTTACTACATGTTTTTATTATTTTGCAAGTGAGTTTTTAATTTTATTTTCCGGCAAAATACGAGCGTAAATATATTTTTATAAAATAAATGTAAAAATTATTGCAAATTTGATAAAAATTTCTTTCTGTTGATATAAAAAGTACCGCCATTTTATTTTCCGTATATAATCAGTGAGTGGCAATACAATGGAAACTTTTTTTGAAAACTATATTCCGTAATTTCAGTTTTCAAAAACATGAATTTTCATCAAATTTACTAAGTTAAAATACAGTATATTTCTGCTTTAAATTAAAAAAAAAAAAAAACATTTATAGAATGTGGTTATGTTTCTTAGCATTGGCAAAACAATGGAAACTTTTAAACTTCTGCAAGAAAGAAGACTAAAAGAAAAATAATATGTAAGAAAACAATGCCAAAATTGAATAATTATACAAGATTTAATATATTTTATGGACCTGTACAATAGTAAGGAGTGAGATCGTAAAATTCTTAACACACGTTTTTCATTAAAACTTTTAACCCAAGTATTATTTGATTTTGATTTTTTGTTGATCAAGTTACCTTTGTAAAACATGTCAGTTAATATGTTTATTGTCAATTATGTTAATTTGTTGTTAATCTGATTAAAATGAGTGACCAGAAAAAAGTACGTACTAAAATTATTAAATATTTTCAACAAAACCCAACTTGGTCCTACAAAAAGTTGACAAACAATCAAAGGTCTGCTATCAAACTTTTTCCAATGATATTAAACAGTACCGGGAGAACTTGTCCGTTGATATAAAACCTGGTTCAGGTAGAAGGAATGGTCCACATGATGTTTCTAAAACCAAAAAAATAGAAAGCATTTTCAAAAGAGTTCCCAACACATCCGGTAAGAAAGCAGTGCTCGGACTATTTGGTACGAAAAGTTAAAGCCAATGCAGGTTCAAAAACATACAAGGCTCAAAAAGTTCCTGACAGGAACTCTGCTAAAAATTTCGAGGTCAAAAACAGAGCACGAAAAATTAAGTCAAATTTCATACAAAAAATATACCTGCTGCATAAAGGGTGACGAAACGTATGTTCTGGCAGATTTTTCGCAACTTCCTGGTCAAAAATTGTATGTTGCTGATGCTCGAGGGAATGTTGAAGAAAAGTTTAGGACCCAAAAGCAGCAAAATTTCCCAAAAAGTTCTTGGTATGGTAAGCAATATGCAGTTGCGGCAAAAGAAGCCAATCATTTGTTACAACGGGCTCTATAAATACCGAAATTTACATCAAGGAATGCTTACAAAAGAGGATGCTTCCATTCATAAGACTTCTTAATGTGTTTAATTATTTTTGGCCTGACTTGGCATCCTGTCACTATGGTAAACAAGCCCTTGAGTGGTACAAGAACAATAATGTGGTATTTGTACTAAGAGAGCAAATCCTCCAAACTGGAGCTAAGGCCAGTGGAGAGGTATTGGGCTCTTGTTAAAAGAGAATTGAAGAGCACAAAAAAGGTGTCCGAAAGTGTGGTAGATTTTAAACGGAGATGGGCTACCTGTTTGAACAAAGTGACATAATGCACTATAAAAACCATAATGGAAGGGTTTTCGAAAAAGGTTCAAAATTTCATCATTAGTGATTAGAACTATAAAAATATTTTTTTTTTTTTTGTAAATTGTAATTATTATTTTTTTTAAAAATATTTATTTTTTTTGTAAATTGTAATTCAATCAAATAAAACAAATCAAAACTGTAAGTTTAGTGGTTTCATTTTTATTAACATAGAGGTATGTTAAGAATTTTTCGATCTCAGTCCTTATTATATGTTTCCAGTTCTGTTTTAACCGAAACCGTGGTTTTTCAAGTCCTAAAACCGAAACCGACAATTATTCTTCGGTTTTTTACTTTTAATCTATTTTTAGTAGAAAAATTCAAAATTTAGAAATGAGAAACATACTTTTTCATCCAATATCTCTAAAAACAGATCGGTAAAAATATCTTAAGATTATGTTGAATTTTATGTGTATACCAACATTTGTAGGAGATTTATGCTCGTTAAAGTGATTATCGGAAGTAGGCCTTATATGGGAGCTATGACTAATTATGTACCGATCATAATAAAATTTGGTGTCATGAATTCCCTATATATAAAACTTATTTGGACAAAAACTTGTGTAGATGCCTATATAAATTAAACATTTGTGACGGATAAAATCCACTTTCGGGAGGACATTTGTATGGGGGCTAGGTCAAATAATGGACCGATTTCAGCCAGTTTCAATAGGGATCGTCCTTGGGCAGAAAAAATGATATGTACCAAATTTTATCGAAATATCTTTAAAATTGCGACGTGTACTCTGCGCACAAGCTTTACATGGACAGCCAGCCAGACGGACGGACGGACGGACGGACGGACGGACGGACGGACATCGTTTAATCGACTCAGAAAGTGATTCTGAGTCGATCGGTATACTTTAAGGTGGGTGCTAGACTAATATTTTTGGGCGTTACAAACATCTGCACAAATCCATTATACCCTCCCCACTATGGTGGTGTAGGGTATAAATATTGATCTACGAGTATTTCCTGACAGTTAAACTTCAAATGACTGTTTATTTAATTTAAAAAAATAATTATTTTCAAATATTCGATAAAAGTATGGAGTACTGGTGCGCTTCGCCACCCCAAGTGGAAGAAATAAATAGTACTATTAGGTCTCCCTTTGGGAATTAATACTAATTCATGATAACATGTCTCTAGTTTCATGTTTATTTGTTCGTTGTAATGTGGGTTCTAGCGCATTCGAAATAAAGACCCACATTTTGTATTCCCACTCAGCATCATGATTCTGGGTCCATTATTATAGAAAATTCTGAAGAAAGTCACGTTTTGAGAATTATAACTTGGTCAGGATCATATGTGTTTAATTTTTTGCTTGTAGGTTCATTATTATAAAAATTTCAAAAAATACCATTCGAAGAACGAAAAAATACTAATAGTTTTTGTTACCTGAATGTCATATATATGGCTTAATGACTTTCTTTCTTTACTCAAAAGCATATCAGCTAACTATTATGTATACATATAAGTAAAATAATTTAATTTAATAAAAAGTACCATTAGAAGAAAAAGTACCAATTTTCCACACTTGAACCGCCGTCAAGTTTGAAATTTCAAAGTAATTTCCTGATTCTAGGTTCAATATTACAGAATATTTAAAAAGTAAGGACTGAGATCGAAAAATGTTTAACATACATATATGTTAATAAAAATGAAACCACTAAACTTACAGTTTTGAATCTTTTTTATATGATTGAAATTATTGTTACAATTTACAAAAAAAAAATCTTTTATAGTTCTAATCACTAATGATGAAATTTGGAACCTTTTTCGAAAACCCTTCCATTATGATTTTTAAAGTGCTTTATGTCACTTTGTCCGAACAGGTTGTCCATCTCCGTTTAAAATCGACCACACTTGTGGACACCTTTTTTGTGCTCTTTAATCATCTTTTAACTAGATCCCAATATCTCTCCACTGGCCTTAGCTCCGGGAAGTTAGGAGGATTTGCCTCTCTTGGTACAAATACCACATTATTGGTGTTGTACCATTCAAGGGCTTGTTTACCATAGTGACAGGATGCCAAGTCAGGCCAAAAATAAGTGGACACATTATGAAGTCTTATGAATGGAAGCAGCCTTTTTTGTAAACATTCCTTGATGTAAATTACGGTATTTATAGAGCCCGTTGTAAGAAATGATTGGCTTCTTTTGCCGCAACTGCATATTGCTTGCCATACCAAGAACTTTTTGGGAAATTTTTTCTGCTTTTGGGTCCTAAACTTTTCTTCAACATTCCCTCGAGCATCAGCAACATAAAATTTTTGACCAAGAAGTTGCGAAAAATCTGCTAGATTATACGTTTCGTCATCCATTATGCAGCAAGAATATTTTTGTATAAAATTTAACATCAATTTCCGTGCTCTGTTTTTGGCCTCTAAATTTTTAGCAGCGTTCCTGTCAGGAACTTTTTGAGCCTTTGTACTTGTACCACTCAAGACCTTGTTTACCATAGTGACAGGATGCCAAGTCAGGCCAAAAATAAGTGGACACATTATGAAGTCTTATGAATGGAAGCAGACTTTTTTGTAAACATTCCTTGATGTAAATTTCGATATTTATAGAGACAAATGATTTTGGCGCAACTGCATTTCTGCTTTTGGGTCCTAAACTTTTCTTCAACATTCCCTCGAGCATCAGCAACAAAAATATTGACCCGGAAGCTGTGAAAAATTTTCCATACGTACGTTTCGTCATCCATTATGCAGCAGGAACATTTTGAGTATAAAATTTGACTTCAATTTCCGTTCCTGTCAGGAACTTTTTGAGCCTTGTATGCTTTTAAACCTGCATTGGCTTTAACTTTTCGTACCAAATAATCCGAGTACTGACCTAACAGGGCTGATTTCCCACCGGATGTGTTGGGAACTCTTTTGAAAATGCTTTCTATATTTTTGACTTTAGAAACATCATGTGAACCATTCCTTCTACCTGAACCAGGTTTTATATCAACGGACAAGTTCTCCCGGTACTGTTTAATAACATTGGAAACAGTTTGACGGCAGACCTTTAAAAGCTTGGCCAACTTTTTGCAGGACCAAACTTGGTCCTGCAAAAAGTTGTTGAAAATATTTAATAATTTTAGTACGCACTTTTTTCTGGTCACTCATTTTAATCAGATTAACAACAAATTAATATAATTGACATTAAACATAATAACTGACATGTTTTACAAAGGTTACTTGATCAGAAAAAAAAATCAAATAATACTTGGGTTAAAAGTTTTAATGAAAAACGTGTGTTAAGAATTTTACGATCTCACTCCTTATAATATATTAAAAGAGTTCCATTGAAATACATTTTCATTTATCCTCTTGAACACCCGTCAAGTTTGAATTTTAAATTTGTATAGCATTTCCTATATTATCAACTAATTTTGTTTCTGTAACACTTAAGGCCTTATTCATAGTGTAACATAGAGACGAGACGGAATTGTCAAAAACCTATCTCTCGCAACAACAAAATACATGTTAGTCAATGTATTTTGTTGTTGTATCAGACATATAATTTGTTGTTTTTTTGTTTGACAATACGGAGTGTCTCGTCTCTATGTATAATTCTCTATGGCCTATTCATAAACAATTTTTAAATTTAAATAACGTTTTAAAATCAAATTTTGTATGGAACATTGTTTAAATTAAAATTTTTTTATGATTATATATAACAAATTATCACAAAACCAAAAAAATCGAAATCGATTGGTTTTCAATTTTTTTTAAATTTTTCGTTTTTTTTGGAAACTCTAAGATATAAATATAGACAATATTTATATCTAATGGTAGATATTTCAAAGACCTTTCCAATCATACATTTTTTTTATCATAAAATTTTTTCAGCAAAAAATTGAAAAAAAAAAAGAATATCACCAACAAATATTTTCAATCTATCTTAAAGTATACTTTGGTGAAGGCTATATAAGATTCAGAAGGCTATATAAGATTCAAATATAGCTCTTTTTCTATTTAAATTTGTTCTAAAAGAAGAAACCAAAACCCGGTTTCGGTTAAAAGCTCTAGTCAGGAGCATGAACTATAGATGTCAAAACTCATGTATTTGAAATGTTATGCCACAGGATGTCACTTCAAGTAATTTTCTATGAATTAATGTGTGTTTAGACGTTCTACAATGCAATATATTAAGATATAATAAATATTTTACCTTTTTTTTTGTAGTTTATTCCAATGCAAATATGGCACAGCTTCAATATATATATATATTTTCTAAATTGTTTCTCTTTCTCTGCTTTCACAAAATTTCTGATCACGTTTTTGGCGTTTAGTTATACGTACAAACGACAGAAGTTAAATTCACAATAAGTAAGTGTTTAACAATAAAATTGTGAATTTTCATTGTTCACCAAAAGAAAGAAAGATCTCATTAAAATTAAATTGTGCACTAAATTGATTTAAATACTGTCGTAGATTTTTTTATTTTTTTTTTTTTTGATCGTTACATTTTTATACAAACAAACATTTTGTTCATAAGTTCATTTTACTTTTTCATATTGAATTTTCGGAAAGCAAAACAACAGAAAGGAAAAGATGCCTGTAACCAAAAAGAATACGAAGAAAGAATAAGTACAAAAATATTCCACTTTTGTAGACAACAAAAAGACAAGACAAGCCAAGCCAAGATTGAGTGAGGATTTCGATGTGAATAATGATGGTGATAATGATAATAATAGATTATCTACTTGAAAGTTGAACAGCATGTGTTTAATAAACAAAACAATTGTTATTTATAATAATATACATATTTTTCTTTATTTTTTATTCACTTTTAGCGATTTTATGTAAATAATCATCATCACTTACACACGCTTCGAATAGGTATTATCATTATCTTTCTAGTACTCATGATGATGATGATGATCGAATGTAACAAACAAATAGAAAATAACAAAAACATAAGAAGGGTTCCACCAAAAATAATAAAAAATAAAAAAAAAAAACAACAAAAAAGAATGAATGAATGAAAATGAGTGAGTGAATGACAGATTGTTGTAGTGATAGTTACTAGTAGCGGTAGTAGAATGACACAGATATTAAGTTATTGTTTTAAGCACAGCTTGTGATTTGTTTTTTATTTTTATTTTTATAATTTTTGTAAATTGTCACAGAAAAAGCACTTAGTTATTAAACAAAATATATATTTTCATAATAATAAGTGTGATAAACTTTGAATTTCAGTTTATTTTTGTTTTATATTTCAATTTTGAAAAAGTTTTTTAAAAAATTACACCAACAATTATAAACCGGAAGTATTTGAAAGGATATTGTTTTAATCCAAAATCAAAATTCAAGTACTAACTCGTTTATTTATGTTTTACAAAACAGCAAGTGGTTTTTTCTAAAAAATTTAACTCAAACGTTTCGAGTTCAATTTTGTTTTTATTTTCAATTTCTTTTGATAATAAATAATTTTATTTATTTTTTTGATTCTTTGTTACGCGAAAACAACAACCTGTTGCAGGAAAAACTCGATTGACAATGCGTTCATTCCGTTAGTCAGCCACCAGAATATCTAAGCATCCGATCGCCTCTCACAATATATGTATATTAAATACCTAGTTAGTAGTAGACTTAAAGTTTGTGTCTGAGCTCGCACGATAATCGTCATACACTAACTAGTATTAGTACGAGTAGTAGAAATGTTACTGCAAAAAAAAAAAAAAAAAAAAAAACGTTGAACTGAAAATAAAATCGTTATTTTTTACTTAGAATTCATGTCAGTGGCACCGTGTTCGCGCGCGGTGTTTTGATGATAATTGTATTGGTGTTGGTGTTTTATTGTGATTTTGAACATCCATCGTAAGGGAACAGAACTCAATCTTATCACAGGCAAACATTTTGTCTCGCTTGTGTTTTTATTGCAGACGTGTGGGTTGTAAAAAAATCACTCAATAAAATATCAAAGAGATTAAAGTGATACTGTTGTTTGTTACATTTTTTTTTTGGATTTTCCATACACTTAGCGAAAAGAAAAATATTTGTAATTTATTTATAATGTTCTGATCTTTTTAAGGACTGAGATCGTAAAATTCTTAACACACGTTTTTCATTAAAACTTTTAACCCAAGTAAAATTTGATTTTTTTTGATCAAGTTACCTTTAAAAAGCATGTCAGTTATTATGTTTAATGTCGATTATATTCATTTGTTGTTAATCTGATTAAAATGATTGACCAGAAAAAAGTGCGTACTAAAATGATTAAATATTTTCAACAAAACCCAACTTGGTCCTACAAGAAGTTGGCCAAACAATCAAAGGTCTGCTATCAAACTGTTTCCAATGTTATTAAACAGTACCGGGTGAACTTGTTCGTTAATATAAAACCTGGTTCAGGTAGAAGGAATTGTCCACATGATGTTTCCCTTCACCTTCGTGAGAAGGGTATATATAAATTTGTCATTCCGTTTGTAATTTCCACAATGTAATTTTCCGACCCTAAAGCCATGTCTGTCTGTCTGTATGTCTGTTGAAATCAATTTTCTGAAGGCCCCAGATATCTTCGGGATCCAAATCTTCAATAATTCTGTCAGACATGCTTTCGAGAAGTTTCCTATTTAAAATCAGCAAAATCCGTCCATAAATAACGGAGATATGAGCAAAAATCCGAGACAACCTCTATTTTGGTTGCCTATTTTTGATCTATATCTCGATTACTATGTCATAAATATAGACAATATGGATATCTAATGATAGATATTTCAAAGTCCATTGCTACGATGAATATAAGGCTATAATAAGTTGGACCTACAATGGGTCATAATCGGGAAAAATATTTTTTAACCCGAATTTTTTTTCACAAAAAACTCTTTTTTCACTAATAAGTTAAAAAAAATTTTTTAAATTAAAAAAAATTTTTAAAAAAAAAAAATTGGAAAAAACTTTAAAAAAAAAGAATTTCGAAAAAAAATTTTTTTAAAAAAATAAGAATTTTTTAAATTTTATTTTAAAGTATAATTTGGTGAAGGGTATATAAGATTCGGCACAGCCGAATATAACTCTCTTACTTGTTTTATGTTGCAGATGCTCGAGGGAACGTTACAGAAAAATTTAGGACCGAAAAGCAGACAAAATTTCCCAAAAAGTTCTTGGTATGGCAAGCTATATGCAGTTGCTGCAAAAAAGCCAAACATTTGTTACAAAGGGCTTTATAAATACCGAAATTTACATCAACGAATGTTTACAAAAAGGATGTTTTCATTCATAAGACTTCTTAATGTGTTCACTTATTTTTAGCCTGATTTGGCATCTGTCACTATGGTAAGAAAGGTGTTGAGTGGTACAAGAACAATAATGTGGTATTTGTACCAAGAGAGGCAATTCCTCCAAACTGCCTGGAGCTGAGTCTAGTGAAAAGAGAATTGAAAAGAGAATTAAAAGAGAATTGAAAAGCACAAAAAAGGTGTCCAAAAGTGTGGTAGATTTTAAACTGAGATGGACAACCTGTTCGAGAAGTGACAGAAAGCACTATAAAAACCATAATGGAGGGGTTTTCGAAAAAGTTCCAAAATTTTGTCATTAGTAATTAGAACTATAAAAATAAAAAAAGATTAAAAACTGTACGTTTAGTGGTTTCATTTTTATTAACATATATGTATGTTAAACATTTTTCGATCTCAGTCCTTAGACCGCTGGTTGGGGAAGCAGTACAAAACCCTTAATGTGTGACACTTTATCAAAGATTTTCAATATAATTTTGTGTCTTGTCCAATTGTCTAAATGCTGCCAATTTACCACATTTAAATTATCGAAAAAGTTGAGTTCTTTGTTCAAATAGCATTTAACTGCAATTTTTAGGGGCGTTTTCCTATAAACGCACTTTAAATTTTAAGGTAGTTTGTTTTTAATTTATAATAAAAAATACGGTCCAGTATTGATTATACACCAATTTTTATACTCATTATCAAAATAAATGGTGGTATATTGATTTGGTCATTCCATATATTCTGGGTCCATATGCAATTCTAAGACGATCTAGCTATGTCCGTCCTTCTGTCTGTCTGTTGAAAACACTATAGGTCGCAAACGAAAATAGCTAGCTGGCTGATTCCACAAATACTCTCTGTTGGTAAGGTTTGTTTGTTATTGAAAATGGGTCCATGATTTCACATAGCAGCTACACAATTGTCCCCCAGAATACAGTTTGAGCAGTCATAAATATGTATACATTTTACACAAATTAGTTTTAAGTACTCTGAAATTATACTGAAAAGTATGGCGAAAATCGGACAACTTTTGCCCCTAGTCCCCAAACAAGGTTCCGCTCAGAAAATGGCTTCAGCATTCATACTTGTCTTATAACAATATATTATATGAACCTAAATATAATACAGGCAAATCCCGGTATAATGAATGATATGTTGTCAGATCCATTCGTTAGATCGAAAAATTCGTATATCGAGATTTATGTTTTGCATAAGTTTTAAGCAGTGTGATATTAGGAGACATGAATATCGTCCAAAATGTTTCCATATTTTGTAGTTTTTATTAATTGTTCTTCGGTTGGTTGACTTGAGGCATTACCAAGGATTATTAAAGCCTTTACTGAAAAGGAGTTGGATTATTATTTTCTTTGCCTTTCGAAGAAGAAAAGATGTGATCTTCTTTGTTCCACATTCATTAGTGCAAACAAAAATTGTTAGTCTATCCTATTCTGGAGCACTAGTTTCTCTAGTGTGAACAAACGTTTGATCTGGTATCATTTTCCAATAGATATTAGTTTTATTCGCATTGAGAATAACATCAGGAGTTAGATTGTGCTCAACCATAATTGTATGCTGATTCTTTAAGAAGTCTTACACCGTATATTCTTTTGAATACAGACATCCGTTGCATGAAATCCACCATTATAAAGAAAGACTTTTTGTATTTCTATCGCTCTAGATATTAAAGCAATTCTATAAACTGAAATGTGTTTTTACCTCTGCTCGAGTAATCAACAATTAAACTTCTTTTCCCCAAGGGGATACACATCATTCTTTAGAGATCTATGATTATTTGAGCCATTCTTTATAAATTGATATAATTTTCAATGTTAAAAATTTGATCGTTCGTTTGATTTTGTTCTATTTTTCTCAACATTCGTTAAATCGAGTACAAAATTGTAGAAAAGTTCGTTATATAAGGTAGTTACTGTTCAAAATGTGGTTATACGTTATAACGTATTTTCGTTAAAGTGAGATTCGTTATACCGGGATTTGCCTGTACTCTTACTTGTTTTTGTTGGTTCTCGCCAAAATGTTGTTGTTATAAAAATATCTTGCATTATTGGATGTATGACTTAAAAATGTGAGATTTTTAAAAATTTTAGCTTTTATTTTGAAACATTTCTACAATATAAATTTATTCAAAGTACTGGCCATTGTAAGCCAATTTCGGATACTCTGTTGTAAGGGGAAGGGTATCGAAACAAATAGTATTCGGGCGGGGCAAGGTCTGGACAATAAAAATTTCTAAAAATTTGGCTGAGTGTTGTAATGATGAAATATTACGGTTTCATGTCTGGCTGCATATTCTGGGCGTTTTTCGAAAATGCTGGATTCAAACGAATCAGTTGCGTTCGGTACAGGTTTCATGTGATGGTCTGGCCTGATTTCAACTGCTCATAATAGATATTGTTACGGTCAGTAACGACTGCCTGCAGCATTCATCATATTTGAGGGCACGTCCATCAGTAGCATTCGGTTGTTGGCATTGTTTGTAAGTATGGCAACACTAAATGTTTGGGCTGCTGGCAATGACATCGAAAGCTCTGGAATTCAAATGTGGCTCGTGTATAAATAGTGGCAGAGGTGGCAGTCGTGCGTAGAGTTGATCATTGGCGGTGTTAGAGTTAACTGTCTTGTACGTGTATACTTGTAAAGTGTGTGTATTTCTGCGAATTAATATACGTGTATAAAGACACTGAGTGACTATTTAATTCTGTTGTTGTTGCACATTCTAAATAAATAAAGAGTTGTTACAATTTTAAACTACTGAAACTGCTTTTTATTTGCAATCAAAAGTATCCGGTTTATTTAAAGGAAATAAACCCACGTTTTAAAAAGGTTAAAACGTAACAATATGCTCCTTTTGGTCCCACCAAATACAGAGCATTACCTTAGCGCCATGGATATTTGGCTTTGGTATCGATTCGGGTGGTTGGCAGGGCTTCACATACGATACATTAAACTTCGAGTTATTGTAATGGATCCATTTTTCATCGCAAGTAATAATTCGGTGCAAAAATAACTTATTTTTATAGCGTTCAGCCTCATTTCGATTATGCAAAATCGTCTTTCAAGGTCTCTCGGCTTGAATTCGTATGGTACCCAATTTCCCTGCTTGGGGTTGAATCTTGCTGCTCGTAACGTTTTGAAATTGCTGATTGAGTAGCTTCCAATGATTCTGCAAGCTCTTGTGGAGTTTGACAACAATCTTCTTGTTCTTCAAACTTGTTTGGCTGGACTGGGCGATCTTTGGCTTCCGTGTCGAAATCACCACTTCTGAACCGCACAAACTATCTCTCTCGCGTTGAAACCAATGGAACACATAAATCATAAGCTTTGGTGAGCAATTTGTGTGCTTCAGCTGCACTTTTCAAATTAAAGAATTAAAGCAAACCTTCTTTTAAAGCGATCATTTTTTTTTTTTTTTTTTTTTGGAGGATTTCTTTTATAACATATTTACAAACATTCAATATTTTTGGAGCACAGTGTTTTTTTTTACTAATACTTTTATTGTATCATTTCGTTGTAAAAGTAAATACAAAATAAAAAAATAAACTAAAAATAACTAAAATAAAACACAAATTCAAATCATGCTCTAACATCAATAAAATTTTAATTCAACACCCCTGTTCTTAATTCAAATACCTCTACGAGATTACAGTAAGCGCACTCACTTTGTCACACAAACACACCCACACTCTTTCTCGCTCATTTACTCACTCACTCACACCCTTTCTCTTCGCACTGAGTTTTATTCGTTTAGGGGAGCGTATGAGTGATATCAAATTTATAATCATATGTATTTTCATATTTTATTGCACACTTTTGGTTTTATCATTCTTCTTTTTTTTCATCACTTTTTTAATAGTTATTATATTGTTTAATATTTATCTTTATTTTAATGTTTATTTCAATATTATCTCATATTTTATATCCCGTTAATAACAAAAAATATTTTCCGTTTCAAAGTTATATACTTTAAAAAAAAGTACAAGTAACTAAATGACTATCTTTTTTTTGGGCGAATTGTATTATTATTATTTTTTGATCATAATAATGATGATAATGTACTAAAAAAGAATCTAGTTTACGCTTATGGCGAGTATAACTACTATTACTCTCACAGTGATAAAATAAATTCCACAATTTCATGTTGTTGAATTTCGAAAATCACAGTTGTAATTTTTCTTAGTTTTGAGTCTGGGTTGCATTTTTAAGGTGGTTGTGACTGAGTTTAAAAATAATAAACATTTTATTTGTTTCTGCAAATTTTTTTATATTTTTAGTTAGCATTAAACAAATTTGTCTATTAACATTTTCATGGGAATTAAAATATATATTTATGAAAATTAGCTTATGATAATATAAAGTGTGTGTAGTTATAATAAGAGTTAAATCTTAAAATAATCTTATAAATAATTTATAAATTGTTTTAACTTTTTTAACACCGAGAAATATTAATACTTAACCCATATATAACTGTAGAATGTTGAACATTTTTAGTATAGATTGAATATGAGATTTATTATAGAAGAAAAGGTAGACGATGTATTAAAGACTGAGATCGAAAAATTCTTTTTTTTGATCAGCTTACCTTTGTAAAGTTATTATATTTAATGTCAATTATGTTAATTTGTGGTTAATCTGATTAAAATAAATGACGATGAAAAAGTGCGTTCTAAAATTATTAAATATTTTCAACAAAATCCAACTTTGTCCTATAAAAAGTTGGCCAAACAATCAAAGGTCTGCCCTCAAACTAATTCCAATGTTATTAAACAGTACCGGGAGAACTTGTCCGTTGTTAGAAATCCTGGTTCAGGTAGAAGGAATGGTTCACATGATGTTTCTAAAGCCAATAAATAGAAAGCATTTTGAAAAGAACTCCCAACACATCCGGTAGGAAAGCAGTCCGGTTAGCTCAGTACTGGGACTTTTTGGTAATGCCAATGCAGGTTTAAAAACATACAAGGCTCAAAAAGTTCATGACATGAACTCTGCTAGGAATTTAGAGGCTAGAGACATATCACGGAAATTGAAGTCAAGTAAGAGTGCTATATTCGGCTATGCCGAATCTTATATACCCTTCACCTTTGTTGTGGATGCATTAATTGCCCACTTTTAGCGTATAGCATCCTAAATATATTAAAATTTTGCATTTAATTGCTGACGAAAAGAAAATATTTTAGAAGTTACAAACGAAATGACGAAATCTTATGTATACACTTCTCACGAAGTTGAAGGGTATAAAAACAACAACGTCAAACGAAACGAAACACCTAAAAACAAACTACGCAAAGCAATAAAACCAACACACATCCAAACATACGTTTTGTTGTTGTTTTTTTGTCAAAACATGCAATAAATTGTCTTTTTTTGATAAAATTTTCAGAGGTTGTCTTGGATTTTTGCTCATACCTCCGTTATTTATGGACGGATTTTGCTGATTTTAAATAGGAAACTTCTCGAAAGCATGTCTGACAGAATTATTGAAGATTTGGATTCCGAAGATATCTGGGGTCTTCAGAAAATTGATTTCAACAGACAGACATACAGACGGACATGGCTAAATCGACTCCGCTATCTATAAGGATCCAGAATATATATATTTTAAAGGGTCGGAAATATGATAACATGTTACTGAGCTTTTTAGAAAACTTGACTTTGTTTGGGCTTGTTCAGAAGGAAAGAAATACAGAAAAGATGAAGATTAACCGTAAACTTCATCATGGTTTTCCGATATACATTTTGTTCAAGGAATGGAGTGTAATAAATGTCAACATTAAATAATAATTAACCTGCACAAAAGAAAATTAAGAAGATAGAAAGTATGAGAAAAAACTGCAAAAAAGTTTTTAGTCTCTACTAAATGTTTATGCACTTCAGAATGAGTGTTTGGTAATTTCGGTAAAATTAATTTATAATACTAAATATTTATGAAAAGGGATATAACGATGTTCGCCTGGCTCTTTCCGAAGGTCACAGATATCTTACGCATCCAAAACTTATATTCAATGGAAAGGGATATAAAAATGTCCGCCTTTCTGTCTGTATGTTAGTTGAAATCAAATTTCCGAAGGTCACAGATATCTAACGCATCCTAAACTTATATTCATATATAAAATATACTTTCGAGAATTTTGTAATTGATATGTTTAAAAAAAAGTGCTTTGATTTTTTGAAATAATTTTATTCATTTATCTCACACACTTAGTTTTCTATATAGAGAAATTTGCATATTTAAACAAAATATATAAAATACAAAATTTTTGCGTTAAAAATAGGAAGCTCGATTTTGATTTTAGACCCATAGTTTCTTCGGCAATCCTCCTTAGAATTCATCGTAGATTACGATTTTGATAACCGCTTGGTGCATTTTTTTTATCCATACAAATTGACTCACTCTAGTATATATATGTATATCTGCTGCATAATGGATGACGAAACGTACGTATGGAACATTTTTCGCTGCTTCCGGGTCAATATTTTTATGTTGCTGATGCTCGAGGGAATATTGTAAAAAGTTTCCTAAGTTGTGGCAAAAGAAGCCACCAATTTGTTACAAAGGGCTTTATAAATACCGAAATTTACATCAAGGAATGTTTACAAAAGAGGATGCTTCCATTCTTAAGACTTCTAATGTGTCCACTTATTTTTGGCCTGATTTGGCATCCTGTCACTATTGTAAGCATGGTCTTGAGTGGTACAAGAACAATAATCCTCCAAACTGCCATTGAAAAGATATTGGGCTCTTGTTAAAAGAGAACTGAAGATCACAAAAAAGGTGTCCAAAAGTGTGGTAGATTTTAAACGGAAATGGACTACTTGTTCGAACAAAGTGACAGAAAGCACTATAAAAACTTTAATGGAAGGGTTTCCGGAAAATGTTCATAAATTCATCACTACTGATTAGAACTATAAAAGTAATATTTTTTGTAAATTGTTAAAATAATTTCAATCAAATGAAAAAAAAAAAAAAAAATCAAAACTATAAGTTTAGTGGTTTCATTTTTATTATCATATACAGTTAGGGACAAAATTGTTCACAAAACAACCAATATTAAATATAAATAACTTGCTTTTTCTTCTTCATTGTTTTTATTGAAATTTTTTAAATTGCTTTTAATCTTTACATTATGCTTTAATAAAAAAAAGATAAAACTAACAAAAAATATTAAATTAATTTTTTAAATTTTTAAAAGGTTTCACATGTTAGCTGTAAACAATTATGACCCTTGACGAAAATCCTTACGTTTTTGGCTATTTCGTGTGCCCCCCTCTTGCAGTTTTAATAGCTTTTATTCGTTTTGGCATACTATTTACAAGATGTATGAGCACCTGTGGGTTAATATTTACCCACTCATCTATAGAACGCTCCCAAAGTTCATTGATGGTTTTCGCTGGGTCTTTTTTAGCCAATATTTTACTTTTCAATATTGACCAAAGGTGTTCAATCGGATTTAAATCCGGAGACTGGGGTGGCCAATCTAAAAGTTTAATCCCATTTTCTTCAAACCACTTTTTAGTAATTCCGGTAGTGTGCTTCGGATCGTTGTCCTGCATGAAGATGTCATCCTGACCCGGCTCTAAACCAAATATATCCAAACTTGGCATGTATGAGTCTTTAAGGATTGTAATGTAATCTTTGGCACACATTCTGCCAGTTATTCGGCGTAGTACACCCAGCTGGTTTCCACGAAAACAGCCCCAAGCCATCAAAGATCCACCTCAAAATTTCATTGTGCTTGTAATATTTCGCTCTTGGACTCCAATTCTTTTATCAACCCATGTCCATTGGCGCCCATCAGACCCAATACGGTTGGTTTACGTCTCATCTGACCAAGTTACCTTCATCCAGTCGTCTGTCGTAAAATGCTCGTACTTATTTGCAAAAGCCAACCGCTTTTTTCGATTTAGTTTGCTTAAACAAGGTTTTATATGTTTTGTTCTTGGCGCTAGGCCGCTGGATTTTAAACATCTTCGAACGGTTTTGAAACTTATGTTTAAACTATACTCTTGGTTGAGTATTTGTGTGACCTCAACAGCTGTATTAGCCTCACCAGACACAATTAATCGACGAGCTTCTCGAGCATCGGCAAGCGAAAGTTTTTTTTGACGACCATATTTATTTCCCGTGGAGTTTAAACTAGTGTGATTCTTTATTTTATTCACTAACCCTATTGATATATTATATTGATATATTACAATAGGGAAGTCTTAGCTTTTCCAATTATAAAAGGCTAAATAAATTATTTAAAAGAGTAGTTAACTTAAATAATTACTTACGTTATTAAAAAAATTTTGTTTTTATATTTTTTAAAAATTGAGAAAAAGATCTGAGAGTCAAAAATGTTCACACACGTGGATATAGTTGTTTAATTTCGTTTTAGTAATAAAGTAACGGTACTCCAAAAAATGTTGCCATACAATAAACAACATTGTGCCAGACTACATAACACAAAATGGGTTGCCAAACCAAAGTTTGTAAAAAAAAATTCTAGATATATTTTTAATCATACTTTTTGTGAACAATTTTGTCCCTAACTGTATGTATGTTAAGAATTTTCCGATCTCAGTCCTTATATATGTATCAATGTATAGCAAATTGTGTATTCTTTTCAAAAATTTAATAAAATTTTAATAATTAAAAAATTCATCGGAAACTTGTTGCAAAAATAAGGCAAAATGTTTCCAGTTCAGCCCATGTTCAATTTTTGTTATTTCAAAATTAATTTTTTTAGTTAAATTGTTTAATTAAATATATACACAACTAGTTCCAGAACGCATGACTATAACCAGCATGACTGTCACCTTCGAAACAAGTTCTATGGAAGCTTTATGGAGCCAGAATCCCTTACAGAGGTGGTTGCGATATCACTAGTTCTATGAAAGTTATCAAAGAATCTGAAGTGGTTATAGTTAAAGTCGATCATGAACTAGTTTTTTCTGAAAATAAATTTAAAACAGTTGCCTAAAACCTATTTGTAATAGATTTGAATTGAAACTTTAATCATATAATAAATTTTATTAAGATATTTTGTAATGGATTCGATTTAAAGAAAGGAAATAATTCTCAAAGGAATGAATTACTATGCTATAATTTTTAATTCATTCTTTAATGGGTAACAGATATAATTGAACTTGATTTTGAAAACTGAATTATGAATTAAATCAAAGGATTTCTTTTTATCTCTTTAAAACCTTTAAAATTCAATTAAAGTAATTTGTGTATGGAATGTGTTAAAGAAAAGTTTTTAATATGCATATTTGATATTCATTTAACTAAACATAAGTTTTCACTAATTATTTTAACAAACACATTGTTATTTATTTATATACATTTTATTTGAAAGATCAACAGAAAATTTAGTCAAAATCACAAGTTATTGATATGAAATCGTCTGTAAAATTTTAACTATTATTGGCTTCATTAGCACCTACTGTGCTTGCCTGCTGGCTGTCTATTTAAACATGTGTTAATAAGGCACTTTAACTATTTAATTGAAACCATAATGACTTTTATATTTCTGAATAAACAATTTTAATTAATTTATACAAAAAAATATTTATTTATATTTTTTTCTTATTTTGAAAATTCATAACTGCTTGATAAAAGCATTAGAAAGATGAAAATTTGTTTTATAAACCTTTTAAAAGTACAAAGTAAGTAATTCAAACATGTGTATTGTATTGAGTATGTTTATGGATACGGATCGTTAGCAAAAAACTAAAAGTAAATAAAAAAATTTATTGGATTTGAATGAGTTTTATTGTGGCATAAGATGCTACTAATTATTTTGACGTCAAGTGAGCTATATTTATAAATTTGAGAGTTTTTTTTTTTTTTTTTTGATTAGACAAAACAAATTATACCATGATAAGCAGTATGATGTATTTGGGTACATAATTATTTGAATACTCTGTAATAAAACTAATTCCCTTAAATATTGGTCGTAGTATCTAAAAGTAGATATATCCGGGGTCCTAATAAGATTCTAGGACGATCTAGCTAGCGATGGGGCCCAGACGAAAGGAGCTAGCTGTCTGAACTTTTCCACAAATACTCTCTGTTGATAATGTTTTTTGTCACCCCCTCTGATAAAATTTTGCACAAATTAGTTCTAAGCACTCCGAAATTATACTGTAAAGTATTTATCCCTAGTCCCCATACAAGTTTCCCCTCAAAAAATTACTTGAACAGTCATAATTGTCTTTTAATAACCAATATCGTGATGAAATTGAACATAAACAAGATTTATATGGGCCTGAATCTTTCTACCAACTTTTGTGAGTATCGGACCATAATTGACCCTACCCCCCATTTTGTCACATATTAATGATGGGTATACAAGATTCGGCACAGCCGCATATAACACTCTTACTTGTTATTTTTGTAACATTCTGTTGTTTTGTTAATTAAATTAACAAATTAGACTAATTTGTATGTTATATTAACCCAAAAAATTATATAGTTACTAGCTTGACCCGGTGCGCTTCGCTACCCCTGTCGTAGTCTATGTTGGAAATTTCAATAAAATCGTTTCGGCCGTTTAGTATTTATTTTTTAAGAACTAAAGGTTTTAATTGCAAATAACTTTTAAACTGCCTTACCAATTTTTACACTATTAGTCTCATAGTAATCCTAAAAATCCTTTTACTATGAACTACCATATGTACTCAATACAGTTTTGTTATGGATTTCTCACTGTTATAAAGTTCAGACTACGGGTATAAATATGAAATATCGTTTGTGCCAAATTTATTTTAATTCAATGCATTAGTTTTTTCTTTGATATATTTTAATATATATATATTAACGAAAAAAAATAGTTTTTATTGTTGAATTTTGTATTTTTTTACGTTTAACTAAAATCCCGAAGTCCCGAAAAATCTCGAAATCACGAAAAATCCCGGGATGCCGAAAAATCCCGGGGTCCCGAAAAATCCCGGGATTTACATTTCTAAAATCCCGAATCCCGGGATTTGTAAAACCCAGTCCCCTTTGGCATCCCTAGCTATGACGATGTTTTCATCAGCACTGATTAGTCAGCACTGACGATGTTTACATCAGTGCTGATTAATAAGCTATGACGATGTTTTCATCAGCACTGATTAGTCAGCACTGACGATATTTACATCAGCACTGATTAATCAGCTATGACGATGTTTTCATCAGCACTGACGATGTTTTCATCAGCACTGACAATGTTTTCATCAGCACTGACAATGTTTTCATCAGCACTGACGATGTTTTCATCAGCACTGGTTAGTCAGCACTGACGTTGTTTTCATCAGCACTGACGATGTTTTCATCAGTACTGACGATGTTTTCATCAGCACTGATTAGTCAGCACTGACGATATTTTTTTACATCAGCACTGATTAATCAGCTATGACGATGTTTTCATCAGCACTGACGATGTTTAAATCAGCACTGACGATGTTTTCATCAGCACTGATTAGTCAGCACTGACGATGTTTTCATCAGTACTGACGATGTTTTCATCAGCACTGACGATATTTACATCAGTGCTGATTAATCAGTTATGACGTTGTTTTCATCAGTCCTGGTTAGTCAGCTCTGAGGATATTTACATCAGTGCTGATTAATCAGCTATGACGATGTTTTCATCAGCACTGATTAGTCAGCACTGACGATATTTACATCAGTGCTGATTAATTAGCTATGACGTTGTTTTCATCAGTCCTGGTTAGTCAGCTCTGAGGATATTTACATCAGTGCTGATTAATCAGCTATGGCGATGTTTTCATCAGCACTAATTAGTCACCACTGACGATATTTACATCAGCACTGATTAGTCAGCACTGATCAGTAATCATTCAGTGCAGCATCGAATAATAATTAAGTGTATTATTACATACTCAATCATGCAAGTTATTGTGACAATCATATATATGATTGTTTTAACCATATATATTATTGCGGCACTCTACTTGTACCATCACTCTGTTAAAGATTAATTATATTATTGCTATTTTTTAAAATACTATTTTAATAGTATTTTACCAATTTTACCCGTTTTCCCCCTGTTTACCCCCTGTTTACCCCTTTCTGGACCAAGTATTGAAAAAAGTTATAGCCTATTGACGCTTCCAAGTAAGAATCTATCTACGTTCCAAATTTCAATAAAATCGATTCAGCCGTTTAGGTGTGATGCTCAAACAAACAAACAAACAAACAAACAAACAAACATACAAACAAACAAACAAACAAACAAACAAACAAACAAACAAACAAACAAACAAACAAACAAACAAACAAACAAACAAACAAACAAACAAACAAACAAACAAACAAACAAACAAACAAACAAACAAACAAACAAACAAACAAACAAACAAACAAACAAACAAACAAACAAACAAACAAACAAACAAACAAACAAACAAACAAACAAACAAACAAACAAACAAACAAACAAACAAACAAACAAACAAACAAACAAACAAACAAACAAACAAACAAACAAACAAACAAACAAACAAACAAACAAACAAACAAACAAACAAACAAACAAACAAACAAACAAACAAACAAACAAACAAACAAACAAACAAACAAACAAACAAACAAACAAACAAACAAACAAACAAACAAACAAACAAACAAACAAACAAACAAACAAACAAACAAACAAACAAACAAACAAACAAACAAACAAACAAACTTACAAAGACATTTATATATTTATATAGATTTTCAACAAAACCCAACTTGGTCCTACAAAAAGTTGGCCATACAATCAAAGGTCCGCCGTCTAACTGATTCCAATATTATTAAATAGTATCGGGAAAAGTTGTCCGTTGATAGAAAACCTGGTTCATGTAGAAGGAATGGTTCACATGATGTTTCTAAAGCCAATAAATAGAAAGCATTTTCAAAAGAGATCCCAACACATCTGGTAGGAAAGCAGTCCGGTTAGCTCAATACTCGCACTATTTGATACGAAAAGTTAAAGCCAATGCAGGTTTAAAAACATACAAGGCTCAAAAAGTTCCTGACACGAACTCTGCTAAAAATTTGGAGGCCAAAGACAGAGCTCGGAAATTGAAGTCAAATTTTATAAAAAAAAATAAAACTTGTGCATAATGGATAAGGAAACATACTGTTACGAATGTGCAATGACGATTTGAGTTTAACGGTCTGTAACGACTGCCTGCAGCATTCATCATGTTTGAGGGCACGTCCATCAGTGGCATGCGGTTGTTGGCATTGTCTGTAGGTATGGCAACACTGAATGTTTGGGCTGCTGGCAATGACATCAAAGGCTCTGGAAATCGAATGTACTAGTATGTCCGTTAAGAGCATTGTAGAAGATTCCCGATAGATGGCGCGTGTATAAATAGTGGCAGAGGTGCAGTCGTGAGTTGAGTTGATCATTGTCGCTGTTAGAGTTAACATCAACTGTCGTGTACATGTGTGTTTGTACATTATAAAGTATTGTGTGCATTTCTGCGAATTGATAAACGTGTATAAAGACACTGAGTGACTATTTAATTCTGTTGTTGTTGTACATTCTAAATAAATAAAGAGTTGTTACAATTTTAAACTACTGAAACTGCTTTTTATTTGCAATCAAAAGTATCCGGTTTATTTAAAGGAAATAAACCCCTGTTTTTAAAAGATAAAAACGTAACAATACGTATGGACGATTTTTCGCAACTTCCGGGTCAATATTTTTATGTTGCTGATGCTCGAGGGAATATTGTAGAAAAGTTTAGGACCCAAAAGCAGACAAAATTTCCCAAAAAGTTCTTGGCATGGAAAGCAATATGCAGTTGGGGCAAAATAAGCCAAACATTTGTGACAAAGGGATCAATAAATACCGAAATTAACATCAAGGAATGTTTACAAAAGAGGAAACTTCCATTCATAAGACTTCTTAATGTGTTCACTTATTTTTGGTCTGATTTGGTATTATGTTACTATGGTAAGCAAGGTATTGAGTGGTACAAGAACAATAATCCTCCAAACAGCCAGTAGCTAAGACCAGTGGAGAGATATTGGGATCTTGTTAAAACAGAATTGAAGAGCACAAAAAAGGTGTCCAAAAGTGTGGTAGATTTTAAATGGAGATGGACAACCTGTTCGAACAAAGTGACAGAAAGCTCTATAAAAACTTTAATAGAAGGGTTTCCGGAAAAGGTTCATAAATTCATCACTATTGATTAGAACTATAAAAATAATATTTTTTGTAAAAATAACTGTAAGTTTAGTGGTTTCGTTTTTATTAACATACATATATGTATGTTAAGATTTTTTCGATCTCAGTCCTTAAGTACAAATTGAATGTTTACTACAGTGATTTGAAACTTCTATTTGTTTCTTTGTTTGTATACATTTTTATATTTTTTGTTAAATATTTATTGCAAGTTCTTATGTATTTCAAAATTTTATCAATTAACACTTTATTAATATTAAATATTAATTACTTTAGCTATTTAAACTATGCTCACATTAAAATTTTCTCTCATTTTCTTTTCAATTAAATGTACTTTTGTTATTAACAATTTTTTGTACGGATTTCTCATTAACAAACATTGAAACAATGAAACATTTTGAAATACAATAATTTACAATATTTTATTTACATTATTAACTCATTTCATTTACATCTTATCAATAAATACCAAGAACACAAAGATTTAATTTTGTAAACTCTGCTCATGTATTATTAAGAAAAGATGCACTAAATTTTAATCATTGTTTTGTATCACAATCAAAAATTAATTATACCCACTTTAGGGCTTTTTCAGAAGAGCTTTGACACAGTCCACACTGTTTTGGCATTGAACTTAAAATTCTTTGGTATTCGTTTTTTCTCACGCAAGCTTTTCTTGGGTCAAATGTAATATCTCATTTTGGTGATTTCCAGTGGTCGGCAAGATCACCCGACTTCGTTTTTATTTGAGTTTGGAATCTAAAAAATAAAGGGTTTTTCTTTATCTCTCAATTTAAAATTCAATTCAAGTAATTTATATGCAATGGGTTTTTTGTAAATCAAATCTGAAAATAAAAAGAAAAATAACAAATTAAACGTAATGTAAGATTTTAATAAACCTAGTAATAAAAATTATACAACTACTTATTATATTATTTAAATAAATTAACCAATCACTATGAAATTGACTTGCAAATTCACTTATAAAAAAGTCAGGAAATTAGGAACCCTGTTGTATGGTGGACTGTAACTAAAAAAAAACTTTATATACTATTGTATATAAAGTCCAGAGATCGGCTTGCATTGGCAAAACTAGTCCGTTAGAGGCACTGAACACTATACTGCACATTGTTCCAATAATGGCCACCTCTGCCTGCAGCGAGGCTTAATGCATCTGGATGTTGGAGATCGAGAACATATGGCCACGCGGGGATTCTGGTACTACGCCTTCGATCGTAAAGCAACCTTCGCAACCATATACAGATTTTGATAGGGTGTTCAAAGTCTTCGTTCCCTCCAGAAGTGTGCGGTGTAGGGGTATGACACCAGGATATATACAGACAGTGTTGGTTCTGGAGTTTTCTGTGACGAACTTCAGAATGAATTTAGTTTTTTTGAGGCTGACATTTGGTATGGTAGCTTGTAATATACTACATGACCATAATACAGAATGCTCTGTCAAGGCTCTGTCATCGTCTATCTGACATTACTTTAATTTGGGTCCCTGCGCATAAAGACTAAATACTATGGCAATGAACAGGAAAACAAATAGCCAGAATGGAATCTGCTTTGGATATCTCCAATGCGGTTTCAGTAGCAACTCCACTAATACATACATATAGGGTGGTCAAGTTAACGTAAACGAACTATGCAACTGATAACCCGTAATAGAATGGATTTATCAAGGTTGCTGGTAGTATTAACGGGGCACTGGATGCTAAGCAAGCACGCCTTGGACTCCTCTTTAACAACCATTGGGAAAAAGAGGAAACGATTTTCCATCTACTCTGAAAATGTCCAGTCCTGGGCAACTACATATTGTTACGTTTTTACCTTTTAAAAACAGGGGTTTATTTCCTTTAAATAAACCGTATACTTTTGATTGCAAATAAAAGCAGTTTTTGTAGTTTAAAATTGTAACAACTCTTTATTTATTTAGAATGTACAACAACAACAGAATTAAATAGTCACTCAGTGTCTTTATACACGTTCATCAATTCTCAGAAATGCACACAAACTTTACACATGTACACGACAGTTGATGTTAACTCTAACAGGGACAATGATCAACTCTACTCACGACTGCCACCTCTGCCACTATTTATACACGCGCCATCTATCGTGAATATTTTACAATGATCTTAACGGACAAACATTTAGTGTTGCCATACTTGCAAACAATGCCAACAACCGAATGTTACTGATGGACGTGCCCTCAAATATGATGAATGCTGCAGGCAATCGTTACAGACCGTTGAATTCAAATCGTCATTGAACATCGTAACAATATTTTCAACAAAATCCAACTTGGTGCTACAAAAAGTTGGCCAAACAATCAAAGGTCTGCCGTCAAACAGTTTCCAATATTATTAAACAGTACCGGGAGAACTAATCCGTTGATAGAAAACTTGGTTCATGTAGAAGGAATGGTCCACAAGATGTATCTAAAGCCAAAAGAATAGAAAGCATTTTCAAAAGAGCTCTCAACACATCCGGTAGGAAAGAAGCCCGCTTAGGTCAGTCCTCGGACTATTTGGTACGAAAAGCCAATGCAGGTTTAAAAACATACACGGATCAAAAAGTTACTGACAGGAACTCTGCTAAAAATTTAGAGGCCGAAGACAGAGAACGGAAATTGTATGTTAAGAATTTTTCGATCTCAGTCCTTAGCATCTTGATAAGAAAAACTCGCGTCCATATCATTTGCCTTCAGAGCTTCAAATTAATTAATTAATTCAATTTGAGCTTAATTCAATAAAATTTTAATTCGGAATTAAAAAATGTCAGCCACTCATTTCGTAAATCCATTCCCATCATCTAATTCCTTAGCTTCATTCAAATGCTTTTATTTAAATAGAATTCATTCATATGCATACAAATTGTTACGTTTTAACCTTTTTAAAACGTTGGTTTATTTCCTTTAATTGGTTTATTTCCTTTTGATTGCAAATAAAAAGCAGTTTTAGTAGTTTAAAATTGTAACAACTCTTTATTTATTTAAAATGTACAAAAACAACAATTCAAATAGTCACTCAGTGTCTTTATACTCGTCTATCAATTCGCAGAAATGCACACACACACTTTACAACATACAAGGTTAAATGTACAAGACTGTCGATGTTAACTCTAACAGCGCCTATGATAAACTCACTCACGACTACAACCACTGCCACTATTTATACACACGCCATCTTTCATTAATCTTCTACAATGACCTAAGAACATTCGAATTCTAGAGCTTTCGATGTTAATGTTAGCAGCTTAAACATGGAGTGTTGCCATACTTACAGACAATGCTAATAACCACATGCTATCAACATTGTTGATAAGTAGAAGCTTCTACTGATGGACGTGTTTATAAACATGATGAATGTTGCAGGCAGTCGTTGCGGACCTTTAAATTCAAATCGCTATTGCACATTCGTAACAATATTAATGAAATAATAATAATAATATCTTAAACATTTATTTTGGATTTTGACATATATTTGGAAATGTTTCCATTGTATTGTCAAACACTGCATACCAAATCCCAATTTAAACATTTCACTACCAAGGACAAAGTATAATGCAGCAAATGATCAAAGCATAATTTAATAATTTGTAATTTTTTGTGAATATAACACAAAATATTAAATTGTTGAAACTTTAGAAGAATTTGGAAGAAGTGATTTGAATTGTGCAATGAAAGAAAGGTACATATAATGCGACTTGATTCCAGCAAAAGCTGCTATTTAATCTACTAGTTATTTTTTTGTTAGTACTTAAGTAGTAGTATTTATTATTGTATTATAATTTTTTGTTCAAAGAAGTTTCCGTCTAGATTCAGTTTTATTGTTTTTTCTTTTATTTACAATTTTATTTTTTTCCGCAAAATCAAAACTTGTAAAATCTACTTTTTGTTGGTCGATAACAACTAGAATAATATAATCAAATGTAAATTATATTAAATCTACATACAATATTTGTAAATCAGAAAATAATAATGCATAATTGATTTTAAATCAATTAAGTAAAATTCTTATCAATAATATAATTATTTGTTAAATAGATTTTAAAATTAAAACAAGGTAGTGAGTTATATCAACAGAAAAGAAAATCATTATAAGTACAAATAGAATATTATTTAGCTCTTTAAATTCTAAAGACTTTAAATAAAACAAGTTAACTTGATACTTGCATATTGTGGCATAAAACAATGAGTGATTTTAGAAAAAATCGATATTTGGTGGGAAATAAAGGTGATCACAGATTATTATCCTTTTTCTTCTAGGAGCTCTTCTTAACGATTTATGAGTGATTTTAGATTTTTAATATAAAAATAGATATTTGGTGGGAAATATGAGTGATCACAGATTATTATCCTTTTTCTTCTAGGAGCTCTTATTAACGATTTATGAGCGATTTTAGATTTTTAATATAAAAATCGAGATTTGGTGGGATATATGAGTGATCACAGATTATTATCCTTTTTCGTCTAGGACCTCTTATTAACGATTTATGAGTGATTTTAGAAATTTTATATAAAAATCGATATTTGGTGGGAAATAAAGATGATCACAGATTATATTCCTTTTTTGTCTAGGAGCTCTTTATAACGATTTATGAGTGATTATAGATTTTTCATATAAAAATCGATATTTGGTGGGAAATAAAGGTGATCACAGATTATATTCCTTTTTCTTCTAGGACCTCTTATTAACGTTTTATGAGTGATTTTAGATTTTTCATATAAAAATCGATATTTGGTGGGAAATAAAGATGATCATAGATTATTATTCTTTTTCGTCTAGGACATCTTATTAACGATTTATGAGTGATTATAGATTTTTCATATAAATATCAATATTTGGTGGGAAATATAAGTGATCACAGATTATTATCCTTTTTCGTCTAAGACCTTTTATTAACGATTTATGAGTGATTTTAGATTTTCCATGTTAAAATCGATATTTGGTGGGAAATATGAGTGATCACAGATTATTATACTTTTTCTTCTAGGACCTCTTATTAACGTTTTATGAGTGATTTTAGATTTTTCATGTTAAAATCGATATTTGGTGGGAAATATGAGTGATCACAGATTATTACACTTTTTCTTCTAGGACCTCTTATTAACGATTTATGAGTGATTTTAGATTTTTCATATAAAAATCCATATTTGGTGGGAAATAAAGATGATCATAGATTATTGTTCTTTTTCGTCTAGGACATCTTATTAACGATTTATGAGTGATTATAGATTTTTCATATAAAAATCGATATTTGGTGGGAAATAAAGGTGATCACAGATTATATTCCTTTTTCTTCTAGGACCTCTTATTAACGTTTTATGAGTGATTTTAGATTTTTCATATAAAAATCGATATTTGGTGGGAAATAAAGATGATCATAGATTATTATTCTTTTTCGTCTAGGACATCTTATTAACGATTTATGAGTGATTATAGATTTTTCATATAAATATCAATATTTGGTGGGAAATAAAGGTGATCACAGATTATTATCCTTTTTCTTCTAGGACCTCTTATTAACGATTTATAAGTGATTTTAGATTTTCCATGTTAAAATCGATATTTGGTGGGAAATATGAGTGATCACAGATTATTATCCTTTTTCTTCTAGGACCTCTTATTAACGATTTATGAGTGATTTTAGATTTTTCATGTTAAAATCGATATTTGGTGGGAAATAAAGGTGATCACAGATTATTATCCTTTTTCTTCTAGGACCTCTTATTAACGATTTATGAGTGATTTTAGATTTTTCATATAAAAATCCATATTTGGTGGGAAATAAAGATGATCACAGATTATTATCCTTTTTCGTCTAGGACCTCTTATTAACGATTTATGAGTGATTTTAGATTTTTCATGTTAAAATCGATATTTGGTGGGAAATATGAGTGATCACAGATTATTACACTTTTTCTTCTAGGACCTCTTATTAACGATTTATGAGTGATTTTAGATTTTTCATATAAAAATCCATATTTGGTGGGAAATAAAGATGATCACAGATTATTATCCTTTTTCGTCTAGGACCTCTTATTAACGATTTATGAGTAATTTTAGATTTTTCATATAAAAATCGATATTTGGTGGGAAATATGAGTGATCACAGATTATTGCCCTTTTTCGTCTAGGACCTCTTATTAACGTTTTATGAGTGATTTTAGTTTTTTCACATAAAAATCGATATTTGGTGGGAAATAAAGGTGATCACAGATTATATTCCTTTTTCTTCTAGGACCTCTTATTAACGTTTTATGAGTGATTTTAGATTTTCCATGTTAAAATCGATATTTGGTGGGAAATATGAGTGATCACAGATTATTACACTTTTTCTTCTAGGACCTCTTATTAACGATTTATGAGTGATTTTAGATTTTTCATATAAAAATCGATATTTGGTGGGAAATAAAGGTGATCACAGATTATTATCCTTTTTCTTCTAGGACCTCTTATTAACAATTTATGAGTAATTTTAGATTTTTCATATAAAAATCGATATTTGGTGGGAAATATGAGTGATCACAGATTATGACCCTTTTTCGTCTAGGACCTCTTATTAACGATTTATGAGTGATTTTAGATTTTTCATGTTAAAATCAATATTTGGTGGGAAATAAAGGTGATACTGATTATTGCCCTTTTTCGTCTAGGACCTCTTATTAACGTTTTATGAGTGATTTTAGATTTTTCATATAAAAATCGATATTTGGTGGGAAATATGAGTGATCACAGATTATTATCCTTTTTCGTCTAGGACCTCTTATTAACGTTTTATGAGTGATTTTAGTTTTTTCACATAAAAATCGATATTTGGTGGGAAATAAAGGTGATCACAGATTATTATCCTTTTTCTTCTAGGACCTCTTATTAACGTTTTATGAGTGATTTTAGTTTTTTCACATAAAAATCGATATTTGGTGGGAAATAAAGGTGATCATAGATTATTATCCTTTTTCTTCTAGGACCTCTTATTAACGTTTTATGAGTGATTTTAGATTTTTCATATAAAAATCGATATTTGGTGGGAAATAAAGATGATCATAGATTATTATTCTTTTTCGTCTAGGACATCTTATTAACGATTTATGAGTGATTATAGATTTTTCATATAAATATCAATATTTGGTGGGAAATAAAGGTGATCACAGATTATTATCCTTTTTCTTCTAGGACCTCTTATTAACGATTTATAAGTGATTTTAGATTTTCCATGTTAAAATCGATATTTGGTGGGAAATATGAGTGATCACAGATTATTATCCTTTTTCGTCTAGGACCACTTATTAACGTTTTATAAGTAATTTTAGATTTTTCATATAAAAATCGATATTTGGTGGGAAATATGAGTGATCACAGATTATTATCCTTTTTCGTCTAGGACCTCTTATTAACGTTTTATGAGTGATTTTAGATTTTTCATATAAAAATCGATATTTGGTGGGAAATAAAGATGATCATAGATTATTATTCTTTTTCGTCTAGGACATCTTATTAACGATTTATGAGTGATTATAGATTTTTCATATAAATATCAATATTTGGTGGGAAATAAAGGTGATCACAGATTATTGCCCTTTTTCGTCTAGGACCTCTTATTAACGTTTTATGAGTGATTTTAGATTTTTCATGTTAAAATCGATATTTGGTGGGAAATATGAGTGATCACAGATTATTATCCTTTTTCTGCTAGGACCTCTTATTAACGTTTTATGAGTGATTTTAGTTTTTTCACATAAAAATCGATATTTGGTGGGAAATAAAGGTGATCACAGATTATTATCCTTTTTCTTCTAGGACCTCTTATTAACGATTTATGAGTGATTTTAGATTTTCCATGTTTTGGTGGGAAATAAAGGTGATCACTGATTATTGCCCTTTTTCGTCTAGGACCTCTTATTAACGTTTTATGAGTGATTTTAGATTTTTCATGTTAAAATCGATATTTGGTGGGAAATATGAGTGATCACAGATTATTATTCTTTTTCTTCTAGGACCTCTTATTAACGTTTTATGAGTGATTTTAGTTTTTTCACATAAAAATCGATATTTGGTGGGAAATAAAGGTGATCACAGATTATTATCCTTTTTCTTCTAGGACCTCTTATTAACGATTTATGAGTGATTTTAGATTTTCCATGTTTTGGTGGGAAATAAAGGTGATCACTGATTATTGCCCTTTTTCGTCTAGGACCTCTTATTAACGTTTTATGAGTGATTTTAGATTTTTCATGTTAAAATCGATATTTGGTGGGAAATATGAGTGATCACAGATTATTACACTTTTTCTTCTAGGACCTCTTATTAACGATTTATGAGTGATTTTAGTTTTTTCACATAAAAATCGATATTTGGTGGGAAATAAAGGTGATCACAGATTATTATCCTTTTTCTTCTAGGACCTCTTATTAACGATTTATGAGTAATTTTAGATTTTTCATATAAAAATCGATATTTGGTGGGAAATATGAGTGATCACAGATTATTGCCCTTTTTCGTCTAGGACCTCTTATTAACGTTTTATGAGTGATTTTAGTTTTTTCACATAAAAATCGATATTTGGTGGGAAATAAAGGTGATCACAGATTATATTCCTTTTTCTTCTAGGACCTCTTATTAACGTTTTATGAGTGATTTTAGATTTTCCATGTTAAAATCGATATTTGGTGGGAAATATGAGTGATCACAGATTATTACACTTTTTCTTCTAGGACCTCTTATTAACGATTTATGAGTGATTTTAGATTTTTCATATAAAAATCGATATTTGGTGGGAAATAAAGGTGATCACAGATTATTATCCTTTTTCTTCTAGGACCTCTTATTAACAATTTATGAGTAATTTTAGATTTTTCATATAAAAATCGATATTTGGTGGGAAATATGAGTGATCACAGATTATGACCCTTTTTCGTCTAGGACCTCTTATTAACGATTTATGAGTGATTTTAGATTTTTCATGTTAAAATCAATATTTGGTGGGAAATAAAGGTGATACTGATTATTGCCCTTTTTCGTCTAGGACCTCTTATTAACGTTTTATGAGTGATTTTAGATTTTTCATATAAAAATCGATATTTGGTGGGAAATATGAGTGATCACAGATTATTATCCTTTTTCGTCTAGGACCTCTTATTAACGTTTTATGAGTGATTTTAGTTTTTTCACATAAAAATCGATATTTGGTGGGAAATAAAGGTGATCACAGATTATTATCCTTTTTCTTCTAGGACCTCTTATTAACGTTTTATGAGTGATTTTAGATTTTTCATATAAAAATCGATATTTGGTGGGAAATAAAGATGATCATAGATTATTATTCTTTTTCGTCTAGGACATCTTATTAACGATTTATGAGTGATTATAGATTTTTCATATAAATATCAATATTTGGTGGGAAATAAAGGTGATCACAGATTATTATCCTTTTTCTTCTAGGACCTCTTATTAACGATTTATAAGTGATTTTAGATTTTCCATGTTAAAATCGATATTTGGTGGGAAATATGAGTGATCACAGATTATTATCCTTTTTCGTCTAGGACCACTTATTAACGTTTTATAAGTAATTTTAGATTTTTCATATAAAAATCGATATTTGGTGGGAAATATGAGTGATCACAGATTATTATCCTTTTTCGTCTAGGACCTCTTATTAACGTTTTATGAGTGATTTTAGATTTTTCATATAAAAATCGATATTTGGTGGGAAATAAAGATGATCATAGATTATTATTCTTTTTCGTCTAGGACATCTTATTAACGATTTATGAGTGATTATAGATTTTTCATATAAATATCAATATTTGGTGGGAAATAAAGGTGATCACAGATTATTGCCCTTTTTCGTCTAGGACCTCTTATTAACGTTTTATGAGTGATTTTAGATTTTTCATGTTAAAATCGATATTTGGTGGGAAATATGAGTGATCACAGATTATTATCCTTTTTCTGCTAGGACCTCTTATTAACGTTTTATGAGTGATTTTAGTTTTTTCACATAAAAATCGATATTTGGTGGGAAATAAAGGTGATCACAGATTATTATCCTTTTTCTTCTAGGACCTCTTATTAACGATTTATGAGTGATTTTAGATTTTCCATGTTAAAATCGATATTTGGTGGGAAATATGAGTGATCACAGATTATTATTCTTTTTCTTCTAGGACCTCTTATTAACGTTTCATGAGTGATTTTAGTTTTTTCACATAAAAATCGAAATTTGGTGGGAAATAAAGGTGATCACAGATTATTATCCTTTTTCTTCTAGGACCTCTTATTAACGATTTATGAGTGATTTTAGATTTTCCATGTTTTGGTGGGAAATAAAGGTGATCACTGATTATTGCCCTTTTTCGTCTAGGACCTCTTATTAACGTTTTATGAGTGATTTTAGATTTTTCATGTTAAAATCGATATTTGGTGGGAAATATGAGTGATCACAGATTATTATTCTTTTTCTTCTAGGACCTCTTATTAACGTTTTATGAGTGATTTTAGTTTTTTCACATAAAAATCGATATTTGGTGGGAAATAAAGGTGATCACAGATTATTATCCTTTTTCTTCTAGGACCTCTTATTAACGATTTATGAGTGATTTTAGATTTTCCATGTTTTGGTGGGAAATAAAGGTGATCACTGATTATTGCCCTTTTTCGTCTAGGACCTCTTATTAACGTTTTATGAGTGATTTTAGATTTTTCATGTTAAAATCGATATTTGGTGGGAAATATGAGTGATCACAGATTATTACACTTTTTCTTCTAGGACCTCTTATTAACGATTTATGAGTGATTTTAGTTTTTTCACATAAAAATCGAAATTTGGTGGGAAATAAAGGTGATCACAGATTATTATCCTTTTTCTTCTAGGACCTCTTATTAACGATTTATGAGTGATTTTAGATTTTCCATGTTTTGGTGGGAAATAAAGGTGATCACTGATTATTGCCCTTTTTCGTCTAGGACCTCTTATTAACGTTTTATGAGTGATTTTAGATTTTTCATGTTAAAATCGATATTTGGTGGGAAATATGAGTGATCACAGATTATTATTCTTTTTCTTCTAGGACCTCTTATTAACGTTTTATGAGTGATTTTAGTTTTTTCACATAAAAATCGATATTTGGTGGGAAATAAAGGTGATCACAGATTATTATCCTTTTTCTTCTAGGACCTCTTATTAACGATTTATGAGTGATTTTAGATTTTCCATGTTTTGGTGGGAAATAAAGGTGATCACTGATTATTGCCCTTTTTCGTCTAGGACCTCTTATTAACGTTTTATGAGTGATTTTAGATTTTTCATGTTAAAATCGATATTTGGTGGGAAATATGAGTGATCACAGATTATTACACTTTTTCTTCTAGGACCTCTTATTAACGATTTATGAGTGATTATAGATTTTTCATATAAATATCAATATTTGGTGGGAAATAAAGGTGATCACAGATTATTGCCCTTTTTCGTCTAGGACCTCTTATTAACGATTTATGAGTGATTTTAGATTTTCCATGTTTTGGTGGGAAATAAAGGTGATCACTGATTATTGCCCTTTTTCGTCTAGGACCTCTTATTAACGTTTTATGAGTGATTTTAGATTTTTCATGTTAAAATCGATATTTGGTGGGAAATAAAGATGATCATAGATTATTGTTCTTTTTCTTCTAGGACCTCTTATTAACGATTTATGAGTGATTTTAAATTTTCCATGTTAAAATCGATATTTGGTGGGAAATATGAGTGATCACAGATTATTATCCTTTTTCGTCTAGGACCTCTTATTAACGTTTTATGAGTGATTTTAGATTTTCAATATAAAAATCAATATTTGGTGGGAAATAAAAGTGATCACAGATTATTATCCTTTTTCTTCTAGGACCTCTTATCAACGATTTATGAGTGATTTTAGAAATTTTATATAAAAATCAATACTTGTTGTGAAATATGAGTGATCACAGATTATATTCCTTTTTCGTCTAGGACCTCTTATTAACGATTTATGAGTGATTTTAGATTTTTCATATAAAAATCGATATTTGGTGGGAAATATGAGTGATCGCAGATTACTATCCTTTTTCGTCTAGGACCTCTTATTAACGATTTATGAGTGATTTTAGATTTTTCATATAAAAATCGATATTTGGTGGGAAATATGAGTGATCACAGATTATTATCCTTTTTCTTCTAGGACCTCTTATTAACGATTTATGAGTGATTTTAAAAATTTTATATAAAAATCAATACTTGTTGTGAAATAAAGGTGATCACAGATTTTTATACCTTTTCTTCTAGGACCTCTTATTAACGTTTTATGAGTGATTTTAGATTTTTCACATAAAAATCGATATTTGGTTGGAAAATAAAGGTGATCACAGATTATATTCCTTTTTCGTCTAGGACCTCTTGTTAACGATTTATGAGCGATTTAAGATTTATCACATAAAAATCGATATTTGGTTGGAAAATAAAGGTGATCCCAGATTATTATCCTTTTTCGTCTAGGACCTCTTGTTAACGATTTATGAGCGATTTTAGATTTGTTACATAAAAATCGATATTTGGTGGGAAATATGAGTGATCACAGATTATTACACTTTTTCTTCTAGGACCTCTTATTAACGATTTATGAGTGATTTTAGATTTTTCATATAAATATCAATATTTGGTGGGAAATAAAGGTGATCACAGATTATTCGTCTAGGACCTCTTATTAACGATTTATGAGTGATTTTAGATTTTCCATGTTTTGGTGGGAAATAAAGGTGATCACTGATTATTGCCCTTTTTCGTCTAGGACCTCTTATTAACGTTTTATGAGTGATTTTAGATTTTTCATGTTAAAATCGATATTTGGTGGGAAATAAAGATGATCATAGATTATTGTTCTTTTTCTTCTAGGACCTCTTATTAACGATTTATGAGTGATTTTAAATTTTCCATGTTAAAATCGATATTTGGTGGGAAATATGAGTGATCACAGATTATTATCCTTTTTCTTCTAGGACCTCTTATCAACGATTTATGAGTGATTTTAGAAATTTTATATAAAAATCAATACTTGTTGTGAAATATGAGTGATCACAGATTATATTCCTTTTTCGTCTAGGACCTCTTATTAACGATTTATGAGTGATTTTAGTTTTTTCATATAAAAATCGATATTTGGTGGGAAATATGAGTGATCGCAGATTACTATCCTTTTTCGTCTAGGACCTCTTATTAACGATTTATGAGTGATTTTAGATTTTTCATATAAAAATCGATATTTGGTGGGAAATATGAGTGATCACAGATTATTATCCTTTTTCTTCTAGGACCTCTTATTAACGATTTATGAGTGATTTTAAAAATTTTATATAAAAATCAATACTTGTTGTGAAATAAAGGTGAGCACAGATTTTTATACCTTTTCTTCTAGGACCTCTTATTAACGTTTTATGAGTGATTTTAGATTTTTCACATAAAAATCGATATTTGGTTGGAAAATAAAGGTGATCACAGATTATATTCCTTTTTCGTCTAGGACCTCTTGTTAACGATTTATGAGCGATTTAAGATTTATCACATAAAAATCGATATTTGGTTGGAAAATAAAGGTGATCCCAGATTATTATCCTTTTTCGTCTAGGACCTCTTGTTAACGATTTATGAGCGATTTTAGATTTGTTACATAAAAATCGATATTTGGTGGGAAATATGAGTGATCACAGATTATTATCCTTTTTCTTCTAGGACCTCTTATTAACGTTTTATGAGTGATTTTAGTTTTTTCACATAAAAATCGATATTTGGTGGGAAATAAAGGTGATCACAGATTATTATCCTTTTTCTTCTAGGACCTCTTATTAACGATTTATGAGTAATTTTAGATTTTTCATATAAAAATCGATATTTGGTGGGAAATATGACTGATCACAGATTATGACCCTTTTTCGTCTAGGACCTCTTATTAACGTTTTATGAGTGATTTTAGTTTTTTCACATAAAAATCGATATTTGGTGGGAAATAAAGGTGATCACAGATTATATTCCTTTTTCTTCTAGGACCTCTTATTAACGTTTTATGAGTGATTTTAGATTTTCCATGTTAAAATCGATATTTGGTGGGAAATATGAGTGATCACAGATTATTACACTTTTTCTTCTAGGACCTCTTATTAACGATTTATGAGTGATTTTAGATTTTTCATATAAAAATCGATATTTGGTGGGAAATAAAGATGATCACAGATTATATTCCTTTTTCTTCTAGGACCTCTTATTAACGTTTTATGAGTGATTTTAGATTTTTCATATAAAAATCGATATTTGGTGGGAAATAAAGGTGATCACTGATTATTGCCCTTTTTCGTCTAGGACCTCTTATTAACGTTTTATGAGTGATTTTAGATTTTTCATGTTAAAATCGATATTTGGTGGGAAATAAAGATGATCATAGATTATTGTTCTTTTTCTTCTAGGACCTCTTATTAACGTTTTATGAGTGATTTTGGATTTTTCATGTTAAAATCGATATTTGGTGGGAAATATGAGTGATCACAGATTATTATCCTTTTTTGTCTAGGACCTCTTATTAACGTTTTATGAGTGATTTTAGATTTTTCACATAAAAATCGATATTTGGTTGGAAAATAAAGGTGATCACAGATTATATTCCTTTTTCGTCTAGGACCTCTTGTTAACGATTTATGAGCGATTTAAGATTTATCACATAAAAATCGATATTTGGTTGGAAAATAAAGGTGATCCCAGATTATTATCCTTTTTCGTCTAGGACCTCTTGTTAACGATTTATGAGCGATTTTAGATTTGTTACATAAAAATCGATATTTGGTGGGAAATATGAGTGATCACAGATTATTATCATTTTTCGTCTAGGAGCTCTTATTAACGATTTATGAGTGATTTTAGATTTTTAATATAAAAATCGATATTTGGTGGGAAATAAAGGTGATCACAGGACCTCTTGTTAATAAAGGTGAAATAAAGGTGATCACAGATTTTTATACCTTTTCTTCTAGGACCTCTTATTAACGTTTTATGAGTGATTTTAGATTTTTCACATAAAAATCGGTATTTGGTTGGAAAATAAAGGTGATCACAGATTATGATCCTTTTCCGTCTAGGACCTCTTATTAACGTTTTATGAGTGATTTTAGATTTTTCATGTTAAAATCGATATTTGGTGGGAAATATGAGTGATAACAGATTATTATCCTTTTTCGTCTAGGAGCTCTTATTAACGTTTTATGAGTGATTTTAGATTTTTCACATAAAAATCGATATTTGGTGGGAAATATGAGTGATCGCAGATTATTTTCCTTTTTCGTGTAGGACCTCTTATTAACGATTTATGAGTGATTTTAGATTTTTCATATAAAAATCGATATTTGGTGGGAAATATGAGTGATCACAGATTATTATCCTTTTTCGTCTAGGACTTCTTATTAACGTTTTATGAGTGATTTTAGTTTTTTCATATAAAAATCGATATTTGGTGGGAAATAAAGGTGATCACAGATTATATTCCTTTTTCGTCTAGGACCTCTTAATAACGATTTATGAGTGATTTTAGATTTTTCACATAAAAATCGATATTTGGTGGGAAATATGAGTGATCGCAGATTGTATTCCTTTTTCCTCTAGGTCATCTTATCTAGAACCTCTTATTAACGATTTAGAAGTACGTATTGACCTTTAGAAGTACGCATTGAATAATATTTTCCTTTTCAAAATCAAAAGAGTTTTAATAAAACAAGTTAACTTGTGACTAGCAATTTGTAGCTATGGAAATGTGTTTATAAAAACATTTGCATCTTTTGCACACTCTTATCTATGTATCCAGTAATATTTTTTAAGCATTTCAGGACTCAGCTAAATACTAAAAGCTTGTTTAAAACAAGAAAGTTTAACATTTTTCTACTTATAAGTCCTTAGATTGTTTGTGATTTTTCTGTTCTTTTATTAAAAAAAATAATTAAAATTAATTGCATATTTTTAGGAGTATACAATAATAATCAGGTTGCCATATGTTTGTTTGAGATTATGAAGAGCTTTAAAAAGTTGTGTCTTCAGACAGATATTTAAGATAATTAATTAATCTTTCACTTTGTATCCATTTCTGTCTCGACCGGTTTAAATGTTCTTTTGCAAATTGTATACAAGCATATAACTTTGAGACATGTATGATTCCGAAAATTTAAATTTCAAAGACAAGGATTTATCAGAAGTATTTTTGGAATATGTCGCTTCATAAATTTTTGAATTATTTATGAAACTCTTCATTATGAATTAATTCATAGGTTAATTCGGGTGCGTTCGTTAATGCAGTAAATTTGTGCATCACTGATGCAACGGTCTTGGTTGTAAAAAACTTTTGGCAACTCTGCCAACAATTTCCATTAAAAAACGTTTGACGTAAAGAAATGATGGCTCAAATGACTTTTCGAAAGCTAAACATTTAATTTGCAATAGTATTGCAATATTACTGCATTTACGAACGCACCCTTCCCTTCAGTCCTTTGAGAATTCATTCTTTATACAATTAATTCCTTATTCTTTAATTGAAATCCTTTTCTTTAATTAAAATCCGTTACAAAATAGCTTAATAAGTTTTATTGAATGTTTCTTTCTATTTTTCTTACATTTAAAACTACATATTACAAATAGGCTTTAACAAATGTTGTTCAATTCAGTTTGTAAATGATTCAATTTGAATTAACAAAAAAGTAACCATTCAAAGGTTGAACGAATTTTATTATGAAATAATTTAACTATGAACAAATTCTGCTAGGGTGGGTCAAAAAGTCCGTGCCTTTTTATTTTTCAACATTTTTCAAGTCTCGAGTTCAACGTTTCTCCAATTTGTTTATCCCTTCCAAAACACAAGATTTGTCGAGGTCATATAAAAAGATATTTTTTGTGTGGTGATTTGTCGTTGGATTCAAATCTCTTTTCGCCGAGACTTTTACTCAATAATATAAAAGAATTTGTTTTGTTGGGAAGTTTTTAATTTTTAATGAAGATTTTTGTGAAACTCTGCTTTAAAACAACTATTACCACTCACTAAATACTAAATTAAAACAAATTCAATGTTTTTTTTTTTTTAAATTTCCTTTATTTTTATTTCTATAAATATATAGTATACATTTATAATTAATTCTTTGTTTTGTTTCTTTTTCTTTTGTTAATAAATTCATTTTTGAATATTATTTCTTTACATACATAAACGTATATAGTTATATATCCACTTATTTGAATAATTTTCACAATATATAATAATATCAATTTAAAAATGTTTAGTGCAAAATATCTAAATATACATACATTTATTATGTTATTTTTTTTTTATTTATTTTTACGTTGAAATTTGTTTTAAATTTTTATTAAATTATCAAAAATGTGGAAAATATAATATTATACGAATAATTAAAAAAAAAAGAACAACTTAAAATTAGTAAGGATTTTTGAGAAACTATAAAAATATAAAAAAAAATCAACTAAAAGTAATCACAAAACGATATTAAATTTAAATTATTTGGTAGATTATAAAAAAAAAAAACTTATAATTATTAAACGTATAGTAGATTATTTGTTTGGTTGGTGGTTAGATTGTTTAAGGAATGTGTTTGTAAATGTGTTATTATATACCAAGAAAGCGGTATATGAACAAATTAATGAAATATAAACGATATATTTTTAAAGATACCACCGATGAATGGTCGTTTAAGTTGTAATCAAAAGTTGGACCTACATGAAAAGCACAACCTAAACAAGAACTCATCAGTGGTGTAGATAACAAGTTACAAAACGTTTAGAGAGAGGTAGACAACTAAACTAAGTAAGATTTTCGTTTAAGTGCCAAAAACAAAAAAACTATATAAAAAATGAACATTTAATGTGCATTTTTGTTGTTGTTTGGTGGTGTGATAAAACGAGCGATTCCTTTAACAATATTATAATTATACATATGTATGTGATGTTTTTTTGTTTTTTTTTTTTTTAATTCTGTTAACAATTTGCAATTTAACCCATAATTATTATGTGTGGAATGCAAATACATATTCTAAAATTTGGTTTATGCCTTAAATGAACGAGTAAATAAATGAAATGAAATTAGATGAAATGTGCGTTTGTTTGTTTGTTTTCTTAATGAAAATTAATGTTAAGTTTGAGGTTAAAGAAAAATTTCGAATATAGAAACTTTCTCAGTTTTGTTGGCTTTTTGTGTTGCTGTGTGGGTTTAATTTTAATTGATGATATTATTCAATATGCTTTCAATCTTTTGCAATGACTTTTCTTCCACCAAGAACGTACGGTGATTGCCTTCAACGGTCAAAACATTCACAGATTTCTGACAGACCTGAAAAGCGGAAATAGCAATAAATTAGTAATTTGTTCTTATTTATAGAAATAAAATATATATATATCGATATTTACCTCATTAAGACCATAGTCTTTTTCTAATTTGGCATAGTTTTCAGTGGGTTTGACTAGAGTAACATCGCACGACACTTTGGTGGAGGGTACGTATTTATCGGCAGCCAGCAATTTCTTGTAGAATGATGTAGCAGCTTGTACAATCTGTAAGAAAGAAAAAAAATACAAAGTATGTTGTTAATTCGAATTTTGATTTTTTTAAAATGATCTTTGTCATCAATTGTATGCAGGATTCAAAATAAAACTTACCAAATCTGTTGGCTGGTTTATTTCGGCGGCAACGATTTCCGCACATTTAGCTACCTTGGTCTCCCATGTTGGTATATTCAGCAACACCTTGGCTACCAAACTGTAATCGATATTGGCCACAACCATACCGAAGTAGGCCAAACCGTAGGCTTCATTTTGATCCTCGGAAGTATTCAAGCGTTGTTTAAAGTTGGTGGTATACCAGTTGACATACTTGGGTGCACCGTCCAACATAACTAGACGGGCGTTTTCCTTAAGGTTCTCCAAGTGGAGCACCATGACGAAGGCCACTAGAGCACCGAACGAGTAGCCGGCAATGGCATAGGGACCCTTAGGTTGGACAGTGCGTATTTGTTGCAAATAGAAATCGGCCAAAGTGTCGATGGAATCGAGATTGGCTTCAGCAGTACACTGTAGACCGTAGACGGGACAATCCAAGCGGGAGGCCAATTGTTTGAGAGCATCGGCAAAACCTTCAATGGGGGAAACCACGAAGAGAGGACGTTTCTTGGAGTCGGCAGGAGCAGCAGATTGTAGGCGTACGATAGCTTGAGTGGGCATAAGTTCTGTGGTGAATACCACCTGGGTGCCATCACCAAATGGACTTGGGCTGGGTGTTCTGTGGACTGGAGATGCAGGAGAGGCGGCAGCTTCGTTGCCTTCGACTCCACCACTAAGTTGTTTCAATTGACCGAATGTCAACTGTCTGATTTCTTGGGGAGACATTACAATGTCAAAGTTACGCTCTAATGTTTGTTTGATTTCGGCGCCCATTAGAGAGTCCATACCCAAATCAGCCAATGAAGCTGAATCTTGTACATTCTTGGTGTCTCTTAAGCCCAAAATGTTGGCAACACAGGCAATTAAACTGACACCTCCGGCTTGGTCGGATTTGCGTTTCTCAGCCACTACCATAGACGCCAAGACAGGGTGGGGCTGTTGCAGGAAGAAGTCAATAGTTTGTAGGCATGAGGTCATTCTTTGTGGCAAAGTTCCTCCAATAACTGTATCGTTGTCGCCCAGATTTTCAATAACCAAACCAGTGTCACCAATAGCACCCCATTGTATGGCCAAACCAGGGAATCCGCTGGCCTGTCTCAATTCACAAATACGCTCCATGGCAGAGTTGGCCAGACCGTAATTAGTTTGACCAATATTACCACGACCGCAAGACACACTTGAGAAGCAGACAAAGTAATCGAGTTCGGAGCACATGGCTCTGGAGAATTGATCCAAGTATTTGGTGCCTTGTACCTTTGATTCGCAGACGGTTTCGAAATCTTTAACGGTTTGATCTTCGAGCAGGGCATCTCTGAGTACAGCAGCCAAATTGAAAATACCGCCAACTAAAGCCAATTTGTTGGCATTTTCTAGCAGTTGTTGGCAGCCCTTGGCACTGGTTACATCACTGGTGTCTACCAACACCTTGACACCTCTCTCTTGCCATCTTCTGATCATAAGGGATTGATAGCCAGTCTTAACGCCGGATCTGGAGGTGAGTACTAGATATTTGGCTCCTCTGGTAACCAACCAGTTGGTAAGTTCTAGACCAAAACCGCCCAAACCACCAACGATGATGTAGCTCTTTTCGGGATGCATGTAGGTACGGGGTATGGCATTAACCAAACGAGCGGTGGGTTTAACCGTTTTACGACCATCCTCTTCATCTCTAACCTTGACGACAACTTTGCCGATGTGTTTGCCGGAAGCCATGAAACGGAAAGCAGACTCAACTTGGTGTTCGTTGAAAACTGAAGTGGGCAAAGGTCTGACGGCGCCTGACTTGATGCCTTCAGCCACCAATTTTACAACTTGGTTTTGCATGGCCTCTTCACCTTCCATGACACTGTCCAAGAGAATACCATGGAATGAGGTGTTCTTGAGGAACACGGACATGCCCAAAGGCGAGTTGTTGCTCAAATCGAATTTACCGATTTCCAGGAAACGGCCATTCAAGCCCAAGCAGCGTACGGAAGCTTGAAGTTTTTCTTCGGCCAAAGAGTTCAAGACCAAATCTACACCGCGTCCTTGGGTTTCACGCATAATCATTTGCTCGAATGAACAGTCACGAGAGTTGCCAATATGGTTGTCTTTCAGTTGGGGGAAACGTTTCTTCAAGAATTCTCTCTTTTCCTTGCTGCCAACGGTGGTGAAGACAGTCAAGCCATGATGCAAGGCAATGGAAATGGCCGATTGACCCACACCACCAGAACCGGCGTGAATCAAGATCTTTTCTCCCTTCTTCATTTGACCGCGCACCATCAAAGCGTAGTAGACGGTGGCATAAACACAGGGTACAGTTGAGGCTTCTTCCATAGTCCAGTTGTCAGGTATTTCCCACATCATGTTCTTGGAAGCCACGCAGGTGGTAGCCATTGATTTGGCGGGCACCATAGCCATAATTCTGCGACCCTTAGAATCGCGACCAGCAAACTCCAAACCCAAGACACAGTCCTGTTGGGCCAAATCACCGGGCAAAGCATCGGCTGAAAGTTTGCCAGAGGACAACATGACGTCACGGAAGTTAATGGGAGCATAGTAAACAGTGCACAATTCCGATTTATCATCCAACAAGCCAGTGTTCATCTGGGGGGCTTCAATCCATTTCAGCGAAGCAAGATCACCCTTTGTTAGGGCATTGACATAAGCATGCTCAACTTGCAAAGTGGCCACATCAGTCTCCAACTTCAAGTGACGGAAAGTGCCAAAGGTGGAGTTCTTCAAAACGTTGGAAATAAGATCCTTGGATAATTGTTCTGCATAAAATTTACTGGTGAGCGAGAATTTTTCAGCGTTCTTATCTTGAATAAAGACCAAACGTGCCAATTTTCCACCATTTTCATTTTTAATACAGTTCATAAAACCAATAGCACCGAATAGTTCTTCTCCTTGGCAAACAACATACACGTAACGTTCAATTTCGGCAGCCTTAGCCAAAGCTTCTTTAAGGTCATCCAACCATTTGAAGTTGGTTTCGGTGACTTGGACTACGACAGCTTCACGTTGCTTCAAGTCAACAGGTTTGCGTGCCATTACCAAAATATGGGAGCCTCCAATAACTTGCTCACTAACAACGGTTAAACCCGACTTTTTCAACAATGCACGGCCAGACTTGTCATATGATGTGGTAGACTCTTCAAAGATGAGGAAACCATTATCTTTAATGGTGGCCTTGCTGTTTTCCAAAATCATGGTATCTGGTCTCGACAAAACATCCAAAGCATAAAGGAAATGACAGTTCTGCTCTACCGGTTCTTCAAGAATATTTTTGGATATAATGCGTACACCCGATTCGGCACCTAAAGTTGAGGCAATGGTCTCCTCGTTGTTGTTATAAGTGGCAACAGCGACATCAGCGGTAATAGTGGGTTCTCCTTCAATGATTTGTAGCAATTTTGCAGCCATGAGGACATCGGGATTGCGGCCATTAGCCAATTCAACACCCTTGATTTTGATGGCGCCCTGCGAGTTTTCAATGATTGTGTGAAGAGCCACTGTCAAGGCTTGCAAGCGGGATTTTTCGGAGTTTTCATGTAATTCAGCATGGTTGACGTTGGGTACGAAAGTGTAACGTTCCAAGGTGGGTGGATTTTGGGTGCCAGGTCTCTTTGAGGCCAAGGAGGCTTTCAATCCTCTCATCTCGACACCACCACTCTTGATGACATTAATATCGCCATACATATAAACGGGTACACCGTTCTGTGTTAGATATTCTGCGGACATTTTCGACATTTCCTCCAAATGTTTAGTTGGGTTAAGAACGGCCTTCTCAATACGAGTAGGCAAGTACAATTCTCTCAAGTTCTTGCTTAAGATACTGAATTGCAGCATAGTATCCATAAAGCTTATCCAGTTGCCTACCCATTGCAATTGACCAGCATTGGCCACGGTATCGGATTTAACAATGCCTCTGAAAATGCCAGAGTAATCGTAGCCACGAAGTCTCAACTCCTTGTAGACGTCATTAGTGTTCAATTCTTTGCCCAAAGTACTGGCTTTCAAACCGTCCAAAGGCAATTCTTCCCTTTCAATGTCTTCGGGAATGGAAATTTTACCGGAAACAGCTAAACTGCCACCCTCGCAGATTTCAAAGTTGCCGGTGCCATCGAAGAAGTTAAGACCGAATTTGACCACACCTTCTTTGTTTAGGATGGTAGCTCTGTGGAATACGATATTTTCCATAACAACGGGGCACTTTTCAAATTCCATGCCCTTCATCTTGGCAAAGGTCATCCAGGCCAAGGTCATGTAACCAGTAGCAGGGAACAAAATTCTACCATCAATGGTGTGTCCAGCCAAGAAGGTGTCATCTTCTTTGCTCAAATTGATTTCGATGATGGTTTCGCCCGAAGTTGTTTCTTTACCATATTTGGGAACAATCCATTTTTGAGAATGATCCCAGCCGACCTTGGAGTTCAACATAGGGGTACCACGACCCACAGGATATGAAATTGGTTTGAACATAGTCAATACCTGTGGTTGGGCACCAGCAGCATAAATTTTACCAATGTTCATCAACAAAAATTCAACATTGTTCTCATGACCGCGCTTCACCAAACTGACATTGGTGGCTTCGGGGCCCAAAGCTCTCTTGAGAATGGCTTGCAATAAACCGGTGGGAGCAATCTCAATAGCAATAGCGTTCTGGGGGATATGTTGTAAAGCCTCGTAGAACAAAACAGGCGAAAGTAAATTGTTCACGTGATAAGCAGCCGAAGATTGTTTAGCTACAGGTGTATTCCATGCGGATTCAGGAATACTGGTACTAATCCATCTGCTTGTACGGTTCTTGGCATTGGGAATGATTTTCTCCAAGCTCTTGCGCAATTTTGGTCCTGCATCAGCGATATATTTGCTGTGGAAAGCGTAACCGGATGATTTGACGGCCTTAGCAAAGATTCCTTCTGAGGAGAGTTGGGCCACCAAAGCGTCGATCGATGCTTCTGGGCCAGAAATGGTGCAGTTATCGCCACTGTTGTGGCAAACAGGGAAACAATCAGCGGGCATACGTTTGTGAGCTTCTTCCCAGTCTAAACCAATAGCAGCCATTTTGCCAGGGGGCAATTTGGTATCTTGAATGCTTTTGCCTCTCCAGTAAGCAGCCAAAACAGTTTGTTCGGGTGTAAAGCAGCCATCGGCATAAGCACAACCCAATTCACCTACGGAATGGCCAACAATGCCATCAGGTTTGATATTGAGCGAAGTTAGAAGATCGGTCAAAGCAATCTGCATAGCAGCGATCGAAATGAAGGAGTTCAAAATGTTGTCGAAACTTTGTTCGGTGGATTTGGTTAAAACATCGACCAAATCAATGCCTTCTGGTCTTAAAGCTTCAGCGCATCTGTGGATAGAGTTGGCAAAAACTTCGAAATGCATTAGATCCTTAGCCATACTGGCCCATTGACTGCCCATGCCGGAATAAATGTACCAAACGGGACGATTCTCATCATTGAACTCTACGACTTCACGTTGCAATGAACCCTTGGTGTCCATAACGCAATAGCCACGGTAGTAGTGGAGAGGGATGTTCTTGGAGTGGATGTCGTTGATCAAAGCCAAGTATTCATCATCATCTCTGTGGGCTGTAGCATCTTCCAAAAGCTCTTGGACAGCATCGAAAGTACGACCGGAACAAACGACCATTTTTGGTGGTCCTACGGTAGGAGTAATAGCCTTGGGCTTAGGATTGGACTTCAGAATAACGTGGGCATTGGCACCGCCAAAACCGAATGAGTTGATACCAACGATACCACCTTCCCAGGGAAGATTCTTGTCAACCACCTTCAAGCGGCCATCCATTAAACCGTATAGATCAGGATTGGGGCTTTGGTAATGCAAATTGGCGGGAATAACACCTTCTTCCATGGCAATCAAGACCTTGGCAATCGAACAAACACCGGAAGCGGGTTCGGAGTGACCCATATTGGATTTGACTGAGCCAATTAGCAAAGGAGTTTGACGATTCTTGCAGAAGAAATCAGTTATGGAGTTGACTTCTTGAGGATCGCCTACTTTAGTACCAGTACCGTGAGCTTCAACATAGACCACATCATTAGGATCCAAGTTGATTTCTTCATAGGTTTCTCTAATCAAACGGTTTTGCATTTTTCCATCGGGATAAGTAATGCCCATTTCCTTGTAACCGTCAGTGTTGGTACGAACATTCAAAACGGTGGCATAAACACGCTTGGATTGGCTGGTCTTTTGCAAAAAGATGACCACACAACCATCGGATCTAACATAGCCATTTCCAGACTCGTCGAATGCTTTGCACATACCATCGGGACTCAACATGTTCAGACGCTTGAATTGCAAAGACATGGTGGGCTTCAAAATAACACCCAAACCAGCAACGACAGCCGAATCACATTTGCCGGCTTGCATGTCGGAGAAGGCCTGTTCCAAGGCATACAAAGAACTGGAACAAGCGGTGTCAACACTGTAACTGGGTCCTTTGAAGTCAAAAGTAAAGGAAACACGATTGGCAAACATAGCTCTGGCGCAACCGGTCAAACCATAACCATTGACACGATCTTGGTCGGCTGTCCAATATTGTTCGGTTTCCGAAGCCGAAACACCAATGTATACACCAGTGCGTGAACCTCTGATTTCCGACGGATTAACACCGGCATCAATAATAGCCTCGTAAGTACATTCCAATAACATTCTCATTTGGGGATCCATGCATTCGGCCTGCTTTTGATGTACACTAAAGAATTGCTGATCGAAATGTTCCAAATCTTCATCCTTGATTTTACCAATGCGATCGGGCAAACCGTACAAGCCTTTTTCCCATCTTCTGGGATCATCATTTACCATGTCCACACCTTCGAAGAGATTCTTCTTGAACTCATCGATATTGGAACTCTCGGGCAGACGGCCAGAGAAACCAGTAATAGCAATATCACTGGTAGTCATGGCGCCGCTTGAACGCGCACCGAAACGTCCCTGTAGATGGTCATGGGGGACATTACGGTCGGCGCTCTCATTTATAACATCATCAGCAAAACGGGCAGGCATATTGTTGATTAGATGATTAGTTGCGTCGTTTGAATTAATTGAATTTGAATTGGTTGCGTTGAATGCTGTAGTCGATGACAATAGAGATGTGTTGCTGTTTGCTTTGGTCTCTTTAACTACCACTACTATCTGATCAGTTTGGTCGTTTTGTTGCAGTTGGATATCCTGTTGCGTTGGCGTAGAATTTCGTTGCTGTTTATTGCGTCTCTTTTTACGACGATTTGCAGATTTGCCTTTGTTACCAGATTTTTGCAGAGATGGCGATGATGATGAATTAACGTTATTTTGGCTATTGACTGAATGTTGTTGCGTTTGGTGAACAGTTTGTACAGAATGAATCTTATTCTCGGATTTCAACAGTTTGAAAGAAAGCTGCAATAAATAACAGAAAAATTAATATTAGTTTTTTGTCTTTTTCATTATTTATTTAAAAGTTATAGAGAGTGTAGAGTGTGTGTGTAGCTGTAGATTATTTGCATATACTAATTAATTATGGCGTAATTAAATATTTCTTTATTAATATGTTTGAAAAATAAATAGTTCCTTTTCTGTACACCTACATAGTTATGTATGTTTGTATGTATGTTTTACATATTTATTATGTACCTATTTATATGTTTCAAATGTTCCTAACAGTTTTTGTTGGTACGAATAATGCACTACCATCATTAAATGGGTTAAAATAATAGCTTTTTTCTCTTTTGAAATTAGTTTTAATACATTTGCGAGAGAGATTTTTTTTATTAGTTGCTCTTAACATTTAGCAGCAAATTTTAAGTTCAGTTTTGTTTTGTTTCTTATTTCTTTCAGCTTTTTTGTTGTGGACAGTGTTGTTATGTTTTTTGTTTATTTTCTCTTTGTGCTTTTGTTTCATATGAAGTAGTCGGAATTGAAACGTTAGTATACATTGTGAAAATCAGGTGATTTTTGGGCTAACTTCAGTGTTATGGCTTTCTTTATAGATACGTATGTACATACTACGTATGGACGGATGTATATGAAGATATGGAATAGTACGGATATTATGTTGTGTTTGTAAAACTATTGTGTAGTAGGTTTTTTCTTATGTAGTGACTTATTTGTATGGCATGATTTTTAGTTTGTAAATGATGCCGGTTCAGTTTGTTGTTGTTGATTGTGTGTGTGTTTTTACTCATTGCTTTGCAAAGAATTTCAAGTGTGCAGAAAATAAAATAAATAAAAGAATTAACGATTACGTGTTTTGTCACAAACGACTTTGAAATACTCTATAGTTAAAAAAAGTAAGGTACATATTGAGTTTAAAAGTTTATGAAATTAATTTTCAAAATTAAATTTTATTTAAGAATTCATTACGAATTAATGCATATTCTTAATTAATTAGTAGGTAGGTATAGCTTAATAAAAATGTAGGTAGGTATTGAATGATTAAATTTTTCTTCAATTCAAATTTATTACAAATAGTAGGTAATTAAATAATTTAGCTATTTCAATTAATTTTGTAAATGATAATAACAAAACAAAAACTAATTGAATGTAGAAAAAATATTTCCATTCAATTTGAAATAGGTACCTAGATTTTATAGATTATTTTTTACTGTAAAACATTGGAAAAACAATGGAAACAACTAGGGTTATATCCGACTATTTACAATCCAATGAGGTACATGTTTTGAAGTGACCTGCCCAATCGCCAGATCTCAATCCCATAGAGAACCTATGGGAAATTGTAAATCACATAAACCATGAAGGAAGCTTTATCAGATGCGGTTATTAAGGAATGGCAAAATATCGATTGATTCTTTAATTGAAAACATGGAATATCCCACTAAATGCTTAGTCACTAAAAGTGCAAGATAACTTTTGTAAAATTAAAAACCTAAGTTTCCATTGTTTTTTCCATACCATAATAAGGAATATTTTAAGTTTTTCTAATTTTATTAATTATCTTGTTATTATTTTGTTAATACCTATAAGTAAATATATATTAATTGAATAGGTATTGAGAAAAGTTTCCAATGTTTTATTGTCAACTCGTTGTTACATAATTATGTTTTTAAAGGTATATTTATTTTTAAAAATCTGCCATACCAATGTTTTAAAAATGTTGTCAACATTTTATGGAAAATTTGTGTGTATTACATACAGTGCACTAGCGGTAACGTGAACACCGCCTAACGTGAACAAGGTTTTGCTTACATTGACTACTCTGTAACGTGAACAAACTCAGAAAGCTCTATAACGTGAACAATTTTTTCACTGCATTTGTTTTCTAATCATGTAGACAACACTTCAATACATACATTAAATTCAATTTTTTAAGTTTTGAGAATCCCCTTATAAAAAATGTGTTTGTATCCTCTAAATTAATATTTTTAAGTGGCCACGAATTAGTAATTTTATTTCAATTTATAGTTTCTTGTGATCTCGCTTTGTTTTGTAATGCATTTTAATCAATAATTTTGTTTTATTTCACGTTCAAGCGTGTAAAACACAGGTTTATATTATAAAATTTTATATTTTTTCCATGAAATTCGACAATCGCTAACGTGAACAATTTCACTAACATGAACTACCTTGGTTTTAATTAGTTCACGTTACCACGAGTGTACTGTATTTGCAAAAACCAGTAGTTATATGTGAATAAATATCATCAATGAAAAACAGGCGCGGGGTAAAAAGAATTCCCCCCCAAAACCGAAAAGTTTTTATATAAAAAAGAAGGAAAGAAGAAAAATGTAGAACAAATTTTGATTTATAAGCCACACCGCCCAAATGATTGACCTGGACCGCGCCTGATGAAAAATATTGGCTACCACTCGACGATAAGACAATATTTTCTTATTTAAATTATAGCTACCTACTTGGCGATAAGTAGTTAATATTTTCAAAAATATTTCATAGGTATGTACTTATGTATAATCAGATTAAATAAATCTACAAATCAAAATTTTAATATCTGTGTGTTACCAATGGCTCATAGAATTAAACAGAGGATCACCACAGTTTAAATCAAACTCACACACTTATGATTCTATTTTTATACAGTTACTTTTTTTTTGCATTTGTTGGTTAATTTCTCTTGAACAAAAAAAAATATATAAAATCAAAATAGTGAGAGATAAGGTGGCGTGATTAAAAATATTTTCAAGTTCAATGTGAGCAATGGTAAAGAAACTCCTCGTATGATTAATAAATACACATACACATATGTAAAGAATAGATTGCTTAAGTATAGATGAGTGTAGTTTTGTTTTGTTCAAAGTAATGACAGCTCTTGATCAAACAGTTATTTATTTATGCCAACTGATAAGTATTATTATTATTATTAATGCAAACATTTAAATGAGAAGAGCAAGTTATAGATAAAGAGACAGAATTAAAATGAAGAGAGCATTATGAATTTAAAAAACTATTTGCAGATGTACATACATATACATATTTATTTGCAATTTGTTTATAGGTACCTATTTAAATTTTAACTTTATTATTTAGAAACAACTAACTTTTCCTGGCGTTTTTATTAAATTTGTAATTAATGTATTCTTCATTCACTTTCAAATGCTTTCAATAATTAAAATTATTCTACATTATTCTGTAGCTGAACACGCAAAATAAAATCCTATATAAATATATATATACATTTAAGAGCTAAATTCATACATAAAAATAAATAGGTACATACAGTAAAAATTCTGTACTAATCAGGGATGGCTACTTTATGTGGCAAATATTAAAATTTAAACAGACAACAATTAGGTATGTATATGGGTTATACAACAACAAAACACATTGACTAACATCATGCATATTGTTGTAGCAAGAGTTGGGTTTTTGATAATTACGTCTCGTCTCTATGTTACCCAGGCTTGCCAATGTTGGGGATTTGTCCCCAAAGGTGGGGATTTTGTAAGGTTTTTGGGGACAGAAAATTTATTTTGGGGACTGGGGATTTTATTGGGGATATTTTAAAATATTTCAGGGATTTTATGGGGATAAAGTAATTAGGTTAAGGTTGTTTTAAAATCGATAATAGCAATAAGTTACCAATAAGTGAACATTATTTCGTATTCTCTGAATAGAAATTAGAGATGGTCAATGATATTGAATGTACAAGATGGGGCAAAAGTAATCAACCAATGTTATTTTGCTGTATTTTTTTTGTTTAATGAAAAACTTTGGTCCTGCTTGTGAAAAAATTTTTTCAAAAAAAAAAATTACAGCAAAAAAGATTTGGTGATTAGTTTTCACCCACCTTGTACGTATCATAACATATATTATGATATAATCTTTAAATCCAAAGCAGTATTTTCAAAAAGTTTTCTAATTGTAGGATTTTATGTGCAGATCAATACAAATTTTGATGGTAAAGTTCAGTGCAAGGTGTAATTCTGTAACTTCGAATTGAACTTACTATGGATTATTCTCAAATGTGTTTATGCTTAATGTTTGGTTAAAAAAGATACCACTACTAATTTTATATAAGATTTGAAACGATGTGTTACGAGATGCAGTGGCAAAAAATATTCAACCAATTGGTATGAATATCTTCAAAAGAAACTTTGACAAATTCATAAGAATTTTGATTTTATGGAACCTTCTTAATTTTATAACAATTAATTCGAATATTTATTGACTGATTTATTTAATATGTAGTTTAGTTTTTGTGAAAATTTCAAGAAAAATAATATTTGGGGATTTTTGGGGATATTTTTAATTTTGGTTGGGGACAGCGATTAAAAGTACCTGGCATCCCTGATGTTACCCTATGTGAAAAACCTTTAAAAACTAAGTGATTTTTAAGAGAAAAATTTAATCAGGCTCTTAGTATGTAATGCAAGAAACAAAGATGTGATAAAAATCAACATATTTGCAAAAAAAATATATATATATAATTTTTAGTTCGATGTCAATACCGATAACTAAGAATGCATTTCTAATAGAAATTTAAGTGTGTTTATTGTAAATGACACTCAATCTTCAGGAAACTTTCTTCCACAAGATGATACCTATTTGTTATTGAAATCAATAAAAAAAACTTTGTAAGTTAAATGGGGTTTTCTGCAAGTTGTTTAACCGAGAAACGCATGATGCTAAATCAAATTGCCAATTGTTAAACCAATCTTATTCAAAGTACATAATAAAGCATATAAATGACACTTAATTCCACAAGTGGATTTTTGTAAAAAAAAAATACAACATCTCAACAGTATTGATATCAATTTAAGGGCTCTGTAAGTTATCTAAGGTTATCAGCAAACTAAATGATATTGCCAATTGCTAATCCACCATAATTTAATGGAAATATTATTAAATTAATTAAATAATTGCTTAATATTTCCCTTAAATGCTGAATATAATTTAAGCATTCGTTTTACTCAATTATTTCTTCTGCTTTGTGAAAATTTTCAACTTTTTTGTTTCGACTAAGATTTTGTTCTACTTTAAAGAAATTTTTCTTTAAAAATTTGAAAACATTTGAAATTTGCCATCCCCGCTTTGAAATGTATGGCAAAAAAAAAGAGCTTTATTCTTTTGTTTTTTTTTTTTTATCAAATTACTGAGGGAAAACACGTTTAGAATTATTGTTTGGCATTTCTTTGCCGGCATATCAGGCGATATGAAATTACGTCATGGAAAACAAAAAAACAAAAAAAAAAAAAAAAACAGAACAAAAAAAATATAATAAACTACAAAAATATCTTGAATGAATGAATGAATGAATATATTAAAGGAATTACCAAACGGCATTAAAGACTTTTATAAACATCTACAATATTTATGCATATATGCAAAAAACAAAAAGGGAAAATTATTCCATTATAAATTTAATGTTTATTGATTTTTATTATAATATGACGCATGACAATTTGCTGTTTTTAAGTTCAAATGTATTAATTAATTAAAATTTTAAATAGGCTTAACAAAAATAACAACATAAAAGACAATTACAAGTACTTATCCAACTAGTAGTACCTATATGTCTGCTTAATTTACATAAATTAATTAAACTTTTATTACACAAAAGAAAGGCAGGGAAATTAAGAAATGTAGCTAATAAAATTATAAAAACATGTTTTTATTTTGTTTTGTTTATATTAAAAAAAAAAAGAAGCAAAATACCTACACAATTTAATACATAAGAGTTCATTTATACCCCAGTACATACGTTTGGAGCGTGATTGACACAAATCGTACGATCACACAAATTATATGTATGCTAACTTTTGTTTGCGGTTTGTTTTTCGCGTTCAAGCCAGTAGCAACACTTCTCTATAACAAATGTACCTACACGTTTTTTTTCTAGCTTTTTTCTTCACATTTCTAAATAAAATTATTTGTTTATTTTCGAGAATTCAACTTTTAAAGAGAGTTATAGCAAATATAGAGAGCATTATTTAAGTTTGAGTATAGGTTTGTATTATTTTAGCAAAAAAATCAAAAAAAAAAAATCGTACGATTTTAAAATATAAACACAAAAAAGAAAAAAAAAAATTTACAACAATCTGATGAGGTGATAGTATTCTAAATCAAAAACATAGATATGAATATTGTGGGCGATTTGTTGCTATTTTGAGTAGAGAATTTTTTAAAGATTCTCCCAATATTGGATAGCAACCACATTTGTATGGTATTGGCCACGTTATAGAGGGGATGCGTGTCTTGCAGATCGATCGTATCTATATTAAATGTTAAGTGAAGAAGGGAATAGTTTAAAAATTAACAAATGTACTAAAATTAAGTGCAAATGTACCTAGTTAATCAGGCGCGGATCCAGGTCAACCATTTGGGGCGGGGAAATCAAAATTTGTTCTACATTTTTCTTCTTTGCTTCTTTTTTATATGAAAACTTTTCGGTTTTGGGGTGGGGGATTCCTGTTTCATCCCCTCTGGATCCGCTCGTGTACTTAATGCGCAAATAATACACTTACTATTCAAGTTCTATGACCGCTTAATTCTTAGACTTGTAAATTTTTAGTTTTTCAAAACTAAAAAAGTACAATGTTTTATTTCTAATGTGATCGACTGATCTCATTCCTTAGAGGCAAAAGAGAAAGCATAAAAGTAACTCATAAAATTGTAAGTTTAAAGTAGAGTTGGGTTCATGAACGAACACGTTCAATTGAACAATTCAGTAAAATGAACAGTGGGAAGTTGTTCAGTCTCCTTATTTGAAATTGTTCTTTTGAAAATTCTTTAAAATGGCATTTAAGTTGTTTGAATTGTATTAAATCATTTTCGTTTTCTTTTATTATTAAAAATAAAGTTAATAATAGGCCAAATTTTCACAGAAATCGTTCCTACACTTGGTTAAGTTAAACAACATCTCAGAATAAAATTTTAAAATTGAACAAAAAGAAGAAACTTGTTCATTTATATGTATGTACTAAACAAAATTGATCAATCAATATTAAAAGTAACGTGTGAAAGTGTGATTCTTAAACTTCCACGCTATCTTAAACGTTTAAGATTAATCACCGATCCAGAAACACGACCCCAGAAAACAATCTCAAAAGTTTTGCATAAAAACATTCCAAAATTATTTGGAAACTAAGTGAGTTTCATACAAAAAGTTTAAAATTGTTTTCCGGTCATGTTGCAAAAAAAATTGTTGTTCTCATTTATTAAGCATGTCTTTTAAAACAAGATTTAAACTCTTTTAGCTTTTGAAATTTCAATAGAAACTGAAAACTGTATGCGCTCGTGTTTAACTCGTTGTTTACAGTTTGAATTTAACATAATGCTATAGCAATTGTTTTTAAAGTCATTATTTTTATTTCATTATTAAAACAGTTTTTGTCTTCTTTTTTTTATTTTTAATTTTCTTAGCTTTTACTTTGCCATCTTCGTAAACTTTTTCTGTTTTTAATAAAATTTAGTTGTTAGTTTTGTAATGGCAAAACAAAAATAAAAAAAAGAAGCAAAATAACAAAATAAAAACAAAAGTTCAATGGCTTAACTTGGTGGTGGCTTATTTTCTGTATGTATTTGTTATTTATTTCTTTTTCAGTAATCATTATAAAAATTTAAAAGTAAAATATTTTGAAATACTTTTTTCAATTTCTCTTTAAGCATCACTTTTAAAATCACGCCACCTTTAAATTCATAGAAATATTGTTGGTCAAGTTTCGAATACCTACATATTGATGGTAACGAATATTCGTCGTGTAGTATAGTGAGCGGTTGAGTAAGAGTTAATAGAGATATAAATTAATTTAACAAAGTTGGCTGACATTAAGCCAGGAAACCCATTAATTAATTATAGACATTTGTAAGGCATCCTTTTGATTTTATTTAGATTAATTAGTTTTCTATAATCAAGAAGTCCTATAAATATTACAAAGATGAACACAAGGAGAAACCTTACTAGCAACTAAATATAAAAAAGCAATAGTAATACAACATTATAAAGGATAATTTTTTTAACAAAATTCTCGAAACAAATATTTTCTGTTAATTAAGTTCTTCTTTTATTATATAGGAGACAAAATTTTTACAATCTTAAAAATATTTTAGTTAAATTCCACTAAAAATAATGAAAAAGGAAAAAAAAAATACTGATAAGATTTCATCAGCCACAATTTAAATTTATTTTGGCTTGATTTATAATTGTTGCTTTATTTTTTATTTTTTCTAATTAAAAAAAAAGAAAGACAGCTAACTTGTTGTTTATTATTAATATTTTACCAAATGCTATTAATTATATAAACCATTGTTCTGATGCTATATAATTTACAATTTACTGGAAAGTGTTTGCTAACTAAAATTTCTTTATAATTTGCTATTGTTAATTTGAAAACTATTAGAATAGACTAATTGATTTTATTTAAAAGTTGTGTAAAATTTTCACAAGAAATCAGTTTTTTTATGATTCTTAGAAAATAATTAAGAAAAAATAAAGATTTCAAATATCTTTCTCATCTCGATTATTATAAAAAATATAGGTACGAGTAGTAATAGAAAGCAAGTTACAATTTAAATATAGTTTTGAGTGTTTTTCATATAAAAATTGTTATTCAATCGTGTTTCTGAATCAGCCCATAACTGAATTTTATTCCATAAAATATGAAAAAATTTAAATAATGCTTAAATCATATGTATATGTTCAAGAAACATTCAAATTTTAAGCTGTGTTAGGGAAACATAACTGTTTAAATAAGTTTTTAAGTATATTTATTTTTTTTTTTTGAATTTAAATGTGTAGCATTCCTACTTGCTTAGTCCATTAAACCTACTGTAGAGGTTCGGCGTAGCTGGGGGTATAACAGCACACGAGCTTTTTAAGTGTACTCAATATAAATTTTAACTGATTAAGATACTTAATTTATTTATTGCTTATTTAATAAAGTTACTCTGATTAAAAAAACTTAACATATTTTTGAATGACTAATAGTAATTAATGTTTTAAAATATAAACAAATAAATTATTACTGACTGAGTTTTATTAAAAAACCTGTCAAATTTCGAATTCGAATTAAAAATATTAAAAAAAAAAAAATTACACAATATTTATGGCCAGGCTCACTAAATGCGTACGAACATTTTCTTTCTTATTTTATATTGTAAACAACAAATAAATTTGAATTTATTTATTGTTTTCAATATAAAATAAGAAAGAAAATGTTCGTTCGCATTTAGTGAGCCAGGCCCTTAAATGTAATAATAATAATAAAAAGAAAAAAACATTTTTAAAACAAGCTTTTATTTAAATGCTCTAAAAAGAAGAAAATAATTTTTTTAAATAAATCAAATTATTTGTTAAATTATCTATATAAATATATAAATGTCTTTGTAAGTTTGTTTGTTTATTTGTTTGAGCATCATTTTATTAAAATTTGGAACGTAGATAGATCCTTACTTGAAAGTGTCAATATGCTATAACTTTTTTTCAATACCAGAAAGTGATAAACAGGGGGAAAACCGATTTTTTTAAATAAAATCCTTACATATTTTTCTTACTACGACAGGGGTAGCGAAGCGCACTGGGTCAGGCTAGTATTACATAAAAGCTTGTCGCATTATTTTCCTGATCCTAGACTTGTCACTTGGCAGGTTTTTATATCATATAAATTGTATAATGTAATAAATTGTTATTATTATTTTCACTTTAATGATGTTTACTTTCAATTTTTCAGTTTCTAATTAAAAACTTTGAGATAGCACAATAAATATTTCAAATAGTTGGGAGATTCAAACGATCTCCTATTAGGTCATATTGTCATAATGTCCTAATATATTATGATAGTTTAAACAAATCTTTGTTATGAACTATGTTTATATTTTTGTCATAAAATTACACTTTTTTGTTTGAAGCACAACAACAATTTGTTTAAACTGTCATAATATGTATATTAAAACATTATGACAATATGACCTAATAGCATACCGTTTGAATCCCCCAAGTATGTATTTAAAACTTCATATAAACAGTTTGAATACCCTTATTGTTAATGAATATGGTCAGTTTAAAAAAAAAAATAAAAAAAGTTACAAGAACGAATTGTTAATATTAATACATAAATAAATATTGAATTGAAATTAAATCTTACGATTTTTAGCTTTATTGTATAGAAGTTTATATAAAAGTTTCCCGCTAATAAAAAATTTAGATATGAAAATAACCTCAAATCGGTTGTTTTTAATCAAAAAACCAAAAATCGATATTTTTTCCATTACAAATTTTTAAGCTGCAAACTTAATACTATTGGTTAAAAAAGAGTGTACACAAAACCTGTAGACTTCTGTTTCTTTCCATAACATCATGCCACTATCAATTATTAACAATTATATTGATTACTCGACCAAAAATACATTTAATGTAATTGGAAAAATAATACATATTACTAGTTTTAACAACATAGAAAGTAAAACAGGTGGTGGTGTTAGGTGGTGGGTATTTATTTGCCCAATATTAGAAAACAAACAAAATAATGGCAAAATAAGTGGAAAGACGGAAGGAATCCTCAGCAAATATGTATTTACTTTTACACCGGGTTTACGTACATTTTTAATTATTATTTTCTTTAAGCTAAACTAAAACTAAAATGGTTGTTTTTGCAAGGACACACCTAAATGTCATAATATCAGATGTTTTCCTCAAAGGACCTACTAAGGCAAAAAGGAATACACACAGAAATTCAAACACACACACACTATCTCTCTTAAGCACACACACACACACACACATTTATTTGTGTAAATGTGTTTCTGTGAGTGTAATACACATTTATATGAATACATACCTTAAAATCAGGCGACTTTTATGAAATTCAGAAACTTTTTTCTTTAACTTGTCTTGTTCTTGCTTGTTGTTGGCAAAGTCCTTTAAGGTTGCTTGATTATTCTATTTATTGGGGTTGTTGTAGTTGTTCGGCAGGAAAAACTAACTAAAGAGTGCTATACCGTAGGTCCAGTAAAGTAAAGCACAAGGTTCAGTTAATTTAACAAATTAAACTTCAACAAAATTCCAATTTATGACGTTGTAGTAGATTTCAAAAAATTTATTGATTTTGAAATTTTCTTTTTCTTTTTGTGGTATTTTAAATTGTTTTGTTTTCCAGAGTCTCTTAAGTTTTTCACTTGATTTGTTTTTTTATTTTCTTTTATTGAATTTATTTTAACACTTATATTTTGTTTTTATATTTCTTGTAGCGGTTTTTTTTTAATAAAATTCCGTTACTTTTGTTGTTGTTAGTTTAAATATGCAATATTTATTTTGTGTTATAGCTATAATCCGTTTTTAATGGAATTACTATGTATGTATGCAGTCCTCACAGAACTTCAGCTTCAAAATGTGAATAGCGATTTTAGGAATTGTAGGTAGATCCTCAAAATATTAAACGTCTATTCGTTTTGAACTGTCAATGAAGACTAATTTAAAACTGCTAATGTTAGCGCACATTTAACCCACTATAAAATTGGTCTGAAAATCTACTCGGAACAGAACGTTGTCGTGTCACTACGCTGAACAAGAAGAAGCATAATACGAGAAAAGCTACAAACACGGGCAAAAACGAAAATGTACACAATAATAATAAAAAAAAATATATGTATATAAAAAAAAAACTGCAACAACAGATGATGTGATGATGTTAAATGAAAAGGAATTGTGTATATAAAAACAACAACAACCACAAAAACCGCCCCGATATAAAAACACACATCAGGCGACATGAAAGTTTATAAATGTGTGTATGTTGTGTATGCTTTTTACACAAAAAGTTTTGTTGTACTTAATAGTGACATGTGGAATTGAAACAAACACACACCGTCTTAGTAAGAGAGCGTAATAGAATGTGTATGGGAAAAAAATATATGTAAAGAGAACATAAAATATAAACATATGTAAAATTAATAAGAGAACATGAATGCAAGACGGCTTGTTGCCGTTACAAATTATTAAAAATTATTATACAGAGACGTCGCATAATGGAAATATGAATTATGTATTTCATCAGTAAGAAGTGTGGCATTTTTATACTAAAACACAAATAAATTGTACGCTTGTATGTACCTTTAAAAAAAATACCTACCTATTAAGAATGTATACTAATTTTTAACAGAAATATTTTAAAAAAAATTAAATTTTGTAGGGTATTTACCCCATGTTTTTGTTAAAGTTTTAGCTCATTTAATTCGTCACAGTAACGAAAGACTTTATTTCAAACAATAGAATAAAAAGGAATATTTAATGAACTTAAATATTCTAGTCCTAATTGTAGTTAAATTGAAGTTATGTCTATGAGAGCTGAACAAAAGTGAATTTAATTCAAAACTAAAATTAATTACCTACAATATCGACTTTGTTTTGTTTTTTAACAGTATTCTGACGTCTTATTTATTTGTTTTTTCAATTCTTGCATTCTAAATTAAAAATAATTAAAAAAAATCATGTTTGCTTTGAATTAAAGGTTACTTAAGGCCGGATTAGCCGACCTAAATGTAATGCTGGGTATACACGATACTATTTTTCGTACTAATCGTAGTATGAGTAGAAGTACGGTTTTGTGATAGACGTTACTACAAATCGTACTACTTCCTTTGAAAAAAAAACTTAAAAATAAACAAATATCACAAAAAATCAAAATTTTTTGATTTTCATAGGTACTTTGTTAGTACGACAACATGATACACGTTACTAATTTCATACTTATACGATTTATCGTACGACTTATCGTAATGTGTATACCTAGCATAATGTATCCTTAACCGAACGGATAGGGTAAGTGCTCCTATAGTCGGCATGACCCAGTAGTCGGCATTTTTGAGTTAAAAGCTTAATAAATAGGAATAACGATAATTTTATACAAAAGTAATATTTAACTTTAATTTAACATACACTCATTTCTCTTTATGTAATGTTTAAATTTATTTTTATCTATTTTTGACCTTATTCAGTGACCATCTTGCAACAGGTGCAGTAGTGCCTGTTTTTTAAGATTTTTTTTAGTTTCAGAGCCAACTAAAACAAGTATGTAACCATATTAATTTAAGTGATTTTGTTATCAAAGCGGTTTTAACAGATAAAAGTTTGTTTAAATATTACCTCCAATGTAAAAGATTTTACAAAAAAACTTTTTGTTTGATTATTTTAATCAATGCCGACATTAGGAACAAAAATTTCAATGATTTTCAATAGTCTTCAGACTTCAGGCAAATGGGTATTTTTAAAGAATCCTAAAGTCGGCAGCAGCTTTTATTTGTCTGGAGATCGTAAAACCGAGTAATATTTTGAGATTTAGAAGGGATTATTTTCCTAACATTTTAGAATTACAAATATGGACACACCAGGAAAAAGAAAAGATTTATGCACCAATATCCTGAAGAAGCCTTAAAAAATGCTCTTTGTGAAATAAGAGAAAGGAAGATTTCGGTATTAGGTGCCAGTAAAAAATATGGACTGATTATACGGACGTGTTTCTGAAGGTGCTAGGAAAATGGGGCCACAAACCGTGTTGTCTGATTCTGAAGAAAAGCGTTTAGTAAAATGGTGCCAAGATCTATCAAAATGTGGATTTCCATTAAAAAGTGAGGAAGAACAACGAACCACGCCGTTTTTAAACGGCAAACCAGAAAGGAAATGGTATCAAGGGTTTTTGATACGTCATCCCTGTCTATCAATTAGAGAAGCAGAAGGAATTAGTTAGGGTCGAGCGGTAGTAACAGAGGAAGCCATAAGAAAATGGTTTGATGGATTAAAGAAATGTCTCAATGATCAGAGCGCTTTGGATATTTTAGCTCATCCATCCCGAATATTTAATGGTGATGAAACAAGTTTTAGTATGTGCCCTAAAACTGGCAAAGTTTTGGCTCCAAAAGGATATCGCAATGTATATTTCATACAAAAGGGGAATGAAAAAGAAACAATTACAGTGCTATTGGTCTTTTCAGCAATTGGCAAGACCGTGGTACCAATGGTTGTATTTCCATATATACGACCGCTTGAATTCTTTTAATATTTTATTATTTTCTTTATAAAAAATGCAATGCCGACAATTGGATCACAAATTGCCGACATTAGGATTAAGGGTGCCGACTTCGGGCACAAATCGTGTTTTTTCAAGAAGACGTAAATTGCTCAAATTTAATAAAAACTGCTTGAAAAGTGTTAATTGAGTCTAAAACTATACAAAATACTAAACAACAATACCCATTAACGTCCCAATACCATGTTCGCACTCATAATGGTACCACCTTAAAAACTGAAAAAAAGTTAAACTGCCGACTACTGGTGCATTCACCCTACGATTTATCGTGACTTGTTTAGACGATGAATTATGAAACATAAGTTTTTGAAAAATATTTGTATTCAGTATTGTCGTCTGTAAATACTAGGGTATTCAATTAATCGGGTTTCTGATTTAATCGGTTAATCGAGCAAATAATTAATCGGGCTTAGATTTAATCGGTTATTAATCGGTTAATTTTATTCAACAAAAAATAAGTAATAGCAAAAAAAAATATATGATATCTAAGACCTTTTTAATGCACATGTGAGTTTTTTTAGGATTTTAGGGAGATCTTCTGAAATAAGCTTTTTAAAAAAGAATATAATTGAAATGTTTTCGTTTTAAACGATTTTTATTTTTTTTTTTTTCATTAGTTTTAATAAAACTTGACTTGGAAAGAACTCTCTCACTGATTAGATGTTGGAGAAATCAAAAGTAATGTATGATAAAGAATATCCAATTTCTCATATAAAATCCTCATATATATATTTGGAGTCCTTTTTGTAATTATTTAGATTATGAATACTTTTAATAGTTTCTGATAAAAGACTCGTTTCAGTTATGTCTTTAGATTCATTTATTATCAAGTCGTCCTCCGACTCATTAGGACAAAGATAATCATAGTACATTCTAGAAAAAAGTTCATTTCCAAATTCCTTAGTTTCAATTTTTGTGCTATATGTACTTCTAAAAGACTATTGCTAGAAGTTAATGTTCATGAGTTAATACATATACATATAAATTGCAAAAAAAAAAAAAAAAAAATTCGGTTAATCGGTTAACCGACACAAATTAATCGGTTTATTTGTTATTTGAAAATCGCCAATTTTAAATTATTCGAACAGTTAACCGACCAAAATTAATCGATTAACCGATTGGCGGTTAATCGATTGAATACCCTAGTAAATACCTTAATATGAAAATACTGAATTTCATTACAATTATTTATTACCTTAATATTTCAATTTGTTTGTATGTACAAATGTATGAATATATATTTCCCATTTGATATAACTAAATCCTTCTAATCTGATTAGTACGAAGACACTGCTATTGTGTTTTTATTGGCATGTTATAAATTATTACCTATTCGTTTAACAGTTTAAGGAAAAACCTTAAAATATCATAATTCATTTCATTTAATTTGCCTACACCAATATTTTAAACAACTGTTGTAATGGATCGGCAAAGTAACCCTACAATGTAGGGACTATATGTAGGTATATGTATGTATGTATGTATATTCATTAGGCCGGGTCGATTTGTATGGAGGATCAAAAAGTAAAAAAATCGTATAGCAGAAACGAATTCTGCGGACAATTCTAAGAAATTTTTCCCAAGAAACCATAGGTCTAAAATCAAATCCCATCTTGCACATTTCGTCTTTTATCCAATAAAAAAAAATAATACTGAAATATCATTGGAAGAAATACGAAATGCGCAAGATAGGATTTAATTTTAGACCTATGGTTTCTTGGGGAAAATTTCTTAGAATTGTCCGTAGAATGCGTTTCTGCTATACGATTTTTCGTGAAAAAAATCGACCCACCCTAATATTCATGCATACATATTGTTACGTTTTTACCTTTAAAAAACGTGGATTTATTTCCTTTAAATAAACCGGATACTTTTGTTTGCAAATAAAAGCAGTTTTAGTAGTTTAAAATTGTAACAACTCTTTATTTATTTAGAATGTACAACAACAGAATTAAATAGTCTCTCAATGTCTTTATACACGTATATCAATTCTCAGAAATGCACACAAACTTTATTACGTACAACCTTATATGCACAAGACAGTTGATGTTAACTCTAACAGCGACAATGATCAACTCAACTCACGACTGCCAGCTCTACCACTATTTATACACGCGCCATCTATCTGGAATCATCTACAATGTTCTTAACCAAGGCGAATTTATAGAAGGTGACGACAGAACTACAACAAATACAACATGTACAAAAACAACAGGTACTTTGTTTTTGTAAAAAGATAAGTGAACTGTCAAAGTTGCCTGTTGTTGTTTTTGCTTTTGGGTTTGTTGTATTTTTCGCCACAACAACCACAAGTGAATTGACAGTTCACTTGTCTAAACAACTGAATATAAAAAATAATCAGCTGTTCTTGTGAGGTCACCTTCTATAAATTCGCCTTGGTTCTTAACGGACATACTAGTACATTCGATTTCTAGGCTTTTCGATGTCATTGCCAGCAGCGCAAACATTTAGTGTTGCCATACTTACAAACAATGTCAATGATGGACGTGCCATCAAACATGATGAATGCTGCAGGCAGTCGTTACAGACCGTTGAATTCAAATCGTCATTGAACATTCGTAACAATATCTTTAATGTGGTTCTATAAGTCGATTGTTCGAACAAACGTCAGCTATAGCAGTATCAGAACGTTCATGGTCTTTTCACATTTCTCCAAGATATTTCGAAAATGATCGATATTTATATTAGGTGCTTTTTTATTGAGCATCCTTAATATTCCTTTTCTATTTTCAGTACCTATACATATGTACTTCTATAAGCTGCTCAAACACTTCATTGAATTTAAAAAAAAAAAACTAACAGAGCTATATTCGGCTATGCCGAATCTTATTTACAGACCCTTCAGTATACTTTAAGATAATGATTGAAAACAATTTTTGTTTAAATTTTTTTTTTTTGTAGAAAAAATATTTGATGTAAAAAAATTATTATGGTGAAAAAAAATGTTTTGGGTGGAAAAAAACTTTTAGTCCAAAAAACAAAATTATACTTTAAAATACAAATTTTAATTTAAAGTACAAATTTTAAATATTTTTAGATAAAAAAAGAAATTTCAAAATTGTTTTTCATTAAATTAAAAAAAAAAAATTTTAAAAACCATTTTTTTTTTTAAATTTTTTTTTTTTTTTTTTTTTTTAATTTTTATCCAAATTTTTTTTTAAATTTATTAGTAAAGAAAAATTTATGACAAAAAAAAATTCGGGATAAAAAATAGTTTTCCCGATTTTGACCCATTGTAGATCCAAATTACTATAGGCTTATATACATCGTTGCAATGAACTTTGAAATATCTGTCATTAGATATCCATATTGTCTATATAAAAGACTTAGTAATCCACATATAGATCAAAAAAATCGAGGTTATCCTTATATCTCAGCCATTTGTGGACCGATTTTGTCGATTTCAAATAGCAACCAAATTGGAAGAATTCCCGATATATTGATGTAACAATCATTTTTATAAGTTATTTAGGGGATTTGGAAAGTTGATTTCAACCCACAGACGGACATGGCTATATCGACTCCGCTGTCTAAAACGATCCAGAATATACTTTATGGGGTCGCATATGAAAAATCTAGAAAATACAAACGGAATGACATGGATATAATAAATCCGATTTGAAAAAACGTTTTCCCAATTTTGACCCATTGTCGTTAGTAATTTCTACAGCGTTATATAGGTCGTTGGAAATGTCTATATCGACTCTGCTGTCTATAACGATCCAGAATATACATATCGCTCATTTGCTGCAACAACGTCATAATTCAAAAAAAAAATCGTTTCGAGAAAAAAGGCTTTGTATGTTTTATGACATTTTACTATTTCTTAAATAAATTTTCAACAAATCATGCGATTTTTACTTGTCAAATATACGAGAAAGCTTAATTTTCTATTTTGATATTTACAACAAAAATAAACACATTCACACAAAAAATAATTGACTTTTTTGAAAACTGATAAAACTATATAAAATACTATAGAATGGCTCATATTTTGAGTTATGACGTTGTTGCTGCAAATAAGCGATATATACTTTATGGGGTGGCAAATGAAAAATGTGGAAATTACAAACTGAATGACAAACTTATACATCACTCACTCATAGTGAAGGGTATACAAATCCATTTTTGAAAACATTAATTTCTTCAATACCGTATTCAATTGATTTGAGTTGTACTTTTATCAGATTAAAAAGTGGCACGATTTTTTAAAAAAGAAAAAAAATGTAAGTATAGACCATAGTCTAGACAGAATTTACTTATTATTTAAGGTTTGGTCAATTTCAGACTTTGCTCTCATATTCATCTGATGATCTCAAAATATGGAAGTTTCCACTTTGATTATCTACTTTAAAAAAACATAAAAAAAAACATTCCATCAAAATACTTTTGATTTCTTTGTATTAATCAATTGCTCATAATTTTTCTGAGACTCATAAAATTATTAATTGTAGTGGAAACATTTTTTTAAAATAAAATTATTGTGGCATATTATTAAAAAACAAATTGCAGTAAAAAATTAAACAATGGACCATACAAATTTTGCTTTGTTACCTCATATTTTGGAAAGTCTCAGTCAAAAGCCAGAATTATGTAAGTTTTTTGATGTTGCAGTTTCATATTATTAAAGTCTGATAACATATTATATTTGATTTTAAATTTTCAGGTCAAACTTACGAAAATCTTTGCGAAGATCTTAAATACGTTTTGTCCTCAGAGAATCTTAAACATCGCTATGGAAATGTTCAAAAGGCCATAGATAGTGCTTTGGATGTGGGTCACAGCTTGGGTATTATAACATTAACAGATGATCTACGGGTGCCATTTAAAAAGGTAAAATTGTGTTTAGTTCATTCGTAAAAACATTTTAATTCTGTTCTTCTAAAAATTAGATTGCACAAAAAAAGGCCGCATCATCACCAACTGATGAATTAAACAATTTTGCAATGCAACCCCGGCGTTCGCACACTGTCCGACCGAATATGATACCTCATGGCCGTTCTAGAAGAAGGTTGTCTAGAGGTCGCCGACGTAGACGTGGTAGTCGTCGACGCACCCGTTCCCGACGTCGTTAGTGAAGCTTCTTTATAATATTTTTGTATTTTATGGAAACATGTTATATTGAATATATTTATGTTGCATTTACAATTTTGTATAATAAAATTAGAAATGTGCATAATGTTTTTATCACGAAATTTTGTTTATTTCTTAAAGAATTTCTATAAGAGTTAAAACTAACTTCGAATAGAATCTGAAGAAGCATAAAATCAATTGGTGCAAAGGGCCATAGGGTGAATGTACCAGTAGTCGGCAGTTTAACTTTTTTTCAGTTTTTAAGGTGGTACCATTATGAGTGCGAACATGGTATTGGGATGTTAATGGGTTATTGTTGTTTAGTATTTTGTATAGTTTTAGACTCAATTAACACTTTTCAAGCAGTTTTTATTAAATTTGAGCAATTTACGTCTTCTTGAAAAAACACGATTTGTGCCCGAAGTCGGCACCCTTAATCCTAATGTCGGCAATTTGTGATCCAATTCTCGGCATTGCATTTTTTATAAAGAAAATAATAAAATATTAAAAGAATTCAAGCGGTCGTATATATGGAAATACAACCATTGGTACCACGGTCCTCCCATTTGCTGAAAAGACCAATAGCACTGTAATTGTTTCTTTTTCATTCCATTTTTGTATGAAATATACATTCCGATATCCTTTTGGAGCCAAAACTTTGCCAGTTTTAGGGCACATACTTAAACTTGTTTCATCACCATTAAATATTCGGGATGGATGAGCTAAAATATCCAAAGCGTTCTGATCATTGAGACATTTCTTTAGTCCATCAAACCATTTTCTTATGGCTTCCTCTGTTACTACCGCTCGACCCTAACTAATTCCTTCTGCTTCTCTAATAGGTAGACAGGGATGACGTGTCAAAAACCCTTGATACCATTTCCTTCCTGGTCGGCCGTTTCAAAACGGTGTGGTTCGCTGTTCTTCCTTCACGATTGTTTGAACCGTGTTTAGCAAATCCTCACTTTTTAATGGAAATCCACATTTTGCTAGATCTTGGCACTATTTTACTAAACGTTTTTCTTCAGAATCAGACAACACGGTTTGTGGCCCCATTTTCCTAGCACCTTCAAAAACACGTCCGTATAATCTGTCCATATTTTTTACTGACACCTAATACTGAAATCTTTCTTTCTCTTATTTCACAAAGAGCATTTTTTAAGGTTTCTTTAGGATATTGGTGCATGGGTCTTTTTCATAGTGTGTCCGTATTTGTAATTCTAAAATGTTATGAAAATAATCCCTTCTAAATCTCAAAATATTACTCGGTTTTGCGATCTCCAGACAAATAAAAGCTGCTGCCGACTTCAGGATTCCTTAAAAATACCCATTTGCCTGAAGTCGGCATCACTATGCCGACTATTGAAAATCATTGAAATTTTTGTTCCTAATGTCGGCATTGAATAAAGTAACCAAACAAATTATTTTTTGTAAAATCTTTTACATTGGAGGTAATATTTAATCAAACTTTTATCTGTTAAAACCCCTTTGATAACAAAATCACTTAAATTAATATGGTTACTTACTTGTTTTAGTTGGCCCTGAAACTAAAAAAATTCTTAAAAAACAGGCACTATCGCACCTGTTGCAAGATGGTCACTGAATAAGGTCAAAAATAGATCAAAATACTCATCTCACCCAAATTTAAACATTACATAAAGAGAAATGAGTGTATGTTAAATTAAAGTTAAATATTACTTTTGTATAAAGTTATCGTTATTCCTATTTATTAAGCTTTTAACTCAAAAATGCCGACTACTGGGTCATGCCGACTATAGGAGCACTTACCCTACCATGTTATCAGACGACATATTGACTACAAAAGGTTTTGCAATACACACTCAGATATGTTTTACGATTTGGGAAGGTGTACGACCTGTACGACGATCATACGACACTCTACAGTAAAAATACTTAGTCATCAAGCATGTCGTAGATAAGGGATGAGTTAAAAAACATCAGTTGAAAAGCAACTTAAACAAAGTTATTCGTTTTTATACGCAATCATGAAAATAATTAAAAACAACGTCGAATAGAATCTGAAGAAGCTTAAACTCAATTGGTGCAAAGGGCCATACCATGTTATCAGACGACATATTGACTACTAAAGGTTTTACAATACACACTCAGATATGTTTTACGATTTGAGAAGGTGTACGACGTGTACGTCGACCATACGACACTCTACAGTAAAAATACTTAGTTATCAAGAATGTCGTCAGATAAGGGATGAGTTCAAGGCATATTTAACCAGGTGGCAGCGTAACGCCAGCTGACTATTTTTTGCTATACTTATATTGTGCCTTATGAAATGTCAAAAACGTGTTTACAAACATTTTTAAATTTGTTATAAGAGTAAAAAGATTATTTTATATTTATAAAAGTGAGTTTTAGTTACCGCTTTATGTGCGTAAAATATTTGAAAGTGCTAAAACAAACTATTTCGTTTTAAAAAGTGCGTTTTTGTGAATTTATTTTTTGGCAGTTTATAAGGTTTTACACACTGTTGTTCTTGTATTGTTGTAATTGTTGTAGTTACGCTGCCACCTGGTTAATACATCTTGGATGAGTTAAAAAACATCAGTTGTAAAGCAACTTAAACAAAGTGATTCGTTTCTAAACGCAATCATGAAAACTTTGAAAATGTTCAAAAATTTATGAAAAAGAAAAGGCAACGTTTTATGTTAATGTTATGGATAAAACTGCAAAGTTTTGTGATGTTTTGGAACTAGGGCTTCGAACTAAATAATTTAATTTAAGCTTAATTACTAAAATCTTATTTAAACTTTAATAAAATGCCCGCTATTCATTTCATAAAAACATTCCCAAAAATCCAATTATTTAGCTTTATTCTAGAGCTTCGAATTAATTAATTCAATTTGAACGTAATTCACTAAAATCTTAATTCAGAATTAAAAATTGTTAGCAATTTTTTCAATAAGTTATATTCACAATATAATATACACTGTGCGACAGCCCAAATCGGCGGGGGTTCTGCTTACCGGCGTATCGCTGGGTCAGGTCTAGGAATCGAGATACATCGATTTGAAGTCAGTAAGTATTGTATAAGGGAAATTGTAATTTGTTTGTTTTTTTTTTCATGCATTTTGACCATCCAAATGTTTAAATATCGCGAAGTGTTGTTGTCAAGCTCAATGCCGGCTACAACATAGTCAATAAAGGAAAGCGGTATTTTTAGTTTTTCTTGAGTGGGATCCTGGAAAATCAGTTTTTCATAATTTTCTAGTACTACTCTTAGACTATACAAAAAAACTAGTAGATTTTGCCTGTTTTTAGTTTTGGAGCAAAAAACAACAAAATAAGCGATCACACAATTACCCGCTCTTGTGACCAAAATATTGTAATACTTCCAGAAAATTGAAGTGAACGTGTCTGTCAAAATTTACTTCTTGCTTCACCAAGGCGAATTCATAGAAGGTGACGACAGAACTACAACAAATACAACATGTACAAAAACAACAGGTACTTTGTTTTTGTAAAAAGATAAGTGAACTGTCAAAGTTGCCTGTTGTTGTTTTTGCTTTTGGGTTTGTTGTATTTTTCGCCACAACAACCACAAGTGAAATGACAGTTCACTTGTCTAAACAACTGAATATAAAAAATAATCAGCTGTTCTTGTGAGGTCACCTTCTATAAATTCGCCTTGTGCTTCACCAACTCGAATACTTCAGCAAACAGCTAGCCTAAAGGCTGGGTTAGCCGACCGTAATGTAATGTAACCTTAACGGAACGGAACAGCTGATCGTTTCTATTGTGTGTAAAGTAGTTAAAGCAGTTATAGTGACAAAATGTAACGTAACTGTAACGTCTGAACCTGTTAAAAACAGAATTTCTTTACGTTTCTACGTGACATTTACTAACGGTGTTGTCAACTTGTTGATTTTAAGTCTTGTATAAAAAATACTTATTTTGCTCAGAACGCTTAAAAATATTTGCAGTGTTCTAAATACATAAATAAAAAACAAAACCTTTTAATGTTATGGTAATATTTACTTATTATACAAATTAATTCATACAAGCATTTATAAAATGTATACTAATAATCGGCTAAAGTATTTAAGTTTCAAAATATTAAATTAATATTTTGTATACACAAATTAACTATACTAAGGGCCATTATTACAACTTGCCTTTATGTTCGAAATAGTAAAAGTTAACTTTAAGCAATATAAAAAGATACCCTTAAAGTCAACTTTTACTATTACGAACATAAAGGCATGTTATAATAATGGCCCTTAGTATAAAGTGCAATATTAATTAATTTTTAAGTTATCGGACCTTAAATAAATAAAGTCTGTATGACAAGGTAATAAATACTATTTATAATTGTCTCCTAATGGACAATGATGATAAGTACATTATGTGTAAATAATTACGGTTTATATGTAAGTACTATTACCAAACAAAGTTTAATAATCTTTTTTAAAATCGCAGAAAAAAATTATAAAATCGCTTGAACAGTATTTAAAACAATTGTGTTGATAACACCTTCAAACAGCTGTTTAAATTTTGAAAATTTCAATCAGCGACAAGCGCGAAATATTAAAGAAAAACTTAAAATTAAACAAAACGTATTAAATTTATCTTTATTAAAATGAACGACGAACAATTGATTTTATTGGTACAGGACAATGAAAGTTTATACAACAAATATAGTTCCGGCTATATTTTGTTTTGTTTGTTTATGTCAAAAACATATGACACGTTTTTAATGTTCTATAATCGCACTATAGTGTTACGTTAAGTTAACATTACGGTTACATTACATCAACGGTCGGCTAACCCAGCCTTAAGAGTCGAATGAACATGGCGAGCGCTTTAATCAAGTAGCCATGCCCATGGAAACGAGATATAAAGGCTGGATCCCGACAATGAAGAAGATAAAATGGGAGTTTACTCCGAGAATATGTTTTTGATGCGTCCACTTTTTTCCTATTGTTTTATATTCAATTTCTTCTGTTTCTCCGTGCGTTTGAACACTTCATCCAAGGCGAATTTATATACAACTCTCTCATTGTTTCGAATGTCAAACTCCATATATAAAAAATTAATAAATTCGCTCGTATTTTCCTGAATTCGCCACCGACATCACCAAGGCGTATTAACAAGGTGAGTGCATAAGATCAGCTGTTTCTTAATTCGCCGTGGTTTAATGTAAGTCTTCTGTCAAACAATGTTTATGTTTACATTTGTTATTGTAAATAACATAGTAATATTTTAATTCGCCTTGATTTTGACATTTGTTCTACATTTTAACAAAAACAAAATGCCTGTTGTTTTTGCATTGTTGTATTTGTTGCCGGGACGCACTCACCTTGTTAATTCGCTCCACATGAAATAAAGCAATAAATATAAAACTTACACTGGTTTCAAGGCGAATTAACAAGGTGAGTGCGTCCCGGCAACAAATACAACAATGCAAAAACAACAGGCATTTTGTTTTTGTTAAAATGTAGAATAAATGTCAAAATCAAGGCGAATTAAAATATTACTATGTTATTTACAATAACAAATGTAAACATAAACATAGTTTGACAGAAGACTTACATTAAACCACGGCGAATTAAGAAACAGCTGATCTTATGCACTCACCTTGTTAATACGCCTTGACTGGTTTGTTGTTAAATTCCAGTTTAATATTGAATTCGCCGTACTTGTGATTTTTGACAGATGGGGTGAAAAGCAAAAACAAAATGTATGCTGTTTTTGTATTGTTCTATTTGTTGTAGGGACGAGTACACCTTATATGAATTCGCCTTGGCTATTTTGTAATGGATTTAAATAACAGAAAACTTGGATGATTCAATAAGGAATTAATTGGGATTATTTACCAAAACACCCACAGCTAAATTGGAAAGCTTTTAAATTTATAAGAATAATATAATGTCATTTTAAAAACCAATGTATTTATGATGTACTACTATACATTTGCTACGTCACTTGGAGAGTGTTTTTTCACTATTAGTACACTATAAATAATTAATTTCTTTTAAATTTTGTCACTACACAATTTTTTTTCTACCTTGAGTGTATTAATTAAAATTAAATCATGACTTTGACTCTTAAAATAAATAAAAATAAAATTAATTTGCTTGTATCTACAACATACTAGGGGGAATTTTAGTCTGTTCGTATGTAAAACGTGCAGACATTAAGTCCGTCTTATGTTTAAAAACAATTTAATAATAAATGTAATTGGGTATGTAGAAAGGAACTTTTTACAATAAATAAAAAATAAAAAAAATTTTCATTAAAAATACTATCATAGAGAAAATATACATAGAGCGGAAACTAGAAAAAAAAACTCAAACAAAAACAATTACTCAAAAATGTTACATACGAGTGTTGTTTTTGTTTTCACATAGTTTTTTTACTAATACATTCGCACCACTTAGGTTTTTGACAACTGAGTTAGGTCTTTGACAGGAGAGTTTCCGATCTATGTGTATTTATCTATGAATACTATTGTCAAGTACGAATACAATATTTATTATTTATTTAGATTGTATATTATACATCACATATTATACAGATATGAATCAGCTGGTTTCAGAAATATGTCAATAGGAAACATACAAATAAAAATGTCAAAATGGTTGTGGTTTGGAAAGACGGACAAATATATATCCCACCCGTTGCTTATTGAAAATTGAATTTTTGCTCTCGCTCTGCAAACCACTACCACTGAAAGTCGATATTACTTTTTTGACAACTGTCATTTGTTGCATATCTGTAATAATCTGTTATACATTTTGATATATAGTCATAATTCCCTTAAAATTTATTGAATTCATTCCTTTGGAATTAATTCTTTATAGAATTAATTACTTATTGAATCATTAAAATTGTCTTTAATTCAATTCCATTACAAAATAGCTTTATAACGTTTATTGACTAAATTTTTTTCAATTTAAATCTATAACAAGAATGCTTTAGACAATTATTTTCAATTCATTTTGTAAATGATTAAAAGCTAAAAAAAGAAAACATATTTTAATTCAATTAGTATTAAATTTGAATTAACAAAAATTTGACCATTCAAAGATTCAATGAATTTTATTAATTAAGGAATTCTATTGAAATAAAAGCCTTTAAATAAAGCTAAATAATTGTTAATGTTGGGAATGTTTTCAGTGCATAATTTGCTTTAAATTATAATTCTGAATTAAAGTGAAACTAAATTAATTAGAATCTCTGTTCAAATTAAGAAAATGTGTAAAACCTAATTGCAATGGATTTGAATTGAATAAAAAATTTAAACATTCAGTTAATTTTATTAAGCTAATTTGTAATATATTTGATAAGGAATTAATTATAAAGGGTGTTGTTTAAGCCCGATAGAACTTGAAATTGTAAAAAATAACACCAAAAAAAAATATAATCAAAAAATGCATTTTATTCGAAATATCAATTAACATTTGAAAATGATTTCGGGTATATGGCCAAGCGGCTGGACGTCCAATTTTGGGCCACTTTTTCGAGCATTGCTGGCCGTATGTCACGAATAACACAAACAAAGTTGGCCTCAATTGTTTCCGATTTATCGTTATAAACCAGTGACTTCACGTGGCCCCACAAGAAATAATCAAGAAGTATCAAATTGCACGATCATGAAGTCCAATTGACAGGTTCATTTCTCGAAATCGAGTTAACGTCATATTTTGATTTCAATAAATCGATGGTTGCTGTCGCCATATGGCATGTAGCGCAAAAATCATTGATTATGGTGCGTTCACGAACTTCATTGACTGTAACGCGAGCTCCTGGTTAATTTTTGAAGAAAAAAGATCCAATGATGGCATCATCGTTTAAACCGCACCAAACGGTACATTTTTATACCCTTCACCTTCGTGAGAAGGGTATATATAAATTTGTCATTCCGTTTGTAATTTCCACAATATAATTTTCCGACCCTATAAAGTATATATATTCTGGATCCTTATAGATAGCGGAGTCGATTAAGCCATGTCCGTCTGTCTGTTGAAATCAATTTTCTGAAGACCCCAGATATCTTCGGGATCCAAATCTTCAATAATTCTGTCAGACATCCGTCCATAAATAACGGATATATGAGCAAAAATCCGAGACAACCTCTGAAAATTTCATCAAAAAAAGACAATTTATTGCATGCTTTGACAAAAAAGCAAACAAAACGTATGTGTGTTGGATTCATTGTGTGTTGGCTTTATGCTTTGCGTATTTTGCTTTTCTTTTTTTTTGTGTTTCACAAAAAAGCAACAAAACGTGCATTTGTTTGGATGTTTGTTGGCTTCATTATTTTGTTTTTGTTTTTTTTTTTTGGTGTTTGACAAAAAAGCAACAAAACGTACATTTGTATGTTTGGATGTGAGTTGGTTTCACTGCTTTGCGTATTTTGTTTTTGTTTTTTTTGGTGTTTCGTTTCGTTTGGCGTTGTTGTTTTTGAGAAGGGTATATATAAGATTGTTGTTTCGTTTGTATCTTCTACAATATAGCAATAGCAATTAAATGTAAAATTTTTAAAAGTTTTCTTGATATATTTAGGATGATATTCGCTGAAAATGGGCAAGTAATGCATCCACAACAAAGGTGAAGGGTATATAAGATGGAGTCTGTAGGGTCTGTTATAGATTGTTCTCACTCCATATGCCTCATCGCTGAACAGAATTTAGTGATAAAACAATCGTCTATAAGTGATTTTGTATAATTTGGTAGCGTTCAAGCGTAAATTTACTCATGATGATATGCGAGATATACTGATTATAAATGTCAAAAAACGAGCGAAGTATGATAGTTCATTTGACAGAAATGAAATTTAGTTTGATTTGAAAATCATTTCTTTCAAATTCTAAAGTAATATTATGATACAAGCTCGATATGATGAACTCTTGTAAAACTTGCTTTCCCTAATTTCTGGAATAATTGTATTTTGTATTTATAGTATTATAGTGTATTGTCTCTGATTCTGTAATTAGTGATTTTCTAGGGTCTTCACGAAAATACAATACAATTGTTTTTTTTTGTTAAATCTTTAATCGAAACTGACAACAAATAATAATTCTAATCTACATATGTATTAAAACAAACAATTCCATAACTGATTCATTATAATTGGTTTATTTATTATTCAAAATTTATGACAGTTAATATCAAATAAATCAATTTTTTTCAGGGAATCGAATGTTTTTCTTTACCAAAAAAAAAAAAAAAAATTCCGATCCAATATCTCAAACTAAAATTAGCTACCAAAGCCACTTTAAATATAAATTCAAAACATTGATGAGGAGATAAACACACATTCATACATAATACTACCAATTGTTTAAGCATGTATGTACATAAGTATAAAGTAGATCTATAAAAAATTTTCCTTTCGACGATAATGATTTCTTTTTGTTTATTTGCATGTCAACTGGAAAAAACTAAAAAAAAAAAATAAAGAAATGTTAGTATGTATTAAATAAAAAAACCACAACAACAAAAGCTTATGGCGTTGAACTTTTGATCTAATCATAATAAATATCAGATGGTCGTCAGGAGAAGTCAAACTTAAATAGAAACATTCGAATTTCGAATACATACTTAGTATAGAATTCATATAAATCCATACATATGTATGAAGTAATATTAGTGGTATTTCTCTTAGAGAACACACGTGGAATGAGTGAACATTTCATGCCATTCAAATACTCGTACACGACACATATGTAGGCACGATTATGTAGACATATGTATGTAAACAAATGTATGTGATAAGTGTGGTACGATGATGTGATGATGAGTTTATAATAATAACAACTTGCCCATGCTCATAATAAATTGTTTATTGTTATTTTGTTTTTTTTTTTTTTGCTTTAATTTATTTTTGTATAGATTAATAGGTATGATCACGCGACAAGGTAGCAAATAATAATAATAAGTAGGTATTATTTAAAAAAAGAAATGTACATTTACGAGTACACTCTCACAAGTCGCTACATATGTATGTATGGATGTATGTATGTATGTACTCGTATAAAATTAATAAAGATTTGATTATTTTAAATTGTTATAAATTATAAATTAGTTTTTGTATTAGCTAAAATTATCGATAAGTGCATTTCATTTTTATTTTTTTGTTGCTGTTGTACCTAGTTGTCTTTGATTTTTCCATTTTAAATGTTGCTATAGCGAAATAATTTTAATATTTTTTCAATTTTTGCATTCGTGTTATAGAAATTGATAATAAATGTAATTTAATTTTTTTTTAAACACAAGTTTATATTATTTGCAGTGTTTGTGCATTTGTAAGATTAGCTCTGTTCGCGTAGTTACCAAATAATCCCAAATTCTATACATTTTTAGGTGAATTTTTAGGTAGTTCATAATTAGGATGATGATTCAATGAAGCTTGTCATAATTAGTTACAAAGCTTTATTATTTCCTTAGCGATTTTGAAATTTAACGCTCACAAATGTTAATAACACTATTTTACAAGGTTTTTGTTCATGATGTGAACATGTACACTTAGTCGCAAAACTCTACATACGATTTAATATCTTAAATAAATTTCACTTTTTAATAAAAAAAACTTTAAAATTTTTTAACGTTTTTTATTAACAGCATTAAATATAACAAAACTAAACAAAAGCAATCACAATTCACATGGTTTAAAAGCATTTAACGAAAAAAATAATAAAATTCTGCATTTTTTGTAACAGCAAAAGTCTACATATGATACATTTTTGGGATGATTTGAACAATATTTAATGGCTTGTATGTCCACCTTTTGCATCAAAGACTTCTTTAAGTCTTTTAGGCATCGAAGAAACTAATTTTTGTGTTACTTCAGCAGGAATATTTTCCCATTCTTCTTTTAAAATAATGTTTAACTGGGAAATTGAGGATGCCCTTCTATTTCGGAGTTTTTGTTTTAAATGGGCCCATAAATGTTCGATTACATTTAGGTCTGGGGATTGCGGAGGATGTAGAAGCTTCGATTTTACGTTATAAAGCAGCCATTCTCTCACTAGGCCTGAGCTATGTTTGGGGTCGTTGTCGTGCATAAAGATAAAAATATCTTTAAGATTTCATTTATCGACACTCGGTAAAAAATGTCTATATAGCCACGACTGTCCATAATTCCATCAATAAATCTTAGTTTTCCGACTCCATCAGCACTCATGCACCCCCACACCATCACCGATCCACCATTATGTTTTACAGTACTGCATACATTTTTTGTTTTAAGGCAGTACATCGCTTTCTCCAAACTCTTGAGCGACCGTCGTTTCAATTTGCCAACTAATTTTCGGACTTCCTTTCTTTTCGCCATTTTCAGATTTGATATATTAAAATTGAAAAAATACCACAAAATTTCACACACGCAGCTTCTTTAAAACTAAATCAACTTATTAATTATGAAATTAACGGCTTTACCATAACAATGTATATAAATATATAAATGTCTTTGTAAGTTTGTTTGTTTGTTTGTTTGAGCATCACGGAACGTAGATAGATCCTTACTTGGAAGCGTCAATAGGCTATAACTTTTTTCAATATTTGGACCAGAAAGGGGTAAAAAGGGGGAAAACGGGTAAAAAAAATTGGTAAAATACTATTAAAATAGTATTTTAAAAAATAGCAATAATATAATTAATCTTTAACAGAGTGATGGTACAAGTAGAGTGCCGCAATAATATATATGGTTAAAACAATCATATATATGATTGTCACAATAACTTGCATGATTGAGTATGTAATAATACACTTAATTATTATTCGATGCTGCACTGAATGATTACTGATCAGTGCTGACTAATCAGTGCTGATGTAAATATCGTCAGTGGTGACTAATCAGTGCTGATGAAAACATCGTCATAGCTGATTAATCAGCACTGATGTAAATATCGTCAGTGCTGACTAATCAGTGCTGATGAAAACATCGTCATAGCTGATTAATCAGAACTGATGTAAATATCCTCAGAGCTGACTAACCAGGACTGATGAAAACAACGTCATAGCTGATTAATCAGCACTGATGTAAATATCGTCAGTGCTGATGAAAACATCGTCAGTGCTGACTAATCAGTGCTGATGAAAACATTGTCAGTACTGATGAAAACATTGTCAGTGCTGATGAAAACATCGTCAGTGTTGATGAAAACAACGTCAGTGCTGACTAATCAGTGCTGATGAAAACATCGTCATAGCTGATTAATCAGTGCTGATGTAAACATCGTCAGTGCTGACTAATCAGTGCTGATGAAAACATCGTCAGTACTGATGAAAACATCGTCAGTGCTGACTAATCAGTGCTGATGAAAACATCGTCAGTACTGATGAAAACATCGTCAGTGCTGATGAAAACATCGTCAGTACTGATGAAAACATCGTCAGTGCTGATGAAAACAACGTCAGTGCTGATGAAAACAACGTCAGTGCTGACTAATCAGTGCTGATGTAAAACATCGTCAGTGCTGATGAAAACATCGTCAGTGCTGACTAATCAGTGCTGATGAAAACATCGTCAGTACTGATGAAAACATCGTTTTCATCAGCACTGACGATGTTTTCATCAGTGCTGATGAAAACATCGTCAGTGCTGATGAAAACATCGTCAGTACTGATGAAAACATCGTCAGTGCTGACTAATCAGTGCTGATGAAAACATCGTCAGTACTGATGTAAAACATCGTCAGTACTGATGAAAACATCGTCAGTGCTGATGAAAACATCGTCAGTACTGATGAAAACATCGTCAGTGCTGATTTAAACATCGTCAGTGCTGATGAAACATCGTCATAGCTGATTAATCAGTGCTGATGTAAATATCGTCAGTGCTGACTAATCAGCGCTGATGAAAACATCGTCAGTACTGATGAAAACATCGTCAGTGCTGATGAAAACATCGTCAGTGCTGATGAAAACATCGTCAGTGCTGATGAAAACATCGTCAGTGCTGATTTAAACATCGTCAGTGCTGATGAAAACAAAGTCAGTGCTGATGAAAACATTGTCAGTGCTGATGAAAACATTGTCAGTGCTGATAAAAACATCGTCAGTGCTGATGAAAACATCGTCATAGCTGATTAATCAGTGCTGATGTAAATATCGTCAGTGCTGACTAATCAGTGCTGATGAAAACATCGTCAACGCTGATGAAAACATCGTCATAGCTGATTAATCAGCACTGATGTAAATATCGTCAGTGCTGACTTATCAGTGCTGATGAAAACATCGTCATAGCTGATTAATCAGCACTGATGTAAACATCGTCAGTGCTGACTAATCAGTGCTGATGAAAACATCGTCAACGCTGATGAAAACATCGTCATAGCTGATTAATCAGCACTGATGTAAATATCGTCAGTGCTGACTTATCAGTGCTGATGAAAACATCGTCATAGCTGATTAATCAGCACTGATGTAAACATCGTCAGTGCTGATGAAAACATCGTCATAGCTAGGGATGCCAAACGGGACTGGGTTTTACAAATCCCGGGATTCGGGATTTTAGAAATGTAAATCCCGGGATTTTTCGGGACCCCGGGATTTTTCGGCATCCCGGGATTTTTCGTGATTTCGAGATTTTTCGGGACTTCGGGATTTTAGTTAAACGTAAAAAAATACAAAATTCAACAATAAAAACTATTTTTTTTCGTTAATATATATATATTAAAATATATCAAAGAAAAAACTAATGCATTGAATTAAAATAAATTTGGCACAAACGATATTTCATATTTATACCCGTATTCTGAACTTTATAACAGTGAGAAATCCATAACAAAACTGTATTGAGTACATATGGTAGTTCATAGTAAAGGGATTTTTAGGATTACTATGAGACTAATAGTGTAAAAATTGGTAAGGCAGTTTAAAAGTTATTTGCAATTAAAACCTTTAGTTCTTAAAAAATAAATACTAAACGGTCGAAACGATTTTATTGAAATTTCCAACAAAGATTACGACAGGGGTAGCGAAGCGCACCGGGTCAAGCTAGTGTTGTATATAAGTAAAAGTCGTATGTAGACTTTTGCAACGCCGCTTCCTATGTTGCATATTGCAAAATTTAACAACAGTGACCATATTTTTTTAAACTTTTTTATTTCAGTGATGTAAAGTAGACCCTGATAAATATCATATAGCAAATAGCAAGTGGTAATTTTCAAAGATTAAACATTAAATCTGAAATAATTTTCAAATTAAATCAAATTTCGATATCGTATGTAGAGTTTTGCGACTATGTGTATCTATGGGATTTTTATTTTATGTCGCACTGTGGTTTAGAACGTTTTTTTTTTTTTAATAATTCGGTATCTCGGGAACCATTTGAGATTTTGTTACGAAATTTCACATGGTTTGATCTGAGGTATTTTCGAGTTGATTTGCAGTTGTTCGGCTCTCTAGCACTAATGGGAGCCAGTGCGTTGCCCCTCAAAGTTGGTCACCTCTGGTCTCATTTTTTTTTTTTTTTTAAATCGCCCAAAATCCATTTATGATCGGAATGAGCTGAAATTTAAAATATAGATAGTGCTTAAGAAGATCTACATGTGTAGGTTATCTCTATTAGTTGAAGAGACATTTAGGTTTATTTATTTATTTTTTTTAATTTTTTTGGTTTTTTAAATATGGCGGGCCTACGGAGGGTTGAATTTTTTTTCTAAAATATCACCTATATTGGTGATAAAATTTGGAACATGTAAAAAGTACCGTATTTTTTAAGTTTTTTCCCAAAAAGTCTCATATATTTTTTCTTTTGTACAATTTTTATATAACCCGAAAGAGAATTTAATGCAAAAGCGTGTAAAGTAAATTTTGGCTCACTTAAGCAGATACAACACCCCCCAGACCTATCCAAACTTGTCCAATTTTTAAAAAAAATTACAGATTTGAGTAAAAAATTCTAAAAAGGCAAACCACCGATCTTCGAAAAAGCTTCATATTGTTATTACCCTATATGCTTCTTAAATATCTACAATGTTTTTTTGTACTATCTCGCGGTAAATAACGTCACAGGAGGCACTTTTCTCAAAAAACTCAGTTTTTGGAACAAATTTTTTCCGGTTTAGGAATTTCGGTATTTAAAAATAAAAACTGCCAAAAATTGTAATGTCGTTGATTTAAGGATAATTGAGTCTATATTAGTTTCAAATTTTGTTATGATATCTTTAACCGTTAAAATTTTACATTAATTCAAATTTTATATTTTTCTTCATGGAAATTATAATTTTTTAAGTTTTTAAAGTAAATGACGCCCCAAAAATTTATAAATTTATTTAATTTTACTAAAATACCAATCTTCAAGTCCTATGGTTTTCAACAATATCAAATACTTAAATAAAAAGCCTTTATTTACTCCTCAGAAGTTTCACAAACCTTGCCCCCTTTGGATAATTTGTAAATTTTTTCATGTGAGGTGAACAACTTTGAGGGGCAACGCACGGGCCCCGATTAGAGCTAGGAAGCTGAAAAACTGCGAAAATACCTCAGCTGCAACCATTTGAAATTTCGTAACAATATCTCAAATAGTTCCCGAGATACCGAATTATTTAAAAAAAAATAAATAAAAACTTTTCTAAACCACTGTGTGTCGTCTAATACGGGAAAAAAATTTAAAAAAAATTCCAGGACGTCAAAATTTTAAGATAATTATTAAGAAAGAATAATCTAAAAACAAGTAAGATAGCAATATTCGGCGATACCGAATCATCTATACCCTTCACCCAAGTAATCTTTAAGATAAATATTTAAAATAATTTTTTGTTAAAAAACCAATTTTGTGTGAAAAGAACTCGAAATCGTCTCTATGCTATCTATAACGATCCAGAATGTATATATATATATATATTTTATGGGGTCGTAAATGAAAAATGTAGAAATTACAAACTCATACATACCCTTGCCACTCATACTGAAGGGTATAATAAGATTCAAATGAGCAGTGTTAATTTCTACTATTGTCTCCCAAAATCCTTTGAAATACCTTGTCGACAACGGCTTGAATATTCATTTGCATTTGACAGAAGTCCGGGAACGAAATATGATTTGTGGCGGGATCAATTGGAGTTTTTTCATTTCCGATGTCCAACAATTGTTTTGAGAATGTTTCGGCAGAAGGGTATTGCAGCAAATGCACACGCATGTTCGTTGGTAGCGTTCTGTAGCTTAATTTTCAGTGAAATAAATTTAAAGGAACTTCGCATCATCATTGGGAAGCGGGAGCAATGATCCAGTTCTGTGGTAAATTTGGCCTAGAACTTTAGAGATGAGCATGATGCCGATGTCATTTGAAAGCATTAGTTGCACTCTTGGATATTTTGAAGGAATTGCTTGGAAATAGGATTGGCGCTGGAAATGTAACTTAGAAGCAGCTCAGTCGGCCCAATAACTGGTTGCAGAATAACTTTACTGTTCGAACAGCACATTCACTGCAATGTAAGCAATGTTTGTCCATTGCGCCATCAAAATGCCGGCAACTTTAAATCGATTCTTTTGAGCCATTCGGGAGCGATTGGCTTCTAGTCTTTTGTTGAAGATGAACTGCGACGCATTTGATGAAGCCGTGATTCTCGTTCTCTTCCCGTTTCTGCGGCTCTAGACGTACTTGCCCTTTCGAAAACAAATTTTATTTGAATAAAACCATTATTTTTTATTAGAAATGGAATGCGGAGAGTTATTCAAAATATTATTTTTTATACCTTCACCTTCGTGAGAAGGGTATATATAAATTTGTCATTCGGTTTGTAATTTGCACACTAATAGATAGCGGAGTCGATTTAGCCATGTCCGTCCGTCTGTCTGTCTGTTGAAATCAATTTTCTGAAGACCCCAGATATCTTCGGGATCCAAATCCTCAATAATTCTGTCAGACATGCTTTCGAGAAGTTTGCTATTTAAAATCAGCAAAATCCGTCCATAAATAACGGAGATATGAGCAAAAACCCGAGACAACCTCTATTTTTGCCATATTTTTTGATCTATATCTTGATTACTAAGTCATAAATATAGACAATATGGATATCAAATGATAGATATTTCAAAGTCCATTGCAACGATGTATATAAGGCTATACAAAGTTGGACCTACAATGGGTCAAAATCGGGAAAATATTTTTTAAACCGAATTTTTTTTTTTACAAAAAACATTCTTTTGTAATAAATTTTTTTCACTAATAAATTAAAAAAGAAAAAATATTTTTAAAAATTTGAAAAAACATTTAAAAAAAATTTTTTAAAAAATTTTTAAAAAAAATTAAAAAAAAAAAATCATTCGCTTCAGAGTACACCTTTGGGAATTAAAATTTTTAGAATGATGTTAAGCAGCTAAATTAAAATTGTAATTGTTTGAACGTTGGGAGTAAAAGAAGTATTGATTTCTCCAACGAGAACCGCTCATGGTTCCATTCTGAATTTTATATTATATGTTTTTAATCGTGCATTGTCTTATATTTAAGGATTAAATTTTAAATTTACTATAGAAATAAAAATAGTTCCTATGTTAATTGCTATTATTTTTACATATTTTTATAAATAATAAAAAAAAAATACGTTAAAAAATCATATTAATAAAAATTATTTTCTAATTAGCAATTAAACTGTTCGACAACGAGCGTAAAAATATAAAAATGTTTTTTGGAGACCATGTATTATTGAAATCAGAGGAATGAAGATTCAAAAATTTATTTTTTTTTTCCGAAATTTTTCGTTTCGTCCTCACAATTAAATTAATCAAAATAATCATAAAATAATGATTGCATTTGTGTAGATTTTTTTAATTATTCATTTGTACGAGACAAAAAAAATATATATATAGACGTGCAAGATCACTTCATGAAATTAAGTTTTTATCCAGTTATTTGAGCTGTGACAAAGAAATAAAGGAAATATTCTCTACTTTATACGTAGCACATAGAGCAGAAATTAGAAAAAAATTATTCAAATTAATCACACATACGTGTGTTGTTTTTGTTTTCGTATGGGATTTTTTAATAATACATTCTCACCACTCACAGGTTTTTGACAACTGAGTTAGGTCGTATTTTGTTAAATCTACTTTACAAAAACTTAAAATAAAGACAAATCGCTTTTCATTTGTAAAACAAATTAAATTCTATATATGGGCAACTTGACATTCTACAGTTCACTCTATATTCAAACAGTCTCAAAAAGATTAAGATTTCCAGAATAATTTTCTTCTAATTTGTTGCAAAAAATAAAAATGTTGTTAATGTATATGTACTTATTATTGTATATGGTGCAGGGTAAATAAACTAATAATTAAACAACTAATGAATAACATTAACAATGATAATAATTCGGTTAAATAGAGGTGAATTATTTAAATCGTATTAACGATTAACGTCAGACAATTACAAAATATGTCATAATTAATTATTAAACACAGGGAAAGATTCCCAATAGAAATTTGTTTGATTATAATTTTATGAAATTTAATATTTTAATTTAATTTAAGCTTAATTCATCAGAATTAACAAATAAATTCTTTAACAATAAATTCTTTAAATTCAACTTTTCAATTTATATAAAAATAAATTTTTTCGTTTTATTTGTTTTTGTTAAATTGATTATCATTTACAAAATTAATTGTAAAAATCGTCTACATCTATTTTGTAATAGATTTGATTTGAATACAAATTTAATCATTCAATAAACTTTATTACGTTATTTTGTAATGGATTTGAATTAAAGAAAACTTGAATGATTCTATATGGAATTATTTCATTTAAGAATGAATTATAAAAGTAATGAATTAAATATATTAGATGTAGTAAATAATTAAGCCTATGAATTAATTCGTAATAATTTCATTAATGAAATAGTTAAGAATAGGGATATGGGATTAATCGAAATATCAAATATTCTGATTAATTATTATACAATACAGGTATTTATAGACGGCAATACTGAACATTAACACTTTTAAAATTTAAAATATTATTGATATCATTCGGTATTTCAAGAAATCGTTTCGAAAAAACATTTACACACACAGAAAAAAGAAATTCGTAATTGGGATGAATTTTATAATAAATACTAGCTTGACCCGGTGCACTTCGCTACCCCTGTCGTAGTCTATGTTGGAAATTTCAATAAAATCGTTTCGGCCGTTTAGTATTTATTTTTTAAGAACTAAAGGTTTTAATTGCAAATAACTTTTAAACTGCCTTACCAATTTTTACACTATTAGTCTCATAGTAATCCTAAAAATCCTTTTACTATGAACTACCATATGTACTCAATACAGTTTTGTTATGGATTTCTCACTGTTATAAAGTTCAGAATACGGGTATAAATATGAAATATCGTTTGTGCCAAATTTATTTTAATTCAATGCATTAGTTTTTTCTTTGATATATTTTAATACATATATATTAACGAAAAAAAATAGTTTTTATTGTTGAATTTTGTATTTTTTACGTTTAACTAAAATCCCGAAGTCCCGAAAAATTCCGGGATGCCGAAAAATCCCGGGGTCCCGAAAAATCCCGGGATTTACATTTCTAAAATCCCGAATCCCGGGATTTGTAAAACCCAGTCCCGTTTGGCATCCCTAGCTATGACGATGTTTTCATCAGCACTGATTAGTCAGCACTGACGATGTTTTCATCAGCACTGATAAGTCAGCACTGACGATATTTACATCAGTGCTGATTAATCAGCTATGACGATGTTTTCATCAGCGTTGACGATGTGCTGATTAATCAGCAATGACGATGTTTTCATCAGCACTGACGATGTTTTCATCAGCACTGACAATGTTTTTATCAGCACTGACAATGTTTTCATCAGCACTGACTTTGTTTTCATCAGCACTGACAATGTTTTCATCAGCACTGACGATGTTTTCATCAGCACTGATTAGTCAGCACTGACGATATTTACATCAGCACTGATTACTCAGCTATGACGATGTTTCATCAGCACTGACGATGTTTAAATCAGCACTGACGATGTTTTCATCAGTACTGACGATGTTTTCATCAGCACTGACGATGTTTTCATCAGTACTGACGATGTTTTACATCAGCACTGATTAGTCAGCACTGACGATGTTTTCATCAGCACTGACGATGTTTTTATCAGCACTGATTAGTCAGCACTGACGTTGTTTTCATCAGCACTGACGTTGTTTTCATCAGCACTGACGATGTTTTCATCAGCACTGACGATGTTTTCATCAGCACTGACGATGTTTTCATCAGTACTGACGATGTTTTCATCAGCACTGATTAATCAGCTATGACGATGTTTTCATCAGCACTGATTAGTCAGCACTGACGATGTTTACATCAGCACTGACGTTGTTTTCATCAGCACTGACGATGTTTTTATCAGCACTGAATATGTTTTCATCAGCACTGATTAGTCAGCACTGACGATGTTTTCATCAGCACTGACGATATTTACATCAGTGCTGATTAATCACCTATGACGATGTTTTCATCAGTCCTGGTTAGTCAGATCTGAGGATATTTACACCAGTTCTGATTAATCAGCTATGACGATGTTTTCATCAGCACTGATTAGTCAGCACTGACGATATTTACATCAGTGCTGATTAATCAGCTATGACGATGTTTTCATCAGCACTAATTAGTCACCACTGACGATATTTACATCAGCACTGATTAGTGAGCACTGATCAGTAATCATTCAGTGCAGCATCGAATAATAATTAAGTGTATTATTACATACTCAATAATGCAAGTTATTGTGACAATCATATATATGATTGTTTTAACCATATATATTATTGCGGCACTCTACTTGTACCATCACTCTGTTAAAGATTAATAATATTATTGCTATTTTTTAAAATACTATTTTAATAGTATTTTACCAATTTTACCCGTTTTCCCCCTGTTTACCCCTTTCTGGACCAAGTATTGAAAAAAGTTATAGCCTATTGACGCTTCCAAGTAAGGATCTATCTACGTTCCAAATTTCAATAAAATCGATTCAGCCGTTTAGGCGTGATGCTCAAACAAACAAACTTACAAAGACATTTATATATTTATATAGATTAAAGGTATTTATAGACGGCAATACTGAATATTAACACTTTTCAAATTTAAAATATTTATATCATTCGGTATTTCAAGAAATAATTTCGAAAAAACATTTATTGTTTACTCGATAGTATTAAGGGGTCCATAGACACATACTGCTGACACATACTGCCGATGAACCCTTCGTATACGTGTGTGATTGATATTTTACTACACACCTATCAATCATCATTTAAAAAAATGCGTTTGACAACAAAAAAAATTATTATTTTCCATGGCAGAACCAACAAGGTACAATTATTAGAAAGTATGTTCTCAAATATACATTCCCTATAACGTCAAACAAAAGAAAATTAGAAAAAAACAAAACGAAATGTCGAAAACAAAAATAAATTAATTTGTGGTTGTTTTAAAAAATATCTATGTATTTAGTTTTTTCGTGAAATATTTAATACCTACAAATTAAAATTTTTCCAAATAAATATGTGTTGGTTTTAATATAACGTGCAAAACACCACGAAAACAAAATAAAAAGTGATGAGAGTAAGTTCATTATTTGACGTTATAGGGGCAAATATTGACAACTCTCCCTAATAATTATACCTGGTTGGTTCTGCCATGATTATTTTCTATTTTTCAGTAACTAAAACGTCAAATTTGTTTGCTTAAAAAGAAAAATTGTTAATCATTTTTTAATTACTTGTTTATACAATTTTTTATTTGTACTATTTTTGTTAATTATTTTATTTAGTAGCTTTTATTAGCCATTAATGGCACCTAAGGCTTGGTTATATAAATTGAAGATAAATAAATAAAATATTTATTATAAAAAAAAAGAAATTAAAAATTATATTTCATAAAAATGAAAAAATGTATACTATTGTTCATTTGAACAACTGTCAGCAGTACGAGTTCATTTCAAAATCAAAACTATTTTGATTTTTCATACTGCATTGTCTGTGTGTCGCATACATAAACAAAAAATTTAAATTTACCAACACATGCTTATTGCATGAGCAGTATGTGTCTATGGGCCCCTTTAAACCTTAAAATAGTTTTTTTTTATGAATATGGGGGTTATCACAAAACCGAACCGAAACCGTTCGGTTTTCAATTTTTAAAACCGAAACCGCGGTTTTGAAATTCTTCGGTTTTTTGGAAATTCTACATCAACAATATGGATATCAACGAAATTCGGACCGTCAATGGTTCAAAATCGTAAAAATAATTTTTAACCAAATTTTTTTCCACCAAATATTTCTTTATCAAAACATTTTTTTTATTCCATCAAAAATAATTTTGTCTACTTGTGTGAATATATCAGTCTAACTGGTTTAAATAAATAATTGGATTTGACAATGTCCGTAAGTCGGTTGGATTTTGGCAATAGAGCTTTGTATCTATGTATTCCTTTATGTCCTATATGATATTGATACTCATATCAATAGAATTTATTATAAGTAAGTCGGTTGGAAAAGGATTTTGACAATAGAGCTTTGTCTCTGTGTATTCCTTTATGTACTATATGATATTGCTACACATAATAGGATTTAGTATAAGTATAATAAATCGTTTTTAAAATATTTTGTCTAGATTCACATCCAAATTCGATTATATTACAAATATGGTTTATTTAATAAATATAACAAATCATAAATAATACAAATATAAAATTAATCAATATTAACAACAACTTTTCCGCGTAAATGGCCACTGCGAACCTTTTCAAATGCTGCCGGCAACTGTTCGAATTCAAAACTGCTGTCTATTAAGGGAATAATCTGAAAAACGTAACACAAAATTTAAAAGAGGCCATTAATCAGAGAAAACATTATTAAGTTTCAATACCTTTTCACGCTCCGCCAATTTCTTTAAAAACTCAATACCCTGAGCAGCAGGAGAAAAGAAACCCCATTTAACCAAACCATTTTGTTTGGAAACCGATTTGAAATTTGTTTCCAAAATATTGCTAATATTTTTCAAAAGTCCCAAACCCAAACCGGAGCTATCGATATTTTTCAAAAGTGGCGATGAAAATGTTACATATTGTTTGTAGTTAAAGTTCAATAGTTCAGCACCTTGTGGTCCCTGACCACTGCAATCAAGCACCACATCGTATGGAGCAAATGAGCGTAATTTAACCATTTCATCAGAATTATTATAATCAATAACAATATCACAACCCAAAGATTTAACAAGTTCTTTGGCATTTTCGCTGCAGGTGGCTAAAACTTGTGTTCCTTGGGCTTTAAGCATTTGTATGGCCAGGGAGCCGACACTGCCAGAACCGCCTAAAACTAAAATACGTTTCTGTGCACCTCCTCCATCGGCAGTGAGAGCACCGCAAACACCGCCTATATTGGCAGTAACATAGAGACCCGACCAAGCTGTAAGACCGGCATATAACACTGAGGCTGCTTCTTCATCACTAAGATTTTTGGGAGCTGCCGAAAGCTGTAAGAAATTAACATTGATTGGTAAGTGCTCTGGCTGAGTATTTATATTATGAAACCTACACAGTGGTTCGTTACTGCTACATACTCAGCATGTGTTCCATTTGTATTTTGTACCGGTACCACACCCCAAACTCTTTGACCCAAGGGTATGTCAACATTCATGCCTTTCTGCACCAAAATACCACAAAATTCCCGACCCAAAGTCAGGGGAAATTCTATGGAATTGCCCTGGCAACGCATGGTATTCAAAGTAGTGGCACCATAACCATCTATAATATAAAATTTTATAGAGTTTGTTTCAATTGTTAATTATTAAAATTATTACTTAACATGGCCACATCTATGGGATTAACTGTAGTGGTCGTTACTCTAACCAGACATTCGTTGGCCTGCTTCAGTTGTGGTACTTTCAATTTGTCGGTCAACAGCAATTCGTCCACATCGCCGTAACTGTGGATTTGCCATCCTTGCATTTTTAATTTCGATTTGCCACTATCATCCTTCTCTCGTCTTTTAAGGGAGCTTGTTGGTATTTGTTGCTGTTTTCCACCAGTATGTGAACTGTGAGTTTGAGTGACAAATCGTTGGGTTATAAAGTAGTTGTAACGACTTAAAGGCCTTATTAGAAATTTAAATTGCATCCTTATTGATTGTTTTAACGATTTCTTATACAATTTTTAGAAAATTTTTAATTTTTTTTTTTTTGATTTGTTTGTGTTTTTTTTTTATTTTGTTTTGCTCAGCTGTTTGCAGTTTTTTTTTTTAAGAGTTGCCAAGATATTTTAATTGATTAAGGTGACCATAAGAACCTAAATAAATACCGCCACAATCATAAACAGAGTTTCAATTTATCAAAGGGAGTAAACAACAATTTTCGACAAGGTAAACATTTTAAATGATTCAACGTTCAAATTTTATATAAAAATGGTGTAAAATCAGTCCATTTCAATAACAATAACCGCTTATCGTTACCTTTATATAGAAAGGTCCTTACTCGTGTTTATTGTAAGCCTCGATTTTCGTTCATTTCGATAAATGGTCCGCTCATATATCATATTTAGCCAAAAAATCTCGTCTTAAAAAATACAAGTTTAGACCTTTTTATATTAAGGTAACGTTATGTACTCTAGATTGAATACATTTTCCTTTAAATGCTTTATTTTGAACACAGGAAATTGAATAAAAAAAATTATCCTTAAAAGAAGGATAACTCAAAAAAGGAATCTTCCATTTTCTAAAGATTTTCCTTAATTGTAAGCCATTATAGTAAAATTTTATTGGAGAATATGGCATGTAATTTGAAAACTACATACCGTATTCTATGTAAAGCTACGTATACACGGTTGTCAGAAACATGCTCAGAAATTGGTTAACACAACCATGAGAACTTCAGTTGAAACATATGGTTGTTAACCATTTATTGAACATTTTCTGACAACATTGTAAGAATATGACAACAGTGTGTACGTAGCTTAATACTCCATATATCCAGATTTTATTAGGAACGAGTTTGTAAAAAAACTTTAAAATCTAAAATCATTAGCTTTACTATTAATATTACAGTTCTAAAGTTATTAACAGTTTTACTTTAGGAAGTTTGCATGCATCTATCAAAAAATATGATCTTTAAACCTATATAAAAATCAAATTAAACCGAATTTCGAAATTCTGGAGTACTTTAAATTTTCGAATTCAAAAGTTTCAATTAATGAAAAGCACAACTGGAAATTTTGTGTTCAATCTAGTATGTCCAAGCTATATATATATATGAAATATTACTATAACTGGATGTTCAATAGTAGAATTGAAATAGGCTTTGCATAAAATAGGTACGACAGGATCTGACTGGTAAAAGGTGTAAAAAATCCGAATATTTATGTTTAATGACAAAGTATTCACATAAACAATGTTCGTTACGTTTGAAATCAAATAACTAATGCACGTATTTGATGCACGGATCCTTATCCGAATATTTCATTCAAACTAATTCTTTACAAAATATGCGTATTTCCAAGTTGTATTAAATTTTATAGTTATTTTATTAAATTGGCTATAAACACAAACAAGTATTTGTATATATTAGTTATTTTCGATTAAAATACACAATATAAATATAGTAGTATTATATTACAAATGTACTTTTGCATGTTACTGTAATTAAATAACATAAAAGAAAGAATGAAGCTTTTTTCTTCGAAAAAAAAAAAAAACTAAATGAAAACAATAAACTTAAAAAGAAATAAAATACAATATCACATTAAGAAATCTTTAAACATGATGATGTCCACCACTTTGTAATGATGTCAAGTTAGAGTCTGAATTAGAAAAACACTGAATCGGTGTCGAGTGGCAAACTTCTTCCTCGCTATCCGTATAAGAGCCAACAGAACGACAATTTCTAAACAAAGAAAACAATTTATTAGAAAATTCCATAAATGTTTATATGCACACACAAATGATTGTAAGCTAGCTAATAAAATAAAACACCATTTACCGTTGTTGATTTGTTGTTATAAGTACTGATCGATCTTGTATGTCGATTGGATGCGAACTTATACGTGATGCATGTAACAGCTTATCAGCAGTTAACGAAAATACAGGCACATTATGATGATGGTGATGATGCATCAGTGTTGTTGGTGGCATCATATGATTCATATCGACCGACGAATGCGACTTCGATAAGGAATAATCTGGTTCACCATTCTTAGTTGACATTTGATTGGGCAAATGCTGATGATCATGGTGACTATCACTATGCTCCTGATGATTATGATTGTGGTGATGATGATGATGCTGCAGCTGATGAGAGCCATCCACTTCAGTGGAATCATTTATTTCAGCTATAGTTAAACGCTTTACCGCCAATGTTCGTGTGTGTGAGTATATTTCTCGTTTGTTCTGTTCGATTTGGATAAATGTTGCAAATATATTTAATAAATTGTCAATGGTGGCACGCATATCACAACGTATTCCGGTGATATCGAAACACAACTGAGCAATGTTTTGATTTAACAAATTAACTGCATACTTGACTGGCTTTGTGGGTATTGAGGATCGACTGTAGAGGGGAAATCTGTGTAAAGTAAATAAAACAAATTAATTAAAATTCTGATAAGAATTTATTGATAATACTTACTCTCTTGATGTATACGAGGGTATATCTTTGATAACATCCATAATACGTGTTCGTGAACCTTCATGTATAATTGGATTTCTATAGGGAAATGGAGAATTGTTACAAATCTTTAAAATAACAGAACTGCTGTACAAACTTACCTTAAAGGCCGATTTAGAACGACTGAAATCATTTCCACCAAATGAGCCACATAGCCCAATGAAGCACTCAAAGCCATTGGTGTAATATTCTCTGATATATGCACACTTTGGGCATGGAGAGAGTCCAAAACGTAGCCATCCATTGTAGGAAATGGTACACCACAGATTGTATAGAGACCATAGCGATTACGGGCAATTGGATAAATGTCCCGGAGTTCCAAACACAACGAGGACATTATGCGTTCTACATGTTGGGTAATGGAACGTCTGCGATGACGTCGTTCCAATTGCTGAACAGCGGACTGTTCTAATTCCAACTTGTCGTCGTGTAGATGACGTTGACGGGCCGACAACCAAGTTTGCAATTGCTGCCGCGACGTAGTAGCACCGTTTAATTGTTGCCTAAGATGGGTAATACGTTTAGAAAAGGTTTCCTGAGCGCTGAGCAGAAGCCGCTGTTTACTTTTCAGTGACTCCAATTGCTGTTGCAGCTGTTGGGCCCTCAGCAGTTGATGAGGATCAATGTGCTGCTGTTCGGCCAGCAGAAGACTAAGAGTGCGACCCATGGAATGATACTGTGAGGCAGTTGATGCAGACGATGATATTGCTGAGTTCATCGAAGTGGTACGTGGTTTTCTTAATAGTTGTTCTTTGGTTATACATCTTAAACTTAAACGTTTAATGTCGGCTGTCATTTCTACACTTTCGCGCTGCGTCTGCAGACGTTGTCTTTGTAGTTGTTGCAATCTCAACAGTTTCACCAAGTCGTAGCTAGCTCGTACCTCGGAACGTACACAGTTCAACTGGACGTAACGTGTCTTTGACATGCGCAGCAAATCCTTTTGCCAATCAACAGCCACAGGACTAGAGCTACGCGAAACTTGCGGAGAGTTAATGGTAAATTCATCTGGTGTGGGTATGCTACACTTTGGCACACTGGCCGAGTAACGTTCATAGTTTAAAGCCAATTGTTGACGTAAACATTCCGTACTAAAGAGTTCTGGCGAGGCAAAATACTCATCATTCATTTGAAAAATCAACGAATTCGCACAACACTTGACCTCGGTATTTTGAGACAGGGGTATGAGACCGGAAAAGTATATAGCCCAACTGAAGAGTAGACAATCTGAGGGTTGGGGCAACTTTTGGAATTTAACAAATTCTAAAGTTAAGGCACTAAAATACAAAGCAATACATCAATATTTATCAACTAGATTATACATTTAAAACATATACCTCATGGGTTCCTTAATCTTCTTTGTTCTCAGCAGTTCATTTTTGTTGTCAACCTCAGCTATTTGGCTCTTTTCTGTGGGCGCGTCATTTTCTGTGTTCACCAATTGTTCAGTCTTCTTTATGCAGGCCCATATTTTAATACAAACACAATTAGCATTGGACTTTAGTATTTCTGGACATTGTATCTCCGCCCATTTCAAATGTAAATGCTTTCGCAAGGCCACCTTTTCACTCTGATAGAATGGCTCATTTTCCGGATGATCGTGCAGTGTGTAATACAACAGCGTCTGTGTGTAAACCCCCCCGGAGGACGATCTGGAACTGCCTTTCGTTTTTATTTCAATATTAACGCCTTGTATTGCTTGAAGGTTTCTTAATCTCAATTGCTGCGTACTTAAGGGCAGCCATTCACGACATCTGGGTCTTATATTCATGTTGTTTTTTAACAGATATTTACAAAATATTTATTTTTAACATTGAATTAAACATAATTATGCTGTAATATTGAATTTATTTAACACTTTTCCAGTTTTCTGCTAAATAATACAATTTTGCAGTAAATTTTTCATTTATGTTTTTCTTCTACTCTTTTTGTTAAAATGAAACGTCAAAAATCTGACAAAACAGAGTTACCAACAAGTTTGCCAATATATCTTTATATTGCGATATTATTTTTATTTATCTATAAGGAACAGGCTAACTTTGACCTAGTCGGAAGATCTAGCTCGATCTCTAAAGGGCTTTATACGACTAAAACAATATAAATTAGAATGTTCATGGAAGCATAAAGAAATAAAAATTATAATAATAATGTAATAACATAATAAATCGTATCTATTGGTGAGAAAATAAAAATTATCCAAATCTTTCGTTTAATGACTGAAATAGCAAAAATGAAATTCATCCATTCAATGGGAAGAGTTCCATAACCTATATGTCATTAGTTTCCATAAAATACATTTTCTGGCGGATGGGAACTAGACATATCGACGGACTATATTCAAAATCCTGTTTCTTAGAAAACACAAGTTTTCTGCAGAGCAATAAAACTATTCATTTTGCTAATTAATAATTAATATTAAATTCATTATTCTACAATAGATTTTTAAGGCCACTACAAAATTGTATGTACAATTTATTTTTAATAGTTTTAATTTTTATCAATTTTATTAAATGGTTTTTTTCATGAAAAATATTCATTTCATATGTAGGGTTTTCATTGTAAAAAATACAGTTATGGATTTCAAATTATCGAACACAAATTTGTATTTCGGAGATAATACGCTTTTGAAATCTTGTAAATTCTTTCATTTATTTGAAGGTATTGGAAATAGACCGGAAAATGATTCTTCGGTTTAATATAACTTGTATGGGATTTAATTGGAACATATACATCGATGTAATCCTATGCCACCACATGGAAGATATAAAAGTGACTATAATTTAAATTTAATTCGTAGGTTTATACAGCATCTATTCCGTGTTAAATATTTATGAATATATAGAAACCAATTTAAAATATTTGGTTAGAATTCTTACTTACAAAATTAGTAAGAAAACATATCTTGTATGTGAAAATTTTACAAAATAATATATACAAATCATTAAAAAACTCATTTAAATGAAAATCTTACTTTTCATTAGAAACTGAATGGACCCATTAATGTACCCCTAGAAATAATATATCAACCATTTGGAAGCATTATGGTATTGAAACTGAAAAAGTGGCTTTATACAAAGTAAACATTTTTTTTATTTTAAAATATTTTTAAAAATAAAATATTTAGAAGTTGGTAAGTTTAACTTCTCTAAATTTAGTGATTATATGTATCGATTGTTATATAATTTATTTAGTTTTTTCGCTGTTTAGTCATTTATAATTCCCAATATAGCCGTTTTCTGCTTTGGAGAGTTGGGCAACCTTGGTTACCAATAAGAAAACCTTGTTTCTTAGTGATGCCACCCGTATCAATTATCATTTTATTGAGCCAGCTGTTTGTTGTTGATAACATCTCTGTTTTGTTTTGAGTTGTTTCCTCTTTCATTCTCCATCACAACACCACATCAAAGAAGAATTTACTGGTCGATTGTAAAAAACGTTTTGTTTTAGTTTTGTTTTCATACGCTTTCGAATATATTTTATTGGCAAATAAACTTTTAAAAAATGGGTAATCAACAGGCCAAAAAAGGCGAACAACTACCTTTTACAGCTGACGAACTGAAAGTTTTGGAACATTCATTTCGTCACACATCGGGAGGACATACAGAGAAAATTACGGAAAACAAATTATTGGTAAGTATCAATAAACCACAAGCTAAACCGGTATTTGCTTGCTCACATTTACATCATACCACGCAATAAAATAAATTCAAAATGAAACAAGATCCCTGGCATAAACAAACAAAGTTTCTTTATATAAAAGACAAAAAAATGCAAGGTCAGTGAATTTGTTTCCTACAAATGATACTAGCCAGGCACTAAAAAAGTGTATACTTACATATTTATTGTATAAGGAATTCGTATTGGAATTTCTACAAAAACGAAAAAAAAAAAAAAATAAAGTCATAAGACATCAAAGACCTACATATTTAACAACTGCTTGTGATGGATAACAATTAATAAAAACCACACATAATACCAGGGAACAAACACACTAATGTATCTTTAGCTGATAACATGTAAAACGATCATGATGACGAAAGCAATTAAAGCGAAAAAAAAAACAACAACAAACCAAAAAGAAGCAAATCAAAACGATGACTGACAATGCCAGCCAGCGTTAACGACAATTATTTATTTGTTTGTATGTTGGTTTGTTTGTTTGTTTATGCAGATCGTCTAAGGAAATTGATAATGAAATAAAGAAAATTAAACGTTATACAACTTAACTTACAGTTAAATGAGTGCTTCCTAAATGAAACGGACAACAACAAATTGATCAAACAAACACTGCACGACGACAATAAGTACACAAAAGAAATCAAACAATAATTATTACATACATACAAATTTATTTGTTGTACTAATTGACAATATTTTTTTAGATTTAAATATAATACACATTGGACTGTTATTCATGCATATTAAATGTATATTTACCGTTATAATCATAACGGCAAACATTTCATTTGCTATTCAAAAATTTTTTTGTACTAAAATCTTATTGTTAATCTAATCTACATATTACGTTTTAAATCATTTAATTTGTTTATTAATTTTATTAATAATAATTGTCTGTAATTTAGAATATCTATTGTTATCTGAATTTTATCTGATGTGTAACAAATTTATTTATAAATGTCTGTTCTCTAGATATTGATATCTTAGAAGATTTACAATAATGTGAGTAATCATATCTGCGAATCAGAAGTTTCTACAGATGACTTAATGAAATGTTATAAAAAAAAAAAATTTTCACTAAAAAACTGTTTCCAAAAAAAAAAAAAAAAAAAACAGTTTTTCCCTTAAAGAACAATTTTCCCTAAAAAATTCAAACAGTTTTCCCTAAAGAACCAATTTTTTACTAAAAAAAAGAGTTTTCGACTAAAAAATCCGAATTCCGCTAAAAACCAGGTTTTCCCTAAAACGCCAATTTTCTTCCACTTAAAAATAAATTTAAAAACCAAGTTTTTTAATAAAAAAAACAGCATTTTACTGAAATTAAAAAAAAAAATAAAGAAACGATTTACCACAGTTTTCGATTAAAAATCAGTATTTTATTGGGTGTATGAGGGATTTTTAAAATTTTTAGCTTTTATTTTGAAACATTTGTACAATATAAATTTATTCAAAGTCTTGGCTATTATTAGCTATGACGTTTTTCCATTTTTCTGGCAACATGGATTCCGAGCCAAAAGAACGGCTCATGTTTTGAGACCAAGAACGAATTAAGCCAATATCGGATACTCTGTTCTGAAGTGAAACGTATCCAAGAGAGGGCGTTCTGCATCCATCCAAATAATGTTCGGACGGGGCATGGTCTGGACTATAAAGCTGGTGGGCAAAACTTGCCAACTTCATTCTAAATACTTTTTAATAGGTATTGTAACATGTGGCCGAGCGTTGTCATGATGAAATATTACGGTTTCATGGTTGGCCTCATATTCTGGGCGTTTTCGGCCAATGCTCACTTCGAACGAAACAGTTGCGTTCGGTATAGATTCCCTGTGATAGACTGGTCAAACAAATACAGACAATTAGCTTAGCGCAATAGATATTTAGCTTTGGTGCCGATTTGGCTGGTTGGACGGGCATCGAGATCGTAATGGATCCATTTTTCATAGCAAGTAATGATTCGGTGCAAACAGGCGTTCAAGCATCATTTTGGACAAAAATCGTCTTTCAAGGTCTCTCTGCTTTAATTGGTATGATACCCAATTTTCCTGCTTTTGGATGAATTCAGCTGCTCGCAAACGTTTTCAAATTGCTGTTTGTGTAGCTCCCAATAATTTTGCAAGCTCTTGTTGAGTTTTACAACAATTTTAATGGAGTAATTCCTCCAATTCTTTTTGGCTGGACTGGACGATCTCTGTCTTCCGTGTCAAAATCACCACTTCTGAACCGCACAAACCATCTGGCGCACGTTGAAATTGATGGAACACATTCATCATAAGCTTTGGCGGGATGAAGATTGGCATATGAAGATTCATTGGTACAAAATTCGACATTTTCGAAGCAAAAAAAAAAAACTTTGTTGTTTACACTATAAGTTAACACTAAGTGAGAAGAAATAACAGATATCGATGGCTTAATATAGAAAGGTCGTCGAATATCTCAACTTTTAGTTTCTTTACAGGAGAAGGAAAAAACTGAATAAAATCTGAAAGTGAAAAATAAACAACTAAAAATTTGTAATATATCGAAATATGCTTTTAGAAAAATTGTTTGTTTTAATATAAACCAAAAAATATTCATCCAACATTAAATGCGTTAGCGCTTTTTCTTTCAAACTATTATTGAAATGAGTTAGGGTTTTTTTAATTACTGTAAATCTGTTATTCGTCAACATAGGAAACTGAATTTTTTAGGAGAGTTGTATTTGAGTTTTGTCTACAAGAATATGTAAAAAAAACGATTTTGAAAATAAACAAAATCTATATTATAAATATATAAATGTCTTTGTAAGTTTGTTTGTTTATTTGTTTGTTTGTTTGAGCATCACGCCTAAACGGCTGAACCGATTTTATTTAAATTTGGAACGTAGATAGATCCTTACTTGGAAGCGTCAATAGGCTATAACTTTTTTCAATACTTGGACCAGAAAGGGGTAAACAGGGGGAAAACCGGTAAAATTGGTACCTTTAGTTCTTAAACAATAAATACTAAACGGCCGAAACGATTTTGTTGAAATTTCCAACATAGACTACGACAGGGGTAGCGAAGCGCACCGGGTCAAGCTAGTTATGATATATGTTATTAAAAACAAGTACCGTGTTCAATAGATACACCATCTAAAAAAACGAATTTTCACAAAAAAAAAAAAAGTTTTTCACTAAAAACACAGATTTTTACTAAAAAAATGTTTTCCCTAAAACATTGGAAAAACAACTTTGTACATTTTTAACCTCGATAAAAACCAAAGAGGATATAAAATTCTAGAGCACCATCAAATTTTGTATGAAGTGTATTAAGTTTTATCACGGATAAGGTCTATTAGAAATATAAATTCGGTAAAGTCGAAATAAATTTTTAGCATAAAAATCATTTTTTTTAACAAAAATTTTATATTTTTAACTTTTTCTGCAAAAAATATTTTTTTACTAAAATACCAAGTTATTTATCGATTTCTACCAAAAAAAAAAAAAAAAATTTTTCGCCAACAAATTTAATTTTTTTTTTCACAAAAAAGCTATTTAATCAGTGCTGCTTCAAATTAATCTAAAGCCATCTAGAGAGTAATAGTTTATTAAACTAGATATTTATATAAAATTCTTCCGTTTTAGGAAACATGGTCCACGATTGTCGATAAAAGTTTAGCCCAGTTTATTGCAAACTTTCTGTATACTGCAACGCCCACACCACAACAAAAACAACAGCAACGACAACCTCAACGGGTTGGCACGATAGCTTTTAGAAAATACACCGAACCTTATTACATAGTTGAACGAGGCTCTTTAGATGAACAAATCAATTTTATACACTTGTCGTTGGGAGGAAAGTCAGCCGATGAAATTGATTTAAAACAACTTGAAATGGTAATACAATATTTATTTGTATTAATTTTATCTATAAACATTAATAACAATAATTTCCTAAAATTTTCAGTATATAACTTCAGTTTTATTAAGTTATTTGCATATAATGAGAGCTAGAAATTCAACAGAATATGAATCTTGGCTTAAATTTGGCTATCACTGTAATGATCGTTCGGCACAGTGTTTTGCCAAAGGTTTGATACGTCTGCTGGATAAAGAAACGGATTCAGAGTCTACAGCTTCTCTGTATGCTTTAGAGAAATGGTTGCAAATAAATCCTACCTTTCTCATAATATGGCGTAACGTTTTCTCCCATCTGTATGGTTCTAATAATGGCAAAAATGGTAAATTGGGTTCGCAACACACAAGTCAGCAAATATTACCCATACAAGAAGGTACATATATTTCATATTTTAATTTTCTTTTATATGAATTTTTAAGGTGATAACTGTTTTTATTTGCAAAGGTCTACCCAGCGGTACAAATTATTCACCAATATTGGATATACCACATGTGATTTATATTAATAGCAATATGCCCACTGATTTAAGAAACAAATGGCGTTTTTTGTTTTCTTCGAAAATAATGGGCGAAAGTTTTTCCACCATGTTGGGTAAATTGCTTAAACGTGGTCCTACTCTTTTGGTTGTGGAGGATGAAGATCATTATATCTTTGCTGGCTATGCGCCCGAATCGTGGGCTTTAGGCCCTAATTTTCTAGGTATGTATTGTTTAAATACTATATACATATATATTTGTTTATTTTAGAATATGTGTCATCATTATTTTTATTTTCAAGGTGATGATAGCTCAATGTTGTTTACTTTAAGTCCCGGCATGCGTTGTTTTAATACCACGGGTTATAATGATCATTATCAGTATTTGAATTTAAATCAACAGACAATGCCAAATGGTTTGGTAAGTACAATATTTTATTTGTTTTTTTTTTAGCTTTTCCATTAAACATGAATACAGCAGAAGCAAATGTTGAAATTATTGTAGAAACTTACTTCACTTGAAAACAAATTTAATTATTTCTTTAATAAAAGTTAAATTAAATTGACTGAACGTAATTTAAATGTCTGCTGTTTACTACCTAAGCTTTGCTTATACAAGCATCATTAAATCATAGCTAATGATTATTATGTATCATATATTAAACGCTTCTTATTGTAGTGAGTTTAATTTGTCTGAAGAAATAATAATTGTGTTTCTTTATGTCATAATTGTGTATCTTTTATAACACCGCTTTTAATACCAACAATTAAAATACTAAATTTGTTTTTAATGTTTTTAGCTATTTGATCAATTTGTTATTTTTATCTTTAATCTTGATTAGTTTGAATTAAACATGTTTTAATGCAAATAATAGAATATTTTAGAACTTGTTCCAAAATCACTAGTTCGAGAACGAATATAACCAGAACCACATCAGATTCTTTGATAACATCCTTAGAACTAGTGATATCGCAACTAGTACTGAACCCGTTTTATAGAGTTTAGTGGGAGCTAGTTATTTAGAACTAGTTAGACATTGGTTCTAGACTAGTTATAAAGAACACAATACAAAGTAGTTCCGAAAGAACTTCATTAATAAAACTTAGAATTTTGTTTTGGAAAAAATAAATTTTATTTTGGAAATAAAAAACTAGTTGAAGAAAAATGGAATATAAAAGTTGCTCTGTAATAACTATGAACAAAAATGAATTTTGAAAAGATCTACATTATTGGCCATAACTAAAGCACCCCCTCAATGGATTTTTTCATATCATAATTTTTTTTGGATAAAAAAAGGTTTTTTTGGGATGTATTTTGTATATATTTTATTAGTTTATATTGTTAATGTTCATATTGTGTTCATTTAGGAAAGGATAATTTTATGAACAACTAATTTAAAATGATAAAACATACAAAAACACAAAACCCGACGGACAAAACAAAAGCACCCCCTAATAAGATGTTTAAAAATTTGACTATGCTAGGACTCACAACGGATGCATTTGAAAATTCCAGAAGATAAAAACAAAGGAAGGCGTAGTCTGTATAATTTAAGTTATATACAGTTTATTGTTAAAAAACAATGGATGGCAAGGAACAAGTACTCCAGTGAATTTAAATTTAAAGTTATTGAAGACTGAAAGCCGGGCTTATCACGGCATGAATTGAGTAAACAATATTCAATTAACAGATCAGTTATTTCCCGGCTGAATCCAAAGTTTTTGCAGACTGGTCGTATATCACCGGGGCATTCTGGAGGACGTCCTCATAAAACCACACGATATGATGATTCCTTGATCAAAGGAGCAATGCAAAAAGATCCAACATCATCTGCTAGTCAAGTAAGAACAAGTTTATGATTATGCGTTAGCGAAAGAACAATCCGTAGAAGAGCAGTAGAAGCACGATTATTCAGCCGATGACCAGCAAAAAAACCGTTTATATCAGCTAAGATCAAGAAAGCTAGACTGGAGTTTGCCAAAGACCACATCGACTGGAGTGTCCAAAAATGGAAGACAGTACTGTTCTCTGACGAATCCAAATACAAATTAAAAAGTTCTTGTGGAATAAGGCGTGTACGCAGACGAAAAGTAGAAAGACTGAATCTTAAGTATTGCAAAGGAACAATTAAACATGGAGGAGGCAATGTAATGGTCTGCTGGGGTTGCTTTTCTGGTCAAGGAATTGGGCCAATTCATAAAGTTAATGGGATTATGGATCAGTTCATGTACCGTGATATATGGAAAGATGCAATGTTGCCTTATGCCAGTGAAGAGATTCCACTTATAGGGAGGTTCCAACAGGATAACGATCCTAAGCACACCTACAAAGTGTGTAAGACTTGGCTACAGAGCAATAATATTCAAGTTCTTCATTGGCCTGCACAATCTCCCGATCTCAATCCTATTGAGAACTCTTGGGAGATAGATAATATGAAAATAAATCGTGAAAATTGCAGAAATAAGGATCGCCAGTTTTCACGATTAATTTTAAGACGTTATTATTACTGGGAAGGAATATCGCAAGACACAATAAAAAACTTAATATCTTCTATGCCTAAGAGATGTGCTTGTGTCATCCAAAACAAAGGATTTGCAACAAAATATAAATTAAAATTTTTTTTATATTATATCCATGAAGGGGTGCTTTAGTTTTGTCCGTTTTATTTTCCAGCTTTAAATATCTTTTGATTTAATGTTACCTCTTATAGAAAGATTAACTTTAAAAGTATTTGTTTATCAATAGTAAATTTATTAACAATTGAAAATCTATATAAATGTCTTTGTAAGTTTGTTTGTTTATTTGTTTGTTTGAGCATCACGCCTAAACGGCTGAATCGATCCTTACTTGGAAGCGTCAATAGGCTATAACTTTTTTCAATACTTGGACCAGAAAGGGGTAAACAGGGGGTAAACAGGGGGAAAACGGGTAAAATTGGTAAAATACTATTTAAAATAGTATTTTAAAAAATAGCAATAATATTATTAATCTTTAACAGAGTGATGGTACAAGTAGAGTGCCGCAATAATATATATGGTTAAAACAATCATATATATGATTCTCACAATAACTTGCATGATTGAGTATGTAATAATACACTTAATTATTATTCGATGCTGCACTGAATGATTACTGATCAGTGCTGACTAATCAGTGCTGATGTAAATATCGTCAGTGGTGACTAATCAGTGCTGATGAAAACATCGTCATAGCTGATTAATCAGCACTGATGTAAATATCGTCAGTGCTGACTAATCAGTGCTGATGAAAACATCGTCATAGCTGATTAATCAGCACTGATGTAAATATCGTCAGTGCTGATGTAAATACCGTCAGTGCTGACTAACCAGGACTGATGAAAACAACGTCATAGCTGATTAATCAGCACTGATGTAAATATCGTCAGTGCTGATGAAAATATCGTCAGTGCTGATGAAAACATCGTCAGTACTGATGAAAACATCGTCAGTGCTGATGAAAACATCGTCATACCTGATGAAAACATCGTCAGTGCTGACTAAGCAGTGCTGATGAAAACATCGTCATAGCTGATTAATCAGTGCTGATGTAAATATCGTCAGTGCTGACTAATCAGTGCTGATGAAAACAACGTCATAGCTGATTAATCAGCACTGATGTAAATATCCTCAGAGCTGACTAACCAGTACTGATGAAAACAACGTCATAGCTGATTAATCAGCACTGATGTAAATATCGTCAGTGCTGATGAAAACATCGTCAGTGCTGACTAATCAGTGCTGATGAACACATCGTCAGTGCTGACTAATCAGTGCTGATGAAAACATCGTCAGTACTGATGAAAACATCGTCAGTGCTGATGAAAACATCGTCAGTGCTGATGAAAAGATCTTCAGTGCTGATTTAAACATCGTCAGTGCTGATGAAAACATTGTCAGTGCTGATGAAAACATTGTCAGTGCTGATGAAAACATCGTCAGTGCTGACTAATCAGTGCTGATGAAAACATCGTCAGTGGTGATGAAAACAACGTCAGTGCTGATGAAAACATTGTCAGTGCTGACGAAAACATTGTCAGTGCTGATGAAAACATCGTCAGTGCTGACTAATCAGTGCTGATGAAAACATCGTCAGTGCTGATGAAAACATCGTCAGTGCTGATGAAAACATCGTCAGTGCTGATTTAAACAACGTCAGTGCTGATGAAAACATTGTCAGTGCTGATGAAAACATTGTCAGTGCTGATGAAAACATTGTCAGTGCTGATGAAAACAACGTCAGTGCTGACTAATCAGTGCTGATGAAAACATTGTCAGTGCTGATGAAAACATTGTCAGTGCTGATGAAAACATTGTCAGTGCTGATGAAAACATCGTCAGTGCTGATGAAAACATCGTCAGTGCTGATGAAAACATCGTCAGTGCTGACTAATCAGTGCTGATTTAAACATCGTCAGTGCTGATGTAAACATCGTCAGTGCTGATGAAAACATTGTCAGTGCTGATGAAAACATTGTCAGTGCTGATGAAAACATCGTCAGTGCTGACTAATCAGTGCTGATGAAAACATCGTCAGTGGTGATGAAAACAACGTCAGTGCTGATGAAAACATTGTCAGTGCTGATGAAAACATTGTCAGTGCTGATGAAAACATCGTCAGTGCTGATGAAAACATCGTCAGTGCTGATGAAAACATCGTCAGTACTGATGAAAACATCGTCAGTGCTGATGAAAACATCGTCAGTGCTGATGAAAACATCGTCAGTGCTGATTTAAACAACGTCAGTGCTGATGAAAACATTGTCAGTGCTGATGAAAACATTGTCAGTGCTGATGAAAACATTGTCAGTGCTGATGAAAACAACGTCAGTGCTGACTAATCAGTGCTGATGAAAACATCGTCAGTGCTGATGAAAACATTGTCAGTGCTGATGAAAACATTGTCAGTGCTGATGAAAACATCGTCAGTGCTGATGTAAATATCGTCAGTGCTGATGAAAACATCGTCAGTGCTGACTAATCAGTGCTGATGTAAATATCGTCAGTGCTGACTAATCAGTGCTGATGAAAACATCGTCAGTACTGATGAAAACATCGTCAGTGCTGATGAAAATATCGTCAGTGCTGATGAAAACATCGTCAGTGCTGATTTAAACATCGTCAGTGGTGATGAAAACAACGTCAGTGCTGATGAAAACATTGTCAGTGCTGATGAAAACATTGTCAGTGCTGATGAAAACATCGTCAGTGCTGATGAAAACATCGTTAGTGCTGATTTAAACATCGTCAGTGCTGACTAATCAGTCCTGATGAAAACATCGTCATAGCTGATTAATCAGTGCTGATGTAAATATCGTCAGTGCTGATGAAAACATCGTCAGTACTGATGAAAACATCGTCAGTGCTGATGAAAACATCGTCAGTGCTGATGAAAACATCGTCAGTGCTGATTTAAACATCGTCAGTGGTGATGAAAACAACGTCAGTGCTGATGAAAACATTGTCAGTGCTGATGAAAACATTGTCAGTGCTTATGAAAACATCGTCAGTGCTGATTTAAACATCGTCAGTGCTGACTAATCAGTCCTGATGAAAACATCGTCATAGCTGATTAATCAGTGCTGATGTAAATATCGTCAGTGCTGATGAAAACATCGTCAGTACTGATGAAAACATTGTCAGTGCTGATGAAAACATCGTCAGTGCTGATGAAAACATCGTCAGTGCTGATGAAAACATTGTCAGTGCTGATGAAAACATCGTCAGTGGTGATGAAAACAACGTCATAGCTGATTAATCAGTGCTGATGTAAATATCGTCAGTGCTGACTAATCAGTGCTGATGAAAACATCGTCAGTGCTGATGAAAACATCGTCAGTGCTGATTTAAACATCGTCAGTGCTGATTTAAACATCGTCAGTGCTGACTAATCAGTCCTGATGAAAACATCGTCATAGCTGATTAATCAGTGCTGATGAAAACATCGTCAGTGCTGATTTAAACATCGTCAGTGGTGATGAAAACAACGTCAGTGCTGACTAATCAGTGCTGATGAAAACATCGTCAGTGCTGATGAAAACATCGTCAGTGCTGATGAAAACATCGTCAGTGCTGATGAAAACATCGTCATAGCTGATTAATCAGTGCTGATGTAAATATCGTCAGTGCTGATGAAAACATCGTCAGTGCTGATGAAAACATCGTCATAGCTGATTAATCAGCACTGATATAAACATCGTCAGTGCTGACTAATCAGTGCTGATGAAAACATCGTCATAGCTAGGGATGCCAAAGGGGACTGGGTTTTACAAATCCCGGGATTCGGGATTTTAGAAATGTAAATCCCGGGATTTTTCGGGACCCCGGGATTTTTCGGCATCCCGGGATTTTTCGTGATTTCGAGATTTTTCGGGACTTCGGGATTTTAGTTAAACGTAAAAAAATACAAAATTCAACAATAAAAACTATTTTTTTTCGTTAATATATATATATTAAAATATATCAAAGAAAAAACTAATGCATTGAATTAAAATAAATTTGGCACAAACGATATTTCATATTTATACCCGTATTCTGAACTTTATAACAGTGAGAAATCCATAACAAAACTGTATTGAGTACATATGGTAGTTCATAGTAAAAGGATTTTTAGGATTACTATGAGACTAATAGTGTAAAAATTGGTAAGGCAGCTTAAAAGTTATTTGCAATTAAAACCTTTAGTTCTTAAAAAATAAATACTAAACGGCCGAAACGATTTTATTGAAATTTCCAACATAGACTACGACAGGGGTAGCGAAGCGCACCGGGTCAAGCTAGTACATAATAAAAATGTAAAACTTAGTTTTTATACAAAAAAATATAATATGAAAAAATTCACTGAGGGGGTGCTTTAGTTATAGCTGGTACTGGGTTCGTAACGAATCCATAGAACTTGCTCCGAAGGTGATAATTTCAAATAGAAATCATTAGTAGCAACTGTGGAACTAATACAGTTTTTCCTGGGTTCAAAATTATTTCAAAAATTCAATTAAAAGAAAAGTTTCATTGAGGTATTTCAGTATTTCACAAACAACCAGTATGTCGCTAAAACTCAGTTTTCTTTCACCAAAAACTCGATCGGACTTTTGATGTGTCTTACAGATTTTTTTTATCAATAAAAACCAATTTTTTTTCGCAACAAATTTTATTTCATTAAATTGTTTTTTATTTCACTAGGGAATGGGTGGTCAATATAATTATTGGGGTCTATGGTTGGACTGTGAATACGGTCTGGGTCATAGTGCGGAGACCTGCACCACATATAAGGATTATGTCCAGCTAAGTAAACGTAAAGACTTTCGTATACGGAATCTAGAAGTTTGGGGTATAGGAGATGAACCCAAACAAGGAGAAGACAGTGATGAGGAAGGGGATGTAAGTACTACAACTATTTTAATAAATTAAAACAACTAATACTTTTAAATTTTCCTACAGGGCACCAATAAACGTTCCATATTGGATCAAAATTTGGAAGATCGTGTTATGTTGGAACTGTCTGGTCGCAAAATGCATTCAGATGGCTTAAGAGAACCTGATTTGGATTTATAAGTTTCACAATTTTAACAATGTTCTAAAAATTTGCTCATGTATTAACGTAAGTTTATGCTGCAATTTTTTTTTCCTAAAAGCTTCTTTGTAAATTAGTTTTAACCAAAGACAATAATGTGGACCATTTTGTGGACAAGTTTAAATGAAATGTTCTTTAAAAGAATTTTAAAATGTTTAGAATTTAAAAAAAAAAATAACTCATTCCTTTTACAGATTTCTAAAATTTTAATTAAAATGTTCTTTCAATAATAATTAAGGCAAGAAGAAAAGAGAAAAAACAAAGAAAATCTTTCAGCGAGTTTTATTTAATTTTATTTGCTTTTATTTGAAGAAGAATTCCAAACCAAGATTCAGTATCATCATTATCATCATCATCATTATCGTCATTATAAAAATATATATAAACCATTATAATATAATCGTACAATATTTTATAATTTCTGCATGGCAAAAACAAGAAAACTTTACAAAATTTAAATTTCATATTCTTCTTCTTCATTGTTGCCACCCGCCTCTTCGGTTGATCTGTTATTACTGTACTCATTTGAATAACTGCTAGACTGCTGGTTCGAAGACTGTGTTTCGATATTACGTTGACCAAACTTATTAGCGGCTCCGTATTGTGGCGCACTACTCTCATCAAAGCGTCTTCCGGTGGGTCGTAGTTTTGGCGGCTGAAAGGATTGATTGTTCTGATTGAATTCATAAGTTGTGGAATTGTTTTCAGGTCTATTATAATTGGTTTTGCGTAGCATGGCCTTAAAATTGAAAGGTGGTTCTTCAGAATTCTGCAAAGAAACTCAAGCATAAAACTGTGGCTCTTACCATAAAGAAAAAACTTAACTTACATCCTCATTATAATCACGGCGGCCTATTAGATTTTGTAGCTCATTAACAGGATTTTGAGCCGGTGGATACGAATTACGCATGTTCTGTTGTGGCTGATTCATTGGCTGCCTGTTGTACATGTTCTGTTGCATGGGCGGCATAGGTGGCGGCGGTGGTGCGGGATAATTTTTCAAACTATTACGCCTGGAGCCATTACGATTGCCTTGCCAGGGTGGGAATGCATTATTGTAGTTGCTGTAGCTGTTGTAGGCATTCATTTGCATCTGCATTTGATTTCTAAGACAAAAATTACATTCATACAATTTAAATTTCTATTATAAAAAAGACTGACTGACTGACCTTCTCATTATATTAGGATCACGATAGAAATTCTGATTATAGATTACATCACTCTCTCCCATGCGATCCCAGTTAGTTTGACAGGCCTGTTCCTTTTTATAGGCATTATAAGTCAATAGGCATGATGTCGTTGAGGGATTTCTTTGCAATGGACTATCCCAGGGCTCATCATCATCCATCGTTGGTACGGTTGATGCATACGTTTGTCTTGTCATCGAATTGGCCGGATCCACCATATACTGGGTATCATAGAATGGTATTTGATCTAAACGCATGGGTAATTTACGTACGGCCACCTTAATGTTAAGGAATAAAATGCAGAAATATTGGAATAGAAATCTTTGAACATCAATTTACAAACTTACCGGCATGGGTCCCAGTTGTGAGGAATTGACTTCTCTGGTATTAATGCGATCATAAGGTACGGTACGTGTACATTTATTAAGACCAGCCACAACACGCTGATTGTAAATGTGAACCTGGAAAAAACAAAAATAAATTTGGTTGTGTTAGTAATTCAGAAAAAAAGCAGCTTAAACATATTTAGATATATTGAAGACAGGTGGATTCCTTTCACGCACAGGTCAATTTCGTTTAGGCTAAGAGTAAGCCGCAGGAAATATTTAGTTTAACCTTAGTTAAACCTCATCAAGTAACTTGAATCAATACAAATTATTAAAAAAAGAAACGTAAAACCAAAAATAGTTTTTTACTTTATAATGAATGTTCATTAAACTGATATACATACAGTAGAATGGCAAAATTTTTTAAAAACTATATTCCGTAATCTCAGTTTTCAAAAACATGACCTTTTACCAAATATATATCGCACTGGTTCATCTAAAGAGAGTCAACTCAATTTTTTTCAATTTTCACTTTTTGCAAGAAAAAATCTTACATAATTTTCTTTACTCTTTCGCTAAAAAAAAAGTTGTATCCGTCTTCAACTTTCATTGTAATATATTAAAAAAAACAGTTTTTTGCCTCTACTGAAAATTTTTAAAATTTTGAGTTGACTCTCTTTAGAAGCACCAGTGCGATATGTATATTTCTAAGATAAATTTACTAAAATATAGTTAATTTCAGCGTTGTTAAGCACTAAATTTTAACAAAAATGCATAATATGTGGTTATACTTGTTACCATTGGCAAAACTATGGAAACTTTAAAACTTCTCCAACAGAGAAGACTAAAAAAAAGGAACGGTAGAAAGCATCATGATTTATCGTTATTTCTATATTTATTATACCCTTCACCATGAGTGGTAAGTACATATATTCTGGATCGTTATAGATAGCGGAGTCGATATAGTCATGTCCGACAGTGAGTCTGTATTTTGAAATCAAAATTTCGAAGCCCCCAAATGATTTACATCAAATGATTTGATACATCAATATATCCGCTATAGTCCTGGTTCGATTGCTATTTAAATTCGGAAAAATCGTCTCACAAATGGCTGAGGATATAAGCAGAAAAACACGACTACATCGATATTTTACCAATTTTTTTTATTTATATTAACATACACAATATGGATATCTAGTAATATAGACATTTCAAAGACCTTTCCAACTACGTATATAATGCCATAGAAACAACAAAATTTTAACCCGATTTTTTTTAACAACGTTTTTATTTTCAAGAACATTTTTTTGGCACTCTTGTTTTATTTTGATTATTTTAGTAATTATACCCTTCACCTTCGTGAGAAGGGTATATATAAGTTTGTCATTCCGTTTGTAATTTCCACAATATAATTTTTCGACCTTATAAAGTTGATATATTCTGGATCCTTATAGATAGCGGAGTCGATTTAGCCATGTCCGTCTGTCTGTCTGTTGAAATCAATTTTCTGAAGACCCCAGATATCTTCGGGATCCAAATCTTCAATAATTCTGTCAGACATGCTATCGAGAAGTTTACTATTTAAAATCAGCAAAATCCGTCCATAAATAACGGAGATATGAGCAAAAATCCGAGACAACCTCTATTTTTGGCCTATTTTTTTATCTATATCTCGATTACTAAGTCATAAATATAGACAATATGGATATCTAACGATAGATATTTGAAAGTTCATTGCAACGATGTATATAAGGCTATAGTAAGTTAGACCTACAATGGGTCAAAATCGGGAAAAATATTTTTTAAACCGATTTTTTTTTTCACAAAAAACATTTTTTTGTCATACATTTTTTTCACTAATAAAATAAAAAAAAATTAAAAAAAAAATTGGAAAAAACTTTTAAAAAACAATTTCGAAAAAAAAAAAAATTTTAATTTTATTTTAAAGTATAATTTGGTGAAGTATATAAGATTCGGATATAGCTCTCTTACTTGCTTTTTTGCTCAATTAGTTTTCATGTAGAAACTTGGGAAGAAGACCTCGTTAAACTATTCCAAGACAAGATAATATTTAATAGAAATAGATTTTAAGTTATCAATTAACTAAAATTGGAAATTAGTTCTCGAACTGTTAGCCGCATCAACTCCTTCATCAGAGAATTTGCTTGGCTTAACTTGGGGACAACGGATGTATTATAAATACCCTGATGTTTACCCCTTTGGTATTACAATGGGATCAGTTTTGAATGTACCCAAGTGAGCTGCTTGAAGAGTGGCTGCCCATCGAACCTAACTTAGCCGCAGAGCAAATGAGGCTGGTCTTGTTTGCTATCGCCCCCGAAAAAACCGTACAACTTCTATACAATTTGCCAAAGAACATTTAAACTGGTCGAAACAGAAATATAATACTGTTCTCTTTTCGAATGAATCCAAATACAATTTTAGAGGCAGTTATGGCAGAACATTTGTAAGGCGGCCAAAGGGCAAGAGTCTGTATACCAAGTACACAAGTAAGACAGTCAAGTTTGGCGGTGGTAGTATTAAGGTATGGTTCAGTTTTTTAGGGCAAGGTATGGGTCCAAGTCAGAAGATTCTATGACTGGAGTGGAATACATGTAAATTTTGAACGATGTTATGTATAAGCTGCTGAGAACTTTCCTAAAGTTTATAGAATCCAGCACGACAATGACTGCAAACACAACACTAGGATTGTAATCGAGTGGTAACAATCCAATAAGGCATGTGTTTTGAAGTGGCCAGCCCAATCGCCAGATCTCAATCCCATTTTTAATAAATAAGCCAAACTAAATTATAGAAACAAATTAATTTTAACACAGAAGACAAAGATGGCCCAGGCCAGCTAAAAATGATAGAAGACCAAGAATTGTAGGCATTACACCATGAAGATTGTTGTAAAACTCAACAACAGCTTGTAAAATCATTGGGAGCTACTGAAGCAGCAATTTAAAAACGTTTAAGAGCAGCAGTATTCATGCAAAAGAAGGGAAATTGGGTACAATACAAATTGAATCCGAAAGACCTTGAAAGATAATTTTGCATGTGCTAAATGAAGCTTCAAGATTATAGAAGAAAATAATTTTTGCACTGAATCATAACTAGCGATGAAAAATGGATCCATTACTATAACCCGAAACGTAAAAGAACGTATGTGAAGCCCGGGAAATCAGCCGAATCGAAATCAAAGTAAAATATCAATGGCGCTAAGGTAATTCTCTGTATTTTATGAGAGCAAAGAGTTCTATCTATTATGAGCTGCTGAAATCTGAACAGACCATTAAACCGTAACAGTTGATAAGTTGAGTTATAAATGGTACTCCACCAATTTACGATTTGAGTTTTAAATGGTACTCCACCAGTATAGATGTTGAGTTTTGTATAGTCTCCACTAGGGTTTACATAAATTAAAAGACACGCGGTTGGTGCAAACGACGTAGAACAGGAACCGTTATACAAAGCCTTTTATCAATATTTTTTTTTTTTTCACCAAAAATTTATGTTAATATTTAACTTAAAGTATACTTTGGTGAGTGGTATAAGATTTAGAACTGCCGAATATAACACTCTTACTTATTAGAATTTAGTAATATTCTTATTTTATGTATTGAGGACTGAGATCGAAAAATTTTTAACATACATATATGTTAATAAAAATGAAACCACTAAACTTACAGTTTTGAATCTTTTTATACCCTACACCACCATAGTGGGGAGGGTATAATGGATTTGTGCAGATGTTTGTAACGCCAAAAATATTAGTATAAAGTATACCGATCGACTCAGAATCACTTTCTGAGTCGATTAAACGATGTCCGTCCGTCTGGCTGGCTGGTTGGCTGGCTGTCCATGTAAAGCTTGTGCGCAGGGTACAGGTCGCAATTTTAAAGATATTTCGATAAAATTTGGTACATATCATTTTTTCTGCCCAAGGACGATCCCTATTGAAACTGGCTGAAATCGGTCCATTATTTGACCTAGCCCCCATACAAATGTCCTCCCGAAAGTGGATTTTATCCGTCACAAATGTTTAATTTATATAGGTATCTACACAAGTTTTTGTTCAAATAAGTTTTATATATAGGGAATTCATGTCACCAAATTTTATTATGATCGGTCCATGATTAGTCATAGGTCCCATATAAGGCCTGCTTCCGATAAGCACTTTAACGAGCATAAATCTCTTACAAATGTTGGTATACACATAAAATTCAACATAAATAACTTTCATAGAAACATTAATCACGTGACCAAATTTCGTGGTGATCGGTCCATAATTTGTCATAGCTCCCATATAAGGCCCACTTCCGAAAATCGCTCACGAACATAAATTATTGAAATTTTGAAAGAAAAATGTTTTTGCTCATTTACTTTGTGTAGGGTATTATCTGGTCGGGCTTGACCGACCATACTTTCTTACTTGTTTTTATTTGAAAATTATTGTTACAATTTACAAAAAAAAAAAATATATATATTTTTTTTTAGTTCTAATCACTTAAGATGTAATTTTGAACGTTTTTCGAAAGCCCTTCCATTATGGTTCTTATAGTGCTTTATGTCACTTTGTTCAAACAGGTTGTCCATCTCCGTTTAAAATCTATTACACTTTTTTGTGCTCTTCAATTCTCTTTTAACAAGAGCCCAATATCTGTCCACGGGACTCAGCTCCAGGCAGTTTGGAGGAATTGCCTCTCTTGGTACAAATACCACATTATTGTTCTAGTACCACTCAATGGCTTGTTTACCATAATGACAGGACGCCAAGTCAGGCCAAAAATAAGTGGACACATTATGAAGTCTTACGAATGGAAGCAGCCTTTTTTGTAAACATTCCTTGATGTAAATTTCGGTATTTATAGAGCCCGTTGTAACAAATGATTGGCTTCTTTTGCCGCAACTGCATATTGCTTGCCATACCAAGAACTTTTTGGGAAATTTTGTCTGCTTTTTGGTCCTAAACTTTTCTTCAACATTCCCTCGAGCATCAGCAACATAAAATTTTTGAACAGGAAATTGCGAAAAATCTGCCAGAACATACGTTTCGTTATACGTTATGCAGCTAGAATATTTTTTTATAAAACTTGACTTCAATTTCCGTGTTCAGTTTTTGGCCTCTAATTTTATAGCAGCGTTCCTGTCAGGAACTTTTTGAGCCTTGTTTGTTTTTAGACCTGCATAAGCTTTAACTTTTCGTACCAAATAGTCCGAGCACAGAACTAACCGGGCTGCTTTCCAACCGGATGTGTTGGGAGCTCATTTGAAAATGCTTTCTATTTTTTGGCTTTAGAAACATAATTATGTTGGACCATTCCTTTTACCTGAACCAGGTTTTCTATCAACGGACAAGTTCTCCCGGTACTGTTTAATAACATTAGAAACAGTTTGACCGCAGACCTTTGATTGTTTGGCCAACTTTTTGTAGGACCAATTTGGGTTTTGTTGAAAATATTTAATGATTTTAGTACGCACTTTTTTCTGGTCACACATTTTAATCAGATTAACAACAAATGAACATAATTGACATTAAAAGGTAACTTGATAAAAAAAAAAAAAAAAATCAAATAATACTTGGGTTAAAAGTTTTAATGAAAAACGTGTGTTAAGAATTTTACAATCTCAGTCCTTAATATATGTAAATAAAGGTAAACATTTCTTGGATTTTAAGCTATTAATATAATATTTGGAAAAGTTTCCAATAAATTGTCAACCACTGTATGTTAATATTCGAATCAAGTTATACAGCATACAGTATTATACAAGTATGTACATATTTATAAAGAATCAAAAAATCGTTACTCACTTGTTGGCATAAATTAACAAAATCTTGAAATTTTACAGCTCTATAGTGCAAAAGAACTTGGAACAGAGATTTTTCACGCCATTTACGCACATAATGACGTATGAATTCTGCAGTCTCTTCATTGATTTGGCCATTCTTTTCATTCACCAAAGGAGCATAGCGTTGACGTTCACGAAAACCACGGTAAGCTGAAGAAACACAAAAAAGAAAACATAAAAATAGAAAGAATTAAAAAGAAAAAAAAAAAAAACAAGAATATTAAAATGTTAATAAAATAAACCAACAATTTATAGCAATTAAATAAAACTAAAGATTATGGGCTGGTAAGGAAGAAGAGATGGAAGAGAGGTTGTGAATTTGTGTGTTAACATCAAAACATTTATATTACATGGGTCAAGGCTATTGCGTGGTTGATATATAGTTTTCTTTGCATCGCGTTAATTTAATTAATTTTTCATTTATTTTCAATATTAGTTTTTTACAGTTTATTTTGTTGCGTCTATAAGAGGCTTCATTCGATCGATCGATTGATGTTATAAATAAATAAATAAATAATAATGTTGGAATAGTGGTGCTGCAAGAAGGCCGTAATAAGCAGCTTTTCTTTTTAATCCCTTGACACTATAACATACATACATGTTACTACAATGTATTTAAGTATTTCTTTGTTAATGTCTAACGTTTCCATTTAAATGAAAAAAATAAAACATTTATTAAGGAAAACATGCAAATCATACCATAGAAATTTGGCCAGAAACCAAGAAAACGTTATATTTTTTTTTTGTGTTACAGAATGTTAACATTCAAAATTTATTGAAATTTCTTTTGTTTAATATCAAGTATTTGTTGTATACTATATAGCTAACTAGTATTTGTTTAAAATCGATTTTTTTTTAAATATCGTTTATATGTGAAATAAGTATGTATGGTATAGTATAATATAATAATAAATATAAATATTTAGATTATTAAGAATATTTAAGTAAGGACGTTTATAATACGTCCGCTGGACTGTTATGCAACAAATAATAATGAAACATGTTCTTATTCATCTTGATCGTTGAGTATGGCATTTTCTCGTTGAGCTAACATGGCCGCTGCTAAGGCCTCTTCTTTGCGATCGTCTTCGAATGTCTCTTCGGCCTCAGAATTTGTTTCACTTATATCTAAATAATCAACTTCTGGTATATTGAGTAGATGATCATTTTCACCTTCATTCTCATTACCTTTTTGTATTTTAGCAGCTGCTACATCTTTATGTCCCACAGTTTTGCCTAAAAATACAAGAGTTTGGTAAAAGTTTATACTAAGTTATATACTTTTTATACATTTAACCCAATTTTCTCAATTTGGTAACGACATACTTCCAATTAATATAATTTTTATGAGAACAGTCAGTCAGCCAGAGATTGAGAAAATGGGCTTTAATGTATGTAAAATGTATGATATTTACCTTTTGCTGCACTGCTACCACCCTTCATACGTTTGCGTGCCAACAGAGCTCGGATCATTGATTGAACCTTAATGACTTTCTTTACTTGGATTTCATATAATCTAATGATGGATGGATGGAATGTGTTAAAATAAATAGAATATAAAAAATGTGATTTTGATTTTACTAGTTTAGAAAGTGCTTTCTAATTAACATATCTATGCCAATATATATCAATCAACATATTCCTTAAATGGTCTAATTATACCCTTATAACATATATTCTGGATTCCTCTATATAGAGTTTCCCGAAGCCCCTAGATTACGTACAGTATCAATATATTAGATATATAGGTATGTCATGAAAATCTATTGATTTTAAAAAGTACGTTTTGTGTAGGTTTTAAAATCAATTTATTTCCATCATAAACCTGATAGTTATGGGCATTTTTTTACCCTTCACCATGAGTGGCAAGGGTATATATAAGTTTGTCATTCCGTTTGTAATTTCTACATTTTTCATTTGCGACCCCACAAAGTATATATATATATTCTAGATCGTTATAGATAGCGAAGTCGATATAGCCATGTCCGTCTGTCCGTCTGTATGTTGAAATCAACTTTCCGTAGCCCCCGAATAACTTACAAACATAATTGATACATCAATATATCGGGAATTCTTCCGGCTCGGTCGCTATTTAAAAATCGAGCCCACAAATGGCTGAGATATAAGGAAAAAACCGGGAAAACCTCGATTTTTTGGCCTATTTTTGATCTATATCTGGATTACTAAGTCATTAATATAGACAATATGGATATCTAATGATAGATATTTCAAAGTCCATTGCAACGATGTATATAAGGCTATAATAATTTGGACCTATAATGGGTCAAAATCGGGAAAAATATTTTTGAACCCGAATTTTTTTTTTTACAAAAAAAAAAAATTTTTTTTCATAACTTTTTTTCACTTATAAATTTAAAAAAAAAAAAATTTTAAAAATTAAAAAAAAAAATTTAAAAAATTAAAAAAAAAATTTTGAAAAATTAAAAAAAAAATTTTGAAAAAAATTAAACAAAACAATTTCGAAAAAAGTTGAAAACAATTTTGAAAAAAAAAAATTTTTAAAATTTTGAAAAACTTTTGATATTTTTTTTTTTTTCAAATTTTGAAAAAAAAGTACCTAAAAATATTTAAAATTTTTATTTTAAAGTATAATTTGGTGAAGGGTATATAAGATTCGGCACATCCAAATATAGCTCTCTTACTTGTTTTGTATTGAAATGCTTGTGTTTTACCCAAAATTTATACCAAAAAATTAACTTTCAGTAGCTCCCAAATAATGTATAGTTCCAAAAACATAAAAATCTGTTGGAAATACCTTCTGTATTAAAGGATTAATCTAATTGGTCCACAAGTCATCCAAATCGGTCGATTTTTTAAAAAACAGCTTCTGGATTCTGGTGAAAATTTTCGTATCGCATTCAAAATTTTACTTCTAATAAAAATATAGCATTTGACTTATTTTTAAATTCACTCACGAGTTTTATTACATCGCTTTGAGATATAGCAACACAAACGAAGATATGCTTAATTTAGAAATCAGTAACCTAAAGTTTAAGAACATTTTGTCATACGATTTATATTTACGGATTTTTTACAGAGAACTTATTAGTTCAACTTATTAGTTCAAACAACTCGTGAAATCGTGAATATTTTCGCTATGGATTATCATAAAACCACTTGCTCGTGATTTTCCAACAAATAAGTTTGTTTTTGATTCTTGAATGTGTGATGTGCGAGAATTGATATGGAATCATCATCTGAGACTTCAGTGAAATCGAGTTATGCTTATGCATTAGTTCTACATACATACATTATTATTATAGGAAGATTTAAATATCAATCGCTCTAAAACAAGATTCGTGGCAATTGATCGAATGAAATTAAAAGGATTCAATCGCGGTACTGGAAAATACTTCAATAATATTTCATTGCAATGATTTCTCACTTAGATAATTTCGCCTGATTATATTAAAAAACGAATCATGGATTTATGCAAATTATCACAACACAGTGTTTTAAAGATATTATAGGTGATGAAATATGGATCTATGTATTGTATATTAATCTGAAAATAAACAGCAGTTTAATACTATTAAAATCTTATAAAAGTAGTTAAGAACGTTGAGCAAGCGATCGTCTATATCGCAGATTACACAGATATGAATAGGCTGGTTCCAATAATATGAAAATGGTTGTGATATGAAAGAGGCACAGATATATATCACAACTATTGCCTATTGAAAATTGTGTTATTCTCTCGCTCTGCAAACCACAACCATTGAAAAGTGGTTGTAGAACGTCAAAACCATCATACGGTTCGATATTACTTTTTTGAGAACTGTCACTTATTTCATATCTGTAATAATCTGTGGTCTGTATCTGCGGAAAGTTTGTCAAATCGGTGACAGGTGTATAAACCGAAAGATTTTTTATCCAAGAAAGAACTCTCGATAACAATGGAACTGTTACAGCAACATCATCATTTCATTAAAAAGTCAATTCGCTATGGAAAACATCATCAATTGGAGAACTAATGATAAGTTATTGTCGAAAATGGTTAATTTGATTAGTTTCACGATTTTATTCCTTCTTGAGGTAGCGGTGGAATATGCCCTTCAGAACTTGTCTTAATGAAGGGTTAGATCTTAATGGAAGCATTTGAAAAGCAATATATCCACTTTTGCTGATACATATTAGTTTTTAACGCAAAAACTTTATTAACTTATGCCGTTATTGTAGAAAATGTTGCCGTTTTTCTGCGTTTTCCAGAAAGGAAATCCGTCTTGAGTTTTCCAGAAAAGAAATCCGCCTTAGAAATAATGATTTTGAAAATAGATTTAAGAAGTTCTATATGATCCAATTTAGCCCCATATTCTGAACTTTTAGAATATGGGGGTTTTAATTATTTGTCATGCCAATCATAAATACAAATTGTGTTTGAATAGTATTGAATCTTTGAAGTTTTATAAAAAATATTACCTTAATATAGAAAGGCCCTAACTCGTGTTTTTTTTTTTTTGTAAGCTCAGATTTTCGTTTATTTCGATAAATGGTTCGCTCATATATCATATTTAGTAAAAAAATCTCGACTTAAAAAAAAAACACGAGTTAGGGCCTTTCTATATAGTAAGGTAACGATATGTATGTAATTACCTGGCCAAAAACTCATCATTGTAGTAGCGCAAAAACACTTTCGATTTACCAATAGCCCAACCTTCCATTTTCAAACGAATCAATAGCAAACGGCAATTATCTGAAGTTATATCGACAGTTTCATCAAAATCGAAAGCCAAAAATTGATATCTATTCAAAAAAATCCAAATTTTTTTTCATTATTCAAAATTTCAGAAAATCCAAAAGTGAAACGAACCTCTTAAGAAATTCCTCAAATGTTAAACGACATGAATAGCCCTGTTGACGACCGATAACGGTATCCAAGACGCCCAATGCCTTCATTTGTTGCTGCACCATATCCAAATGGAAATTTCTGGGTTTATATTCCAAGTCGGCACGAATGCAACGTACAAAATGGACGCCCACATTGGTGCTTTGGCTTAAAATTTTGAGCATGGTCAAGCAAGTGTAACGGAAATTGGCAGCCAAAGTACGTAGATTATTAACTTGTGATATGACACCGTTCGATAAGTGATTAAGTATCTGAAAAGGTAAATGGATTTAAAAATGTTAAAAATGTATTTAAAATCAATTACAAAGTTAAATGTAATTAACTGAAGAAAATTTTAAACTTAAATTTTTACTCACATAAGCTGTTTTTTTATTATCCTCGCCCTTGTGTTGGACCTCGAAATTCATGGTTAAATTACCCGCTTTGGTTAATTGATTCGTAAACATGATCATGATATTCTCATCACACGACGATCTAAAAGCCTCAATCATTTCGGGTGGCACAAAATCGCGATTAATATCGGTAAAAGCACGTGTGTCGTAAATAATGCGTCCCGTGTAATGAGCCACCGAAATTTCGGTGGATGTGTGTTTCTTAATAAACTGACTATGTTTCTCAACAACGCGATCTATATAATATATAAGTAAATATAAATAAATTGAAGATATTAAAACAACAGATAAAATTTCAGTAATTTACCCATTATTAAGTCTTGATCTTGACTTATGCGTGAGGCATCATCTATGATATAGAACAAGCCATCGGGTTTTGTTAGCAGATTATCCAAGGCCACTTTGTTGTCATAGAAATTTAAATTGACCGTTTGTATATCTTCCGCTTCCTTTAAATGACAATTGGTGTTAATAAAAATAAATAAATTAACATTACATACTTACCATTTCCAACATTTCATTGACAAATATACGTTGATTATAATGATACTGCAGTTGTTCATTCAAAGTATTAATCATCAATTGTTCCAAACCATTACGATTGAAACATTCAAAACCAAACATGTCATGTATGACTATGGTGTTCTGGTCACCACTGTTTTAAATTGTAAAACATAAAAACATTAACAGATATTCTAATGAAGCTTAGCTTAAGCTAACTTACAAAACAGCTCTTGGAAATGCCATATTCATGTTGATCTTATTGATGATCCAATCCACCAATCTGGAGTAAATGGTGGAGGCCACTGCATCACGGGCATCTCTAGCCTCTTCTGTGGTATACTGTCGTCTTTCCGCTATGCCACCCTTGACCATTATGAAGTTGGTCAAGGACCACATGAATTTCTTTTCATCTACTCTCAACAATTCAGCAATACGTGTCACAATTTCGGTATTATCTACTTCGGCATAACGGCCCGACTGGCGGAATCGTATGTTGCCGATGTTCAAAATGGCAGCCAACGCTTTACGTATCGTTTCCAATTGTTTATGATTAAAATCGAGTTCCTTGAGTATGGACTCAAATTGCCGGTAATGCTCAACATTACCCTGGGGATCATCGCGATGATATTTGAGTTTGGTAGGTGGTACATCGGGTGGTATGCGCAAATAGCGATAACCACGCTCTGGCTTTAAACTGTACTCCTTCAATAAGCCCTCGGCATTCATGTAGTCATAAAAGAAGTAGAATATATGGAAATTATGTTGGTTTCTGGAATCAAAATTACAGATATTTAAAACTCATAAAGTGTTTACTTAATTCAGTACAAAATGAACCCACCCATCCATGGTAGAAACTCTTAGCTTTTCCAACATGTACATATTGAATACCGCTCCTGACATCTTGCCCGTTTTGCCAAACGTTAGAAAGTACTGCAGCACACAGCGTGTGGAATCATTGTTAATGGGTGTTCCTGCATTGATCAACATCATAATGGCCTTAATGGAATTCTCTACACGATCTGTGGCTCCTCTATTGCCCGCACCCAAATAGCACAAGTGTTTAATCATCAGTTTAACATTGGTCGATTTACCCGAAAAACTTTCTCCCGAAAATACCACATGTTGCGGCTCCTTATGATGCAACATATCTTGATAGGCCACATCGGCTACGGCGAAAATATGTGGCAAATTTTCGGAACGCGATTTGCAATTGTATTTCTGATGAAATTCCATTGGAAACTCATTTTCCAGATCATTCGAGTTGATGGCTAGCAAGATGTCACCAATAAATGAATAAGATTGTCCCATTTCCAGACGAATGCGTAGATTTTCTAAAATTTTCTCGTCCACGGGGTTTTCTATGGCGGCCAAATCTTCCTGATGCATGCGTTCCGGTTTGCCTTCGAAACGTTTAATGTAGCCGGTATCGACAAATATTTCCGGTTCCTTATACAAATCGCCAGCGTCACGGGAGAGGGCAATAAGTTCCTGTATATCAGTTTGCATCTGTGTATTGAAATTTAAGGGGAAATGTTTTGTTAGTAATTGAGTACAACTCACAATTTACATAAATTTCTCTATTGGAATTTCTTTTCTCTATAATTCCATCATTTATCTACTATTTTCAGTTAAAATCCCTAAAAGATTCTCCATATAATCTATCCACATGGCAATATCCTCTGACTTAAAGGACTTGACCTTAATTTGACAAGACGTCAAACATTTGGTGTAACGGGGTTAAAGAATTCTTGGTCTCGCGATTGTAAAAATCTTGAGGAAATCTTAAGGAATCTTAACTAAACTTGTTTTCTTTTTAAAAAACTCTCTCTTTCCTTTAAAGGATTAACAATAATTAGAATTAATAATTACCTCTTCATCGTTTTCGAAGAGTTCAGTCAAAAATGGATGTTCCACCATCTCTACCATCATGGGTCTGTTCTCCTGATTCTTTTCCAAACATTCGGCAATGAAATCGTTCATTTGTTGTGACCAATTCGAAGGCTTAAATAATGTTGGTGGTGGATTGCGTACAATCTGAAACAATGCACGCGATGGATGCATATCGGCAAAGGGTGGCTTGCCATCGGCCAATTCAATGGTGGTTATACCCAAGGCCCAAACATCGACACGAGTAGTAATTTCAGGATCTCCTAAAAACATATCAAAACAAAATGTATGTAATTTTCAACTCTATTACAACAATTATATGACAATACTTACTGCTTTCCATGGCTTGTACAGTTTCGGGAGCCATCCAACATGGCGAACCAATGCAAGTGCCACGTTTACCAAATGTTGAGTCTACTTGACGAGACAAACCAAAGTCGCACAGTTTAACGCGGCCATCGCGGGTCAATAAAATATTATCGCCCCGAATATCACGATGTAAAACATGATTGCGATTAAGCTCAATGGCGCCGCGACAAGTTTCGCGTATTATATAAGAAATATGTTCCTCACGCATGCGGCGATCCAGTTTGATTAATTTATTAACCAAATCTACAGCCGTACCACCGCCACAGTACTTTTAAATTGAACAGAAACAACCAAGTTATATAAAGGCAATTGTTTGATTTGAAAAAAAAAAAAAATAATAATAATAATACCCACCTCAAGTACAAACCAGATTTCATCCGGACCATTATCCTTTTCCAATTTATAAACACCATAGAACTCCAGTAAATTAGGACTACTGCAATAATCCCTTAGGGTATGATATTCCTCCTCTATGGACACCTGATGTTCCTCATCGTAGTGTTGGATTTTCAAAGCCACTATACGATCATTGTCGAGCTCTTTGGCCCGAAATACTTTGGCATTAACACCCTGAGCGATTTCTTCATAAATCTCAAATTTATCCGTAGGATCCGGTAGCTGGGTATAAGGCAAATACATTTTGCTAACGCTTCAAATACTCTGTCTCAATTTAGCAACTGGCCGCAATGGAATGAAATTTAAAAAAAAAAGAAAACGTCTTTTCAGTTACACACTCTCTGGTCAAGTGTTTTTCAGCGAACTCTTGCAATTGTAAAACACCTTGGACAGAAGGTGGGGCCAATTGTTTTAATTGCACATTCATTTGCTTTGGTTGTTCGGGCGAAGGTGGTACAATCAATGTAAATCTCATTAGACACAATTTATGTTTCGTGTGTCTTGTATTTTTGCAATTCTTGTGTCCATCAGTATGTCTGTCTGTCAATTGTAAGCTGATGAAACCTTATAAATGAACCATTTGACCCTGGTTTTAATGTTTTTTTGTTTCTATTTTTATTTCGAATTTAGTCAAATAAAATGTTGCCAATTTTACATGAACGTGCAATAAAAACATTATCGACCAAAACGGCGTTGGCCTTAAAGTTAATTAGTGTATGTTGGAATCTTTAATCGTATGTGTTGAATTTTTGATGGATAAGGATACCGCATACTTGGAAACCTTAAAAGGCGGTGATTATATGCCATTTACTTAGATAAAATAAAGTTTAAGAAAATGTTTTTCTCAGTCATGCTTTTAAGAAATTTTACTACAGATATTGAGTATTCCTTCAAATTATACATTTTTGAATCGGGGTTAAAATTTGGAAATTTTGAAAAGTTAAATGGATGTAAAAATTTCACATCATAGAAGATTCTTTGTAAAAATAAGGAAAAGTAAATTTTTAGCTGATTTTTTATTACAATGCAAAAGTGCAAAAAAAAATTTAGATAAGCTATTGAGAATCCCAAAATAAAGTTGTTCAAAAAACCCAAATATAAGTATTTTAAGAGTACCAATACCAGCACGAAAAATTCCCATTGCAAAATAATTTAGAACGTATTGGGGCATACAAAACGTAAATCATCATCATAAGATTACGGGAGAAGCAAAAAACGATATAAAATGGAAACTACTCAAACCTTGATAATAAAAATTTTTTTTCTTTTGAAAATTCAGTTACTTTTTATGCTATCTGTCTTACGTTATTATGAATTGTTCTCTCAAAACCAAAAATAACTAATATAAATTTGTATGAAAAAATAAAAACTTGAATAAAAATATATTTTTAAAAAGAATTAGGATCAGGGACCGTAACAATTATGACATTTATAATAAAAATCACAACATAATTGTTATTTTCTGATTTTTATTTTTTTTTTGTCAGAAATATTTGTCAAACTTTGATTTTTATTTTTTTTTGTCAGGAATATTTGTCAGACTTTGATTTTTATTATTTTTTTTTTTTTGTCAGAAATAATTGTTATTTTTTTGTCAGACTATTATTTTTATATTTTTGGCAGATGTAAAAATTAACTAATGAGTTTTATTTACATATATGAAAGAGTCTGACAAATATCTAATAAATAAAACTCATTAATTAATTTGTATATCTGCCAAAAATATAAAAATCATAGTCTGACAAAAAAATAACAATTATTTCTGACAAAAAAAAAAAAAAAAAAAAAAATAAAAATCAAAGTCTGACAAATATTCCTGACAAAAAAAAAAAAAAAAAATAAAAATCCAAAATTTAAAAAGCATGTTATTTTATGAAAATATAGTTGAAAACAATCAATATGGTATACTCGACTTGACTCTCCGATATTTTCTTGTGATGGCTTTTTTCCTTTGAAAGTTCAAGAATAATTATTATTTTCGGTCCCTGATTAGGATACTATAAGAGAAGTAAAGAGCTATTTATTACTTAAATACTCAAAAGGTATACGTTTAGAGTGTACAAAAAAACGATTTCCTGTTTAACCGACAAAGTGTGTTTTTGAAAAACCCGGTTTCGTTTTTTTTAAATCTTTATTCGATATTAAAAAGGTGTACTTAAATTTATTTTTATGGACACTTTTGTTAAAGAAAACTCAATTACATGTGTAAAGTCTTGCATCATAAGAAAAATCGATTTTAATTCCATGTGTAATTTCATTCCTACTTATTATAAAAACCATTACTTTGGTGTCTAATTTACATAATGTGTTTGCATTTACCTTTAGATACTAATATTAAAATTGAATCCTTATTGTTTTGCCATTCTATTTCAATTTTGTGGACGCACATGTTAAAAATTTTCTACAAAATTCTCAGAAATATTACAGTTTTGAATTCTTAAGACTCTATCTTTATGCAATTATTTTATATCTTTTACGAAATATTGTCAAATTCTAAAATTTTCTATACAATAAATCAAAAAAATATTTAAACGAGTTTTAGAAAATATATTTCATTAAAACCGGTTAAGTGTCTTACAAAAACCAAAGATGAAAAAACCGGTTGATCGGTTTTGGATACTCTATATACGTTATTTTGTTTAAGAAAATCATGCACTTGATGATACGTTATTATATAAAACAAGGATTATAAATTTTGTTTTTTTTTTGACAGTAGAAGTTCAAAATTTCGTACATGTAAAAAAAAAAAAATCAATTTCGAATTTTTTGATGTTACTTTTTTTCCATTTTAGGTGACGATATTATGGACACATGTGGACAATAAAATAGGTGTGTGTATTACTTTTTTAAAAAAATCAATATAAATTGTAAAAATTTACTTCAATAAGGAATATTTCGAATTTTTTATTAAGGAAAACTTTTCTAAAATGAAAATCAAGGATTTCCACTAGTAGAAATCTATCCTGTGAAAAATTCTAGAATTATTTAAATTTCATTTAGAGTTGAACAATAAATAGTGTGTTTTTTTTAATGTGGGAAAACTCAAACTTTTTGTAGAAAAAGTATGATTTTCATTAAAATTATAGGTCTATTCATTTACTTTCCCAGTAAATACTTGCAACGAGAGAATAAAATCAAAATATACAAAATTACTCTCTTAAATTCTCAAAAATAGTGAAAAGTAAATGAACGCTTTTCCAGTAACAAAAAATTTATACACACAATTTTCATATTTTTTCCTTTTAAAAGGTCTGTTCATTTACTTTCCCAGTAAGTACTTGCAACGAGAGAATAAAATCAAAATTTAAAAAATTACTCTCTTAATTTCTCAAAAATAGTAAAAAGTAAATGAACGCTTTTCCAGTAACAATTATATCCAATTTGGTCCCAATATCTTACAAATCTTGGTGGCCTGTACTGGATCCTAAATTTTTTCTTATTTTATTCCTTTTAAAATGTATAAATACTCACATTGTAAATAAATAAACAATAACACAAAACATATGAAATATAAGCTGCTAACTATTACGAGTTCAAAATAGAACTTGTAATAGTTTGCAACGAGAGAACACTCTCTAAAATTTATACGCTCTTGATTTTTCTCTACTTGCTAGTTTTTTGAGTTAATGAACGCTTTTCCAGTAACAATTGTTACTAACTAGTAACAACTTTTAGTTATTGAACAGAGCTTATATTAATTACGAATAAATTTCACATTAAAATTTATAAAAAACTTTTTTGTAGGAGACGCGGTCATCTTTTTAGTGGCAAGGACCGGCAACTAGTTCTTCAGCACTCGGCACAAGAAAAAACCTATAATATTATACAAAATCCATTGATGGTAAAAAACCTTCGTTACAAAGCATTTTAACTAAAGCTGAACTTTAGGAGATGAGGAGAAAATAAAAACACCTCTCCAGCTGCTGATAATCGTATAGTTCTTTAACTAAATGAGGGCATAGGAAGTACTCTATGTAACTTGGATTCCTCGAAGTAAAATTATCGTTTGGAATAGCTAAAACCATTATCCTGCTTATTCACACAAATTTTGATATGAGGTAATAGTTTGGTTTGGCGATTAAAGCATAGTGTAGACAAAAAGTCGACAAAAAAGGCAAAATATCCTTTTGTAGGACGAAACTAAAAAAATTATTTGGTAATGGTGCGGAAAACAACCGAATAAAAAGAAAAGAATAGAATAAGAGTTCATTCTGCAATTTTCCAAAAAAAAAAAATCTCGTGGTATGAGGCTGGTTTACTTTGAAAAGAATAGGTCCAATACAATTCCGTCCCTGCTGAGGATAACAACAGTTATTGACAAAAGTAATGGAGGATATACTGGGTATTAACAGTCCGAATTATTATTTATCCAAAACAATAACCGACTTCGACAAATCCTTGTTTAAATTTGAAGTTTACCCAATACACCTATTTTATTGTCCAAGGCTGAAAGAAATTTAAATTAAAAAAAATTCTAGAATTTTTCACAGGATATATTTCCTCTAGTTGAAATTCTTGATTTTCATTTTGGAAATGATTTCCTTAATAAAAAATGCGAAATATTCCTTATTGAAGTAAATTTTTACAATTTATATTGCTTTTTTTTAAAAGTAATGCACACACCTATTTTATTGTCCACAGTGTATGTATCTTTACAAATCTCTTCTAGTAGATTCCATATATAATAAAATCTTTTAAATCGGATCGAGAACAAAATCGTTATTAATTTCCTATATACCCGAGATAACCCACTTTGGGGCCTTAATTTGACTTTGATGTTCAAATTAAAAACTTAAACTCAAGTACAAAACTTTTTTTGGAAGTGTTTCCCTACATTAAGTAAATGAGAAAAAAAAATTTTTTCTTTTAAAATTTCAATAATTTATTTTCGTGGATGATTTTTGGAAGAAGGCCTAATTATGGACCGATTGCAATGAAGTTAGGTTGTGTGATTTATGTCTATATTAAAGTTATTTCTTTATATTTCTGGATTTATATGGGAGCTATGACTAATTATGGACCGGTCATCATAAAATTAAGTGATATGAATTCCGAATATATCAAAACTTATTTCGAGCGAAATTTGTGCAGATACCTATATAAATGATACATTTATGACCGATAAAGTCAAATTTCGGGAGGACATTTGTATGCCAGTTTCAATAAGCTATGTCCTTGGGCCGAAAAACTTATATGACAAAATTTTATTGAAATAACTTCTAAATTGTGACCTGTACTTTGTGCACAAGGTTTACGTGGACAGCCAGACGGACGGACGGACCGACGGACATCGTTTAATCTGAGTCGATCGGTATACTTTAAGGTGGGTGTTAAACTAATATTTTTGGATGTTACAAACATCAGCACACAGTGAAACAAGCCGAGCCAAAATTTTCGGCAGCGGCGGCTGGCAGCTTTTTTGATTTTTTTCGGCGGCGGCACCTAAATAAACCGGCGGCGGCTAAATTTTCGGCTTTAATTGTCCTAATAACAAAATTTTATATTTCTTTATTAAATTTTTAATTTTTGTTTTTAAACTAAACTAAACATAATCTTCCTATCTTGTTTTTGTGGGCCAAAATTTAGTCATATACGAGGGTGGACGAAACTTCCGAGACTTTTTGAAGGAAGCGCATGTTGGATAACAAATTATTTTATTTTTCAACATAGTCTCCTTGAGCTCTATGCACTTTGTCTAACGTTTCTCCAATTTTTGTATCCCTTCCAAGAAAACAAGATTTGTCGAGGTCATGAGATGATTTCATCGTTCATCTTTAGGTTTGAAAACAAGAAATAGTCAATAGGGGCTAAATCCGTAGAATAGGGCGGAAGAGGGAGTATTTCGTAGCCTAGTTCAAGGACTTTTGCCATGGAAACTGCACATGTGTGTACCCTTTTGTGAGTAAACGCAGCTGTCATATTGCAGAAAGCTTTCTCATACCTAAGTGATCATTCAAAATTGAAACCACAGAGCCATATGAGATGCCTATGGCTTTCACAATCTCTCACACTTTCAATCTCCGATTGGCCAACACCATATCGTGATTTTTTCAATTCTTTTGGGGGTAGAAACCACAATTGGTCGTCCAGAACGTTAGGCATCTTCCGTTCTTGTATGGCCACAACGAAATTCTGTAAACCAGTTTTTCATACAAATTCCATTTGGTTTGAAAAAGTCATAATTTACAATTTGAAAACAACATTTTTTGAAATTATTATTATTTCGGCGGCTTACTTTGAGCCGACAAAAACGCCGGCGGCTACAAACTCGAAAATATAAGCGACGCTGAGTCGACTCTGAGCCGGTCGGCTTGTTTCTCTGTCAGCACAATGTTGGTGTAGGGTTTAAAAAGCATTTCTTAATCTATTATTGGTAATAATTTCTGATTGGATTCATATCAAAACTTTATGGAAAAGACATAGGTACATATTTTTAAAAATATTGTAGACATTGCACGATAAAAGTTAGATTTGAAATTAGTTCACATTCCTCCTCCCCCAATAAACATAGCATTAGTTAGGAAACAACATTACTTTCTAATTTTTCAAATGTTTTATTAACAGTTTTATTTTAAAATGAACAAATTCTTTTAAATGACATAAAATCCAAACTTTGTTGTGATTTTTCACTATCACTTTCCCACAGCAGTACGTGTGAAATAAAAATAACAACAATAACTTCTTACTCCTACTCTCCTTTATCCACTTTTCTAGTTCTCTAGAAATTTTGCAAGTGTTTGGTTGTTTCGGGAGTAATTGTCTTCATTTTATTAATAATTTTCAATTAAAAACTAAACAATCCTTAAATATTTTTGTACAAGTGTATAATTTAAAGGTTTCTTAATATTTTGCTAAAAAAATTTAGTTAAAAAGTGTAAAGTAAATAAAAGAAAAATGTGTTACAAATTTGTGAAAAAAAAAATCAGAACTTTGTTTTTGTTTTATATACCGCGTTTATTAAGTTTAACTAACACATACTTACATACATACTAAGCATGCATATGGTTCATTTTACTACCAATAACAATAAATACAACAACAACAATAGCACACTTCTCGTACTTCTCCTACTACTCTTCTTCGTTTTCTTTTTAGTTAGCTAGAAATTTTACAAGTGTTTAGTTGTTTCGGTAGTAATTGTTGTCAATTTAATAATAATTTTTAATGAAAAACGAAAGAAACATTAAATATTTTGTTATAAATGTGTAAATTAAAGGTTTATTAATATTTTTGTATAAAAATTTTGTTAAAAAATATAAAGTGAGTGAAAAATGTGTTAGAAATTGGTGAAAAAATCGGTATATTATTGTCAATGTTTGCTGTTTTTTGCGGCATTATAAATGAGTGTTGTTATTGTAAAGTTTATTCAAATGCATGCATGCATGCATACATGTTTGTATGTAGTTAATACATAAAGAAAGAAAATAAAAATAAATAAAGCAAAGAAAGTGAAAATTAAGTAAATAGAAGCCACAGGTGGCCATTTAAAAAATCATTCATAATAGTTAATATGTGTTTATAAATATGTAGAAGCTTTAAAAAGTAATAAATTAATAAATTTGTGTGTGTTTTTTGTCGGATAATGAAAGATGCTGTTAAATTTGTAAGTAATAATTTACTTTTTTTTCTTGTTTTATTGTCCAAATTGTTTTATTTTTTTATTAGAAAAACTATTAGGTACGAATTGTTAATAGGTATTTGTTTTAAATTAAAAGCTTTTCATATGTTTTTGTAAATAATCCTTCGCAATATTTATGCCCTACACCACCATAGTATTATGGGTTTGTGCTGATGTTTTTAACACCCAAAAATATTATTCTAATTTTCGACTCAGAATCAATTTTTGAATTGATCAAATTATCTCTGCCAGTCCATCTCGCTGGCTGGCTGTCCATGTAAACTTTGTGCTCAAAGTACATGGCGCAAATTTGAAGATATTTCGATTAAATTTGGCACATACATTTTTTTCCCTAAGAACGAAACCTATAAAATCTGGCTGAAATCGGTCAATTATTTCACCTAGTCCTCATACAAATGTCCTCCCAAAATAGGACTGTATCGATCATAAATGTTTAATTTTGCTCAAAATAAGTTTTATATATACGGATGTCATGCCACCTAATTTTATGATGATCGGCTCACTTCCGAAAATCACTTTAACGAGCATAATCTTACAAATGTTGGTATCCACATAAAATTTAATAGAAATAAATTTCATATAGACATTAATCACAGGAGTCAATTTAATGGCGATCGGTCCATAATTGCTCAAAGCTCCACATCTGAAAATTATTGAAAAAGAAAAATGGTTTCGCTAATGTACTCGGTGTAGGGTATTGACAGTTGTCAAAAAAGTTTCAATGGCTGTGGTTTGCAGAGCGAGAGAAAAAATATAATTTTCAATAGGCAACAAGTGTGAAATATATATGTCCCACTTTTCAAACCACAACCATTTTGACATTTTCTTATGTTATTTTTCTATTGCCATATTTCTGTAACCAGCTGATTCATATCTGTATAATATGTGACCTAAAATTTCAAGGAATTGAACATTTCCTTTGAATTTGACTTGAAGCAAATGTAATAATTATAAATACAACAATAATTCAATTGCTTGACACTGGACTCAAGGCTGGAATTACACTTGCTTTCAACTTCAATATTGGGAAGAAACAAATATGTATAAAATAATCGATAATTAATATTAGCAACTAAGAGTTAGTTTCTGGGATAAAGATAATCTACATTCTTCGCTTAAAAATAGATTAAACTAAAAATTGTGTTTCTCACTTATTGTTTATTTAGTATATAATCAAGGTTTTACTGAGCATAATTGGCGGATTAAATCCAAGTATAAAATGCCAAAGCACAAACACCTGAAAAATAGAATAAACAATTCAGCACAGCAGCTCTTTCTTTTGATTTGCTTCTTTCGATTTGCTTTATTAACATCAATATAATTTTTAATATACATTTTATATACTTTTACAAAAAAAGTTTTGTACCTACGCGGTTGCTTTTTCTTATAACATTTAAAGTATTGCCATATTTATACGAAAAATTTTGAGACATGTGATTTGACTGAAAATGGTAAATGTTAACAAAATTAATCCATTAGTGAGAAACACAATTGTTGGTTAAATCCAGCGTGTTAAGTTACGTTTAACTGACAAGTAAGAAACTATCTCTAAGAGAGCTATATTCGGATATGCCGAATCTTAATTATCCTTCACCACATTATAATTTAAAATATAAATTTTAAATATTTCTAGTTAAACAATATTAAAAAAAATTTTTAATTTTTTTTTTTTTTAAATTTCAGTTCAAAAAATTTTTTTTTATTTATTAGTGAAAATTTAAAGAATTAAGCGTAAAGTTTGTTTAATTTACCAATATGATTTACCAATAATAAAAAATATGACAACTTAAAAACTGTAAAAGCGTATATAACTAAATCGTAATATCAAAACTAAATTTTTCATTTGCGATACCACAAAGTACATATATTCTGGATTCGATATAGACATGTCCCTCTGTATGTTGAAATCAATTTTCCGTAGCCCCCAAATAACTAACATACATGATTAATACATAAAATCGAGAAAATCGGCACACAAACGCCTAATGTATAAGGAAAAAACCGGGATAACCTCGATTTTTACCTACTTTTGATCTACTGCTGCGGTCAAAATAGTAGCACCACGCCATTCATATTGTTATACAAGAATTTACGTAAAAACTGTTAAATTGATTTGTGTTGTTTTTGTATACATTTATACTTAATTCAATAAACTTTCAAACATTAAAACTAATTTTGAAAATGAGATGAAAATTTTAAAGAAAAACTACATCTATATATATAAAAGAGTAACGTTACTGACTGACTGACTGACTGACTGATTCATCATCGCACAACCCAAACGACTGAAGCTAGAATCATGAAATTTTAACTGTGGGTTCCTCCCTCCCCAAAACGATCCGATAAGAAGGGATTTTTGGAAACTCGAACGTTTAGGGGGTAAAAAGGGTAAAAACGGGTAAATTCGGTAACCTTATATCTTCAAAACTAATAAAGATACAAAAAAACTTACAATATCATGTTACTCCATTTAAAAAATAAGCTGACAGGTGTCTGGTACTTTTTCGAAATTCGGACCTTTTAGGGGAGAAAACGGGTAAAAACTGTATTTTGGTACTTTTTTGGCACCATATGTATCTTTTAATGCAATAAACATACAAACAAATTTAAAATCATATTCACAATCAAATACACATTTTCAGCCAATTTTGATAAATTTTTAACATTGGTTCCTGGATTCATGCAAAAATTAACTAACAGAGTGCTATTTGGAACTCGACTGTCAAGCTGTATATTTGTCCAAATCCGGGAAAACAGTTTGGTACTTTTTTAAAACTTATTTTTCTTGAGCACATTAACACAGATTTTAATCGTATGCATGTCTTTAAGCATAAACAATTTTGGCAAAATAGAATATTTTTAAATTTCAAACTTGAGTGGTGTTCAAGGAGGAAAAGGGGATTTGGTACTTTTTTCCTAATGGTACCTTTTTTGATATTTTAAATTATTTCACTTATCGACATTAAAGTTAGCTGATATATATCTGAGTGAAGTTAGAATTAGGAGTAGGGGATAATATTTAGGTACCAAAATGTGAGAACTGAACAATAGGTACTTTTATGTTCTTCTAATGGTACTTTTTGAATTTTCTTTAATTATGGGCATAGAAACATGAAATTAAGCATATATGGTAATAAGTGAGTGAGAATTTTAGGGGGAGAATTTATCGCAGATTTTCCTTATTAGAGTGGTACTTATGGTACTTTTTATTTATTCGAATGGTACTTTTTGAATTTTCTATAATAATGGACCTAGAAACATGAAATTAAGCAGATATGGTAATAAGTGAGTGAGGGTAGACTTTTTGGGTTATATGGACCCGAGTGAGTGGGAATCTACAAGTGGCTGCCTTTTGGTATTTTTTTTTTATTCTAATGGTACTTTTTTGAATTTTCTATAACAATGGACTTAGAAACATGAAATTAAGCATATATGGTCCTAAGTGAGTGATAATTCTAGGGGGAGACTTTTCGGTACCTTTTCTTTAATCGAATGGTACTTTTTGTAATTTCTTCAACAATGAACCTATAAACATGAAATAAAGGTTATATGCACCCGAATGAGTGGAAAACCACAAATGGGGGCTTTTTGGTACTTTTTCTATATTCTAATGGTCCTTTTTTAACTTTTCTATAGCAATGGACTTAGAAACATGAAATTAAGCATATATGGTCCTAAGTGAGTGAGAATTCTAGGGGGAGACTTTTTTGTACCTTTTCTTTAGTCGAATGGTACTTTTTGTAATTTCTTCAACAATGAACCTATAAACATGAAATAAAGTTTATATGGACCCGAGTGAGTGGGAATCCACAAGTAGCTGCCTTTTGGTACTTTTTCTGTTTTCTAATGGTACTTTTTGATTTTTCTGTAATAATGGACATATAAATATGAAATTAAGCGTATATAGTACTAAGTAAGTGAAAAATCAAGGGGATACTTCGTAATACCTTTTCTTTATTATAATGGTACTTTTTTAAATTTCCTAAGTGAATGATAATTCTAGGGGGAGACTTTTTGCTACTTTTTCGTACTTTATTCGAATGGTACTTTTTGTATTTTCTTCACCAATGAACATGATATAACGCTTATATAGACCTAAGCGAAAGAAAATCTACAAGTGGGGACATTATGGTACTTTTTCTTTATTCTAATGGTACTTTTTAAATTGGAGACATTATGGTACATTTTCTTTGTTGTAATAGTACTTTTTAAATACATTTATAGTAGAGTTTCCAAAAAGAATTTCAAGAAGAATTTTAAAACCGCGGTTTCGGTTTTAATAAATTTAAAACCGATGGGTTTCGGTTCGGTTTTGTGATAATTTATTAAATATTAAGTGTTATAGAAACAAAATCAGTTGATAATATAGGAAATGCTATACAAATTTTAAATTCAGACTTAACGGGTGTTCTAGAGGATAAAGGAAAATTGGTACTTTTTCTTTTAATGGTACTTTTTTAATATATTAAATTAGTTCGCTTAAATACATTATGGTAGGCTAATATACTTCTCAGTAAAGAAATAATAAAGAACAGGGTTCTCAATTGTATTATGATACCAAAAATTGTGAACTAAACCAAACTAAGAAGTATTTTTACGTTCTCCAAATAGTACTATTTGAATTTTCTAATATATTGAACTTAGAATAAGGAAATTACTTTGATTTAAAACTTGGCGATGGTTCAAGTGTGGAAAATTGGTACTTTTTCCCCTAATGATACTTTTTATTATATTAAATTATTTTACTGATATGCTTCTGAGTAAAGAAAAAAAGTCACTAAGCCATCTATATGTCATTGAGGGTACAAAAATAATTTGTATTTTTTCGTTCTTCGAATGGTATATGATCCTGACCGAATAAGAATCTAAAAGAGGGACTCACAGGTATTTTTTCCAACTAATAATATTTTTTGACTATTTTATAAAATTAAACCTAAATATTCAAAATTAGACACACATGATTCGGAATGAGTTAGAATTCACAAAAGGTGACTTTAGTGGTACATTTCTTTAGCATTTTCTATAAAAATGATCATGTGTGGGCATATAAAATGTGGGTCTAAATGGTACTTTTTTATTATAATAATACGTTTCGAATGTGCTAGAAGACTGACTATTTTTCTATAAAAAATGTCAGTTATAGACTGACTATTTTTCTATAAAAAAAGTCAGTTATAGACTGACTATTTTTCTATAAAAAAAGTCAGTGTCTTTGTAAGTTTGTTTATTTGTTTGTTTGTTTGTTTGTTTGTTTGTTTGTTTGTTTGTTTGTTTGTTTGTTTGTTTGTTTGTTTGTTTGTTTGTTTGTTTGTTTGTTTGTTTGTTTGTTTGTTTGTTTGTTTGTTTGTTTGTTTGTTTGTTTGTTTGTTTGTTTGTTTGTTTGTTTGTTTGTTTGTTTGTTTGTTTGTTTGTTTGTTTGTTTGTTTGTTTGTTTGTTTGTTTGTTTGTTTGTTTGTTTGTTTGTTTGTTTGTTTGTTTGTTTGAGCATCACGCCTAAACGGCTGAATCGATTTTATTGAAATTTGGAACGTAGATAGATCCTTACTTGGAAGCGTCAATAGGCTATAACTTTTTTCAATACTTGGACCAGAAAGGGATAAACAGGGGGAAAACGGGTAAAATTGGTAAAATACTATTAAAATAGTATTTTAAAAAATAGCAATAATATAATTAATCTTTAACAGAGTGATGGTACAAGTAGAGTGTCGCAATAATATATATGGTTAAAACAATCATATATATGATTGTCACAATAACTTGCATGATTGAGTATGTAATAATACACTTAATTATTATTCGATGCTGCACTGAATGATTTCTGATCAGTGCTGACTAATCAGTGCTGATGTAAATATCGTCAGTGGTGACTAATCGGTGCTGATGAAAACATCGTCATAGCTGATTAATCAGCACTGATGTAAATATCGTCAGTGCTGATGAAAACATCGTCAGTGCTGATGAAAACATCGTCAGTGCTGATGAAAACATCGTCAGTGCTGATGAAAACAACGTCAGTGCTGACTAATCAGTGCTAATGAAACATCGTCATAGCTGATTAATCAGTGCTGATGAAAACATCGTCAGTGCTGATGAAAACAACGTCAGTGCTGACTTATCAGTGCTGATGAAAACATCGTCATAGCTGATTAATCAGTGCTGATGAAAACATCGTCAGTACTGATGAAAACATCGTCAGTGCTGATGAAAACAACGTCAGTGCTGACTAATCAGTGCTGATGAAAACATCGTCATAGCTGATTAATCATTGCTGATGAAAACATCGTCAGTACTGATGAAAACATCGTCAGTGCTGATGAAAACATCGTCAGTGCTGACTAATCAGTGCTGATGAAAACATCGTCAGTACTGATGAAAACATCATCAGTGCTGATGAAAACATCGTCAGTGCTGATGAAAACAACGTCAGTGCTGATGAAAACATCGTCATAGCTGATTAATCATTGCTGATGAAAACATCATCAGTACTGATGAAAACATCGTCAGTGCTGATGAAAACATCGTCAGTGCTGATGAAAACATCGTCAGTGCTGACTAATCAGTGCTGATGAAAACATCGTCAGTACTGATGAAAACATCGTCAGTACTGATGAAAACATCGTCTGTGCTGACTAATCAGTGCTGTTGAAACATCGTCATAGCTGATTAATCAGTGCTGATGAAAACATCGTCAGTACTGATGAAAACATCGTCAGTGCTGATGAAAACATCGTCAGTGCTGATGAAAACATTGTCAGTGCTAATGAAAACATTGTCAGTGCTGATGAAAACATCGTCAGTGCTGATGAAAACATCGTCTGTGCTGACTAATCAGTGCTGATGAAAACATTGTCATAGCTGATTAATCAGTGCTGATGTAAATATCGTCAGTGCTGACTAATCAGTGCTGATGAAAACATCGTCAGTGCTGATGAAAACATCGTCATTGCTGATTAATCAGCACTGATGTAAATATCGTCAGTGCTGACTAATCAGTGCTGATGAAAACATCGTCAACGCTGATGAAAACATCGTCATAGCTGATTAATCAGCACTGATGTGAATATCGTCAGTGCTGACTTATCAGTGCGTCATAGCTGATTAATCAGCACTGATGTAAACATCGTCAGTGCTGACTAATCAGTGCTGATGAAAACATCGTCATAGCTAGGGATGCCAAACGGGACTGAGTTTTACAAATCCCGGGATTCGGGATATTAGAAATGTAAATCCCGGGATCCCGGGATTTTTCAGGACCCTGGGAATTTTCGGCATCCCGGGATTTTTCGTGATTTCGAGATTTTACGGGACTTCGGGATTTTAGTTAAACGTAAAAAAATACAAAATTCAACAATAAAAACTATTTTTTTTCGTTAATATATATTAAAATATATCAAAGAAAAAACTAATGCATTGAATTAAAATAAATTTGGCACAAACGATATTTCATATTTATACCCGTATTCTGAACTTTATAACAGTGAGAAATCCATAACAAAACTGTATTGAGTACATATGGTAGTTCATAGTAAAAGGATTTTTAGGATTACTATGAGACTAATAGTGTAAAAATTGGTAAGGCAGTTTAAAAGTTATTTGCAATTAAAACCTTTAGTTCTTAAAAATAAATACTAAACGGCCGAAACGATTTTATTGAAATTTCCAACATAGACTACGACAGGGGTAGCGAAGCGCACCGGGTCAAGCTAGTCTATATATATAAAAGAGTAACGTTACTGACTGACTGACTGACTGACTGATTCATCATCGCACAACCCAAACGACTGAAGCTAGAATCATGAAATTTTAACTGTGGGTTCCTCCCTCCCCAAAACGATCCGATAAGAAGGGATTTTTGGAAACTCGAACGTTTAGGGGGTAAAAAGGGTAAAAACGGGTAAATTCGGTAACCTTATATCTTCAAAACTAATAAAGATACAAAAAAACTTACAATATCATGTTACTCCATTTAAAAAATAAGCTGACAGGTGTCTGGTACTTTTTCGAAATTCGGACCTTTTAGGGGAGAAAACGGGTAAAAACTGTATTTTGGTACTTTTTTGGCACCATATGTATCTTTTAAACCAATAAACATATAAACAAATTTAAAATCATATTCTTTACTTATAAAAAAATAACAAATATAAGTTTGGTACTTTTTGGAAATTCGAACCCTTAGGGATAAAAATTGTGTTTATTTTTGGTACTTTTTTCATAAACTATATTTTTCTACAAATTGATAAAGACATATAAATATTTTATTTTAAGCTCCTACCATGATACAGAAATTTATTTGGATACAATTTTAATACCACAATGGGGATAAAAAAGGTACCAAAAAGGGGATAAAAACGGAAAAATACATTTTATTTAACATTTTCAGCCAATTTTGATAAATTTTTAACATTGGTTCCTGGATTCATGCAAAAATTAACTAACAGAGTGCTATTTGGAACTCGACTGCCAAGCTGTATATTTGTCCAAATCCGGGAAAACAGTTTGGTACTTTTTTAAAACTTATTTTTCTTGAGCACATTAACACAGATTTTAATCGTATGCATGTCTTTAAGCATAAACAATTTTGGCAAAATAGAATATTTTTAAATTTTAAACTTGAGTGGTGTTCAAGGAGGAAAAGGGGATTTGGTACTTTTTTCCTAATGGTACCTTTTTTAATATTTTAAATTATTTCACTTATCGACATTAAAATTAGCTGATATATATCTGAGTGAAGTTAGAGTTAGGAGTAGGGGATAATATTTAGGTACCAAAATGTGAGAACTGAACAATAGGTACTTTTATGTTCTTCTAATAGTACTTTTTGAATTTTCTTTAATTATGGGCATAGAAACATGAAATTAAGCATATATGGTAATAAGTGAGTGAGAATTTTAGGGGGAGACTTTATCGCAGATTTTCCTTATTAGAGTGGTACTTATGGTACTTTTTATTTATTCGAATGGTACTTTTTGAATTTTCTATAATAATGGACCTAGAAACATGAAATTAAGCAGATATGGTAATAAGTGAGTGAGGGTAGACTTTTTGGGTTATATGGACCCGAGTGAGTGGGAATCTACAAGTGGCTGCCTTTTGGTATTTTTTTTTTATTCTAATGGTACTTTTTTGAATTTTCTATAACAATGGACTTAGAAACATGAAATTAAGCATATATGGTCCTAAGTGAGTGATAATTCTAGGGAGAGACTTTTCGGTACCTTTTCTTTAATCGAATGGTACTTTTTGTAATTTCTTCAACAATGAACCTATAAACATGAAATAAAGGTTATATGCACCCGAATGAGTGGAAAACCACAAATGGGGGCTTTTTGGTACTTTTTCTATATTCTAATGGTCCTTTTTTAACTTTTCTATAGCAATGGACTTAGAAACATGAAATTAAGCATATATGGTCCTAAGTGAGTGAGAATTCTAGGGAGAGACCTTTTTGTACTTTTTCTATATTCGAATGGTACTTTTTGTAATTTATTCACCAATGAACCTAGAAACATGAAATAAAGCTTATATGGACCCGAGTGAGTGGGAATCCACAAGTAGCTGCCTTTTGGTACTTTTTCTGTTTTCTAATGGTACTTTTTGATTTTTCTGTAATAATGGACATATAAATATGAAATTAAGCGTATATAGTACTAAGTAAGTGAAAAATCAAGGGGATACTTCGTAATACCTTTTCTTTATTATAATGGTACTTTTTTAAATTTCCTAAGTGAATGATAATTCTAGGGGGAGACTTTTTGCTACTTTTTCGTACTTTATTCGAATGGTACTTTTTGTATTTTCTTCACCAATGAACATGATATAACGCTTATATAGACCTAAGCGAAAGAAAATCTACAAGTGGGGACATTATGGTACTTTTTCTTTATTCTAATGGTACTTTTTAAATTGGAGACATTATGGTACATTTTCTTTGTTGTAATAGTACTTTTTAAATACATTTATAGTAGAGTTTCCAAAAAGAATTTCAAGAAGAATTTTAAAACCGCGGTTTCGGTTTTAATAAATTTAAAACCGATGGGTTTCGGTTCGGTTTTGTGATAATTTATTAAATATTAAGTGTTATAGAAACAAAATCAGTTGATAATATAGGAAATGCTATATAGCTTAAATACATTATGGTAGGCTAATATACTTCTCAGTAAAGAAATAATAAAGAATAGGGTTCTCAATTGTATTATGATACCAAAAATTGTGAACTAAACCATACTAAGAAGTATTTTTACGTTCTCCAAATAGTACTATTTGAATTTTCTAATATATTGAACTTAGAATAAGGACATTACTTTGATTTAAAACTTAGCGATGGTTCAAGTGTGGAAAATTGGTACTTTTTCCTCTAATGATACTTTTTATTATATTAAATTATTTTACTGATATGCTTCTGAGTAAAGAAAGAAAGTCACTAAGCCATCTATATGTCATTGAGGGTACAAAAATAATTTGTATTTTTTCGTTCTTCGAATGGTATATGATCCTGACCGAATAAGAATCTAAAAGAGGGACTCACAGGTATTTTTTCCAACTAATAATATTTTTTGACTATTTTATAAAATTAAACCTAAAAATTCAAAATTAGGCACACGTGACTTTAGTGGTACATTTCTTTAGCATTTTCTATAAAAATGATCATGTGTGGGCATATAAAATGTGGGTCTAAATGGTACTTTTTTATTATAATAATACGTTTCGAATGTGCTAGAAGCCACAATACAATGATTCAATAAACATGAATTTAGAGGCATGTTATCCTGAATTAGCTTTAATTCACAAAGGGAGACTTAATAGTACTATTTCTTTCATCCAATTGGGGTGGCGAAGCGCACCGGGTTTAGTGCTAGTAGTATATAAATAGCTAAGAAATTCATCAGACGAAAAAATAGCACCAGGATAGAGATCGATTAAAATAAGCAAAAATTAACCGGGACAAAATTGAATTTTGTAATAATTATTATGGTTTGTAACGATCTTAACACGTTATTATTAAAAGTGAAATGATGCTGTATTTTGTTTTCGTATTTTCTGGCATAAAAAAGAAACCTCCCACCTCCTAAATAAAGATTCTAAATTTATTTTTTCTTACCCAAAATACATTCTTAAATGTTTTTGGTTTCCTTTTACCCTTTTTGTGACTATTGGCCATCTATTTTTAATAAAATTCTGTTTTGGGATATCGCATCCTGTGCTACGACATTGACCTTTTAGCTTGAAATCCAAATTTATATAAATTTATCATTCCAGAGATAATTCCTAAGGTCATAATTTCTTTGATTTATATCTGAGTATGATTTTATCAAGCATTTGATCATATAAAATTTAATTATTTATTCCACATATTCAATATATTCTTCGAATATTATATGTAGTAGGAAAACCACGATCGAACTATAATTTTAAAATCTGTGTGTTTTATTCATCTTATCTAACATTTTGGTTGAAATTGGATAAAAAAAATATAATTTGTTCAATTATTTGAGCAAAAAACGTGTTTTGGTACTTGAATGTTGAAGAATGATAATGCGGCTTTGGAAATTTTACCTTTAATAGAGGATGTTATATTGTTATTTTTGAAACTTTTCCAGGATTTAAATAATTTAAATTTTGTTCCCGTAATGGCCAGCGAATAACTGCAATAATAGTCGTCCCTTTTGACCACCGTAGAGAAAATAAAGGCCTGATTTTCGATAAGCGGTTTCGCAACCTAAAAATGTTATTTTTATTTGAACGCAATGTTTTTTAATACCATTTCTAAATATCTATAAATATTTTCTTCTGAATTCAGCTAATTTTTATATTCAGAAATCATAATTTTTGAAACTAGAGCATACATGCACAACTTTTTTGTAGAAAATGTTTTTTTTTTTTTTAAATTTTACTCAATTCGATATAAATACATTGAAATTAAAATTTTATGGCGATTTTTTAAAACGAAAACTTAAATATTATATATTTTTTATATGCTATTATATTGACTGCACAAAATCTGAGTATTTTTTAAAAATACCGTTATAAGTGATTGAATGGTGAATATTTCTTAAAGAAAACTTTACTCATAGAAGAAAGAGAGATTAATTAACGATTTTATATTATATATAATTAAAATTACTATGGAAATAAAACTATTTCCCATGTTAATTGCTTTAAGGTTCTGTGGTGCTATTATTTTGACCGGCACTGTATATCTGGATTACTAACGGTCTTATTCATAATAAAACCTTATTGTAGATTTAAAACACAAATTTGTTAACAAACTCTTTAGCTTTATAAACCTTTAATAAAGGTATTTTATTCATAAACGTTTGTTAAAGCCACAATAAGTAATGTACTGTTTTTTGTCTAATCTGGCAATGCTTCTCTGTTATTTCCCCTTTTTCGTTGTTAGTGTTGCTTGCAATTAGGATAAAATATTCGTTAATTCTCTTTTTTTAATTGTTTGTTTTTAGTATTAATACATCTTTGAAGATAAAAACTAATTTTTAGATAATAAATGTATATCAGATTCTAGTAAATTTATATTAAGCTAAAATGTATTAATATACAAACGTTTTTATATATTTTATTTTAATTATTATTAAAAGTATTCGAATGACGAATATTCTGTGATAAAATAAACATCACTGTTTTATAATTTGTTTTATTAATTTATTTTTATTGTCATTTTGTTAAATTTTAACAAAATTGAATGAATTTCTATGTGGAAACACATAATTTTAATTCCGGAGTGGGTATATTAGATTCTGTGGACCTTTTTCCACAATGTTTACACATTTAGTTACTACATGCCGTTACAGGTTAACAATAAAACAAATAAATGGCAATAAAACTCACTTGCGAACCTCATGTAGTTCACTGCCGGAGAAATATGGAACAAAATCTTATATTATTAAAGTGGACCATATTTCCCAGCGGAGTTAAAATTATGCTTATCAATTGCAATAGTATCGTCTATTATTGCAAATTTATAAAGAATTATCTTTAAAATTACCTTTTTTCAGGATAAAATGTAAAAAGAATACTTTATAGTAGGTTTAAAGAAGGGTCGAACGAACTTTAAAATTTGTACAATTATTAAAGGTTTATCAAATGTATTTTGAGCTATTAATCGTTTATGAATACAACTTTATGAAAATTTGCTTATAATTGGTTTATAAAGCTCTTGTAAATTTGTATGCATATGGCTGTTAGTCTCATAGTAATCCTAAAAATCCTTTTACTATGAACTACCATATGTACTCAATACAGTTTTGTTATGGATTTCTCACTGTTTTAAAGTTCAGAATACGGGTATAAATATGAAATATCGTTTGTGCCAAATTTATTTTAATTCAATACATTAGTTTTTTCTTTGATATATTTTAATATATATATATTAACGAAAAAAAATAGTTTTTATTGTTGAATTTTGTATTTTTTACGTTTAACTAAAATCCCGAAGTCCCGAAAAATCTCGAAATCACGAAAAATCCCGGGATGCCGAAAAATCCCGGGGTCCCGGGATTTACATTTCTAAAATCCCGAATCCCGGGATTTGTAAAACCCAGTCCCCTTTGGCATCCCTAGCAATGACGATGTTTTCATCAGCACTGATTAGTCAGCACTGACAATATTTACATCAGTGCTGATTAATCAGCTATGACACTGTTTTCATCAGCGTTGACGATGTTTTCATCAGCACTGATTAGTCAGCACTGACGATATTTACATCAGCACTGATTAATCAGCTATGACGATGCTTTCATCAGCACTGATTAGTCAGCACTGACGATGTTTTCATCAGCACTGACGATGTTTTCATCACCACTGACGATGTTTTCATCAGCACTGACGTTGTTTTCATCACCACTGACGATGTTTAAATCAGCACTGATTAATCAGCTATGACGATGTTTTCATCAGCACTGATTAGTCAGCACTGACCATGTTTTCATCAGCACTGACGATGTTTTCATCAGTACTGACGATGTTTTCATCAGCACTGATTAGTCAGCACTGACGATGTTTTCATCAGCACTGGCGATGTTTTCATCAGTACTGACGATGTTTAAATCAGCACTGACGATGTTTTCATCAGCACTGACGATGTTTTCATCAGCACTGGCGATGTTTTCATCAGTACTGACGATGTTTTCATCAGTACTGATTAGTCAGCACTGACGATGTTTTCATCAGCACTGATTAGTCAGCACTGACGATGTTTTCATCAGCACTGACGATATTTACATCAGTGCTGATTAATCAGCTATGACGTTGTTTTCATCAGCACTGACGATGTTTTCATCAGCACTGACGATGTTTTCATCAGCACTGATTAGTCAGCACTGACGATATTTACATCAGCACTGATTAATCAGCACTGACGATGTTTAAATCAGCACTGACAATGTTTTCATCAGCACTGACTTTGTTTTCATCACCACTGACGATGTTTTCATCAGCACTGACGATGTTTTCATCAGTACTGACGATGTTTTCATCAGCACTGATTAGTCAGCACTGACGATATTTACATCAGCACTGATTAATCAGCACTGACGATGTTTAAATCAGCACTGACAATGTTTTCATCAGCACTGACTTTGTTTTCATCACAACTGACGATGTTTTCATCAGCACTGACGATGTTTAAATCAGCACTGACGATATTTACATCAGCACTGATTAATCAGCTATGACGATGTTTTCATCAGCACTGATTAGTCAGCACTGACGATGTTTAAATCAGCACTGACGATGTTTTCATCAGTACTGACGATGTTTTCATCACCACTGACGATGTTTTCATCAGCACTGACGATATTTACATCAGTGCTGATTAATCAGCTATGACGATGTTTTCATCAGCGTTGACGATGTTTTCATCAGCACTGATTAGTCAGCACTGACGATATTTACATCAGTGCTAATTAATCAGCAATGACGATGTTTTCATCAGCACTGACGATGTTTTCATCAGCACTGACGATGTTTTCATCAGCACTGATTAGTCAGCACTGACGATATTTACATCAGCACTGATTAATCAGCACTGACGATGTTTAAATCAGCACTGACAATGTTTTCATCAGCACTGACTTTGTTTTCATCACCACTGACGATGTTTTCATCAGCACTGACGATATTTACATCAGCACTGATTAATCAGCTATGACGATGTTTTCATCAGCACTGATTAGTCAGCACTGACGATGTTTAAATCAGCACTGACGATGTTTTCATCAGTACTGACGATGTTTTCATCAGCACTGACGATGTTTTCATCAGTACTGACGATGTTTTACATCAGCACTGATTAATCAGCTATGACGATGTTTTCATCAGCACTGACGTTGTTTTCATCAGCACTGACGATGTTTTCATCAGCACTGACGATGTTTTCATCAGCACTGACGATGTTTTCATCAGCACTGATTAGTCAGCACTGACGATGTTTTCATCAGCACTGATTAATCAGCACTGACGATGTTTAAATCAGCACTGACAATGTTTTCATCAGCACTGACTTTGTTTTCATCACCACTGACGATGTTTTCATCAGCACTGACGATGTTTTCATCAGTACTGACGATGTTTTCATCAGCACTGACGATATTTACATCAGCACTGATTAATCAGCTATGACGATGTTTCATCAGCACTGATTAGTCAGCACTGACGATGTTTAAATCAGCACTGACGATGTTTTCATCAGTACTGACGATGTTTTCATCAGCACTGACGATGTTTTCATCAGTACTGACGATGTTTTACATCAGCACTGATTAATCAGCTATGACGATGTTTTCATCAGCACTGACGTTGTTTTCATCAGCACTGACGATGTTTTCATCAGCACTGACGATGTTTTCATCAGTACTGACGATGTTTTCATCAGCACTGATTAGTCAGCACTGACGATGTTTTCATCAGCACTGACGATGTTTTCATCAGTACTGACGATGTTTTCATCAGCACTGATTAGTCAGCACTGACGATGTTTACATAAGCACTGATTAATCAGCTATGACGATGTTTTCATCAGCACTGACGATATTTACATCAGCACTGATTAATCAGCTATGACGATGTTTTCATCAGCACTGATTAGTCAGCACTGACGATGTTTAAATCAGCACTGACGATGTTTTCATCAGTACTGACGATGTTTTATCAGCACTGACGATGTTTTCATCAGTACTGACGATGTTTTCATCAGCACTGATTAATCAGCTATGACGATGTTTTCATCAGCACTGACGTTGTTTTCATCAGCACTGACGATGTTTTCATCAGCACTGACGATGTTTTCATCAGCACTGACGATGTTTTCATCAGTACTGACGATATTTTCATCAGCACTGATTAGTCCGCACTGACGATGTTTTCATCAGCACTGACGATGTTTTCATCAGTACTGACGATGTTTTACATCAGCACTGATTAATCAGCTATGACGATGTTTTCATCAGCACTGACGTTGTTTTCATCAGCACTGACGATGTTTTCATCAGCACTGACGATGTTTACATCAGCACTGATTAATCAGCTATGACGATGTTTTCATCAGCACTGACGATATTTACATCAGCACTGATTAATCAGCTATGACGATGTTTTCATCAGCACTGACGATGTTTTCATCAGCACTGACGATATTTATATCAGTGCTGATTAATCAGTTATGACGTTGTTTTCATCAGTCCTGGTTAGTCAGCTCTGAGGATATTTACATCAGTTCTGATTAGTCAGCTATGACGATGTTTTCATCAGCACTGATTAGTCAACACTGACGATGTTTTTATCAGCACTGATTAGTCAGCACTGACGATATTTACATCAGTGCTGATTAATCAGCTATGACGATGTTTTCATCAGCACTGATTAGTCACCACTGACGATATTTACATCAGCACTGATCAGTAATCATTCAGTGCAGCATCGAATAATAATTAAGTGTATTATTACATACTCAATCATGCAAGTTATTGTGACAATCATATATATGATTGTTTTAACCATATATATTATTGCGGCACTCTACTTGTACCATCACTCTGTTAAAGATTAATTATATTATTGCTATTTTTTAAAATACTATTTTAATAGTATTTTACCAATTTTACCCGTTTTCCCCCTGTTTACCCCTTTCTGGACCAAGTATTGAAAAAAGTTATAGCCTATTGACGCTTCCAAGTAAGGATCTATCTACGTTCCAAATTTCAATAAAATCGATTCAGCCGTTTAGGCGTGATGCTCAAACAAACAAACAAACAAACTTACAAAGACATTTATATATTTATATAGATATAGATAACTAAAATTACTATGGAAATAAAAATATTTCCCATGTTAATTGGTTTAAGGTTCTGTGGTGCTATTATTTTGACCGGCACTGTATATCTGGATTACTAAGTCATTAATATAGACAACGCGATAGTAAGTCGGATCTATAATGGGTCAAAATCGGAAAAAATATTTTATAATCCGATTTTTTTTTTCAACAAAAAATTGTTTTTTTTTTATAAAATATTTTTCACTAATAAATTTACAAAAATTAAAAAAAAAAATTTTGTTCCAAAAATTAAAAAAAAAAAAAATGTTAAAAAAAATAAATTTTGAAAAAAATGTTTGCCATTACATGTGTTCACTAATAAAGTAAAAAATATATTTTTTAAATTTTGTTTACCTAAAAATATTTAAAATTTTTATTTTAAAGTATAATTTGGTGAAGGGTATATAAGATTCGGAACAGCCGAATATAGCTCTCTTACTTATTATTATATGATTCTTATTATTTTGTTTGTAATTTCCACATTTTTCATTTGCGACTCCATAAAGTGTATATGTTTATTTTGGATCCTTGAAGATAGAGTAGTGATCTGTTGAAATCGACTTTCTGAAATACCCAAATAACTTACAAACATGATTGGAACATCAATATATCAGTTAGGGTCTGCTTCTGTTGAAGGGTATACAAGATTAGGCACAATCGAATATAGTTTAGTTTCTTACATGTTTTTTACATTAGTGGCAGAAATATTAATCTCTCGCATTATTAAAAGAACACTGTGCGTGTGGTGGGAAAAATTTTACCTTCTTTAAGATGTTACATATATTTTTTTAATGATTGCTTTGACATTGAAACCTTTTTTTAGAGATTATTGAATTTCATGTCAAATTCTACATGGATTTATAGAATCTCAGTCCTTTCCCCTAACTTAAAATTACTTTTTTTAAATCTTTCTGTTAAGAAAGAGAAAGGACTTTTGCCACTTTTGCCCACAACAGAATTATGAATTGCTGCACCATTCACCTAATTAATGGTATACCATGTAATTATTTTCTATTTCACAGAATAAATAAAGTTTTGAAAATTTTAAGAACCTTGATAAGTCCTGATATTTGGACGTTATAAAATAATGTATATTTTATCACATAGTCTTGGCATTCATTTTGCGTTACAATTTTGAGTAATAATTTCAAAATAAATCTCAAATCGGAATTAACATATTTTGTTATTATACAATTTGATGTAAAGTTTTTCACTCTTTTGTTTCCCAATTATCCTTATTTTGTTTAATTCTTGTTTTTGATTTGCTAATTAGTGAATCCACCGTTCATAACTCACAGTTCATTTTGCAGTCTCTAATTACATATTATCACTCTGTATTTATTAAAAGCAATATCCTTTTTTCACCTTATTTTATATTTAAGTAGATATTTATTCACCACACTATACTTTGTTTGTTGTCTTCACTTGATTCTTTATTTTTTTATTTTGTTTAACCGACCGAACGTGCAGCCTAACAAGCTGCCAAAAGCCAACTGAAAATGTTAACACAACATAAAAAGGTTTAAGCATTTGTAATACTCCGAAAAAGAAGCCTTACATAATATTTTACATGTTTTAAACACTTTTTGTCATGGTAAAAATGCACAGAAGAAGTATAGAAACGAATAAGTGCCGCCGCCCACAGTCTATGAAAAGAAAAACTGTAGTGCATTGTACGCTAGGCGCCCATTAAAAGGTTAATTGAATTAAAAAAAGTCTTTTCTAAGCAGAGAAAAATAAAATGGAAGAAATATAATTTGCTATAAAATTCTACATTTTTTGTAATATTGAAAAAAACCTTTCTTTTTAAAGAGCATATTACTATTAAATTTATTTTATTTTTATTATTATTTGATTTCTTTTTCAATACAATATTTACAACTAAAAAAAATTCAGATTTATTTGTTTTTCTTACATATTTTTAGGGATTTTCCTTTTTTAAGAGTATGTATTTGTTTTAAATTTAAAGTTAAGAAAAAATAAAGAAAAATTATTTAATAATACAAGTATTTTTTTTTTTTTTTTTTTTAAAAAAAGTAAAATTCATCTAAACTATATTTTACAACAGACACCTACATACGTACAAGGACATTTTTCTCTTTAGATCATTATCATTATATTGCGAATCAACTGGGGTTTTTTTTTACTTAATTGTTTTAGTGTTTAGAAGCATAAATTTATGATTTAATTCTAAATAATATTTAATATTATTAAGTGTTGTTATTTTGTAAATTGTTTTTTTTTGTTTTGTTTTATTTTTATTATTTGCATTAAATTTATGTAAAAAAGTCTTTGTAGAATTTAAGTTGATTGTGTTTGTTTGGGTGTTTTTGTTTTTAGTTTGTTTATATTTTCATTTTGTTTTAATTGCACACACTAATCCATTCCTCGACATGACATTCGTCACATTCTACATTGCAGCACCATTGAAATTTACAATGACAACGTTCGGCTCGCCGTTCCTTAACTAAACTGTAACCACGGCCACAGCATAAAGACGTGCAACCATCACTTAAAGTGCTATTACGATTGCATTTGCGACCCACAGTGCCTGTAATTGAAAAGAAATATAGAAAAAATACCTGGTGAGTTTATTATACAAAAATACAATAATTTTAATTTAATGTTATATTTAGATTTTTTATGTTTTAAAATATTTAAAATTCATTTTAAAGTAACTGCTGTAACGGTTTTTGTTTTGTTGTTTGCATTAGCACAGGCATTTACCATAATTTAGCAAAGGCTATCCTAGACACATTTAATACAAATTACAGTTTGGCATCACTATTTCCTTTAATTCACTTGTATTACAATTTGGCATTACTTCTCTTACATTTTACTACTGCAAGAGTTTGGTATTTCTATTTCCTTTATTGTTCGTATAGCACAGTTAGGCACCACTATTTTTGTCAGTTTATTTAGATTTTGTTATCATAATATTAATAGGCAAGTCAATTTTTTGAGACCCCTTTTACGCTCACTCAATTTAGGCAAATATACCATTTTAAAGTCATTCACAGATGTGCACAATATATATTTTATTGAAATCGGTTCAGTTTTTTAGATGTTATGAACGTACAAAGATGTTACTAACACAAATGCAAAAAACGTGTACATGTAACCTTAAAGCTAAAAAGTAAACAAAGCAATCCCAGCGGGAAAAATATGCAGTAAAGAGACCTTCCCAAATGCCTAATTTTGTAGACAACACAAGGACTTCTAGCGAGCCAATGCCTTGCATACTTGTTAGATGGCTGAGAGAAGGCCTACTTATGATGGGCTATTTAGGAAGGGAAAATAAATAAGAAGCCAACAAGCATTTTATTGTTGTAAATTTGTAAAGGCAGTTAATCAAAGAGATGCAGAATATTTTATTTTCTAAGAGCAGAAGAGTGGAATGAGTATCTTTTAATGCCTTTTAGAAGGCCAACAAACGAAAGTCCTATCATTTTTTCCCGCTGGGATGTGTGTTTATCCGATTTGTTGTTATAAATAAGAGCAACAATTAAACAGCAATGATTTTGCTCTGTTTTTAGTGAGAGTTGTTATAGAAAACAAATAAGAAAAAAAAGGGAAAAGAATTTAATAATTTGGAGTCACTTAAACAAATATTTTTCAGAAATCCATTAATATTTGTTTATTTTACTACGATAATACATATTAACACATATTTTAGCTATTTGTGTTTTTTCATTTAAGTTATTTGTTATATGTACAGTTAAAAATTGATTCCTAAATTATGGAAATATTAAGTTTTAATTTTTTTTTTTTTAAATTATAAATTTTTCATGCTATATTTTAACAATTATTTACAAAAGTTCTTTATTTTTTCACTGTCTACACAAGAAATGACAGCTTAAGAGTGTCTTAAACCAAATATGGTTATGTTTTCGTAAACAAATTAATTAAACAGGTTTTACTGAATAAAAATATTGCTTTTTATAGGAGTTTAGCATGTTAATCTGTCATTGCAATTTATTAAGTGACAAATATAATTAATATTTAAAATTGTTGTTACTTATAAGACGAATGTTAAGATTCCAAACAAAAATTTTAAATGTGGTTGAGATTTTTCACGATTTGTTTTTCTTGATTCGAGACATTTTATTTCAACAAAATGAAATGATTTTTTGTTTGTATTTTTGTTACTAAAATATCATTTATAATAATGATTTTATTAGGACACTAAATTCAAGTTGCAAATCGATAGCAACCTGTTATTAATTATAAAAGTAAAGAAAGTCCTGTTTGGTATGAGAAACTTCAAAAAGACCGTTTAAAAGGGAAATAATAGGGTTCATCAGATAATCGAATTTTCATTTAAAAATTAGTTTTTTTTAAATGAAAATTCATCAAAGAAATCTATTTTGCGTACAAAAAGAATTTTCATCCGATTCGAATTCGAAACCAATTTTACATAAAAACTCGATCATAAAACAAAAATACAGTGGATTGCCGGCGATACTGGCAAGATTAGAAGGCTACAAAGGAAAATTACAATGGATTATTTTTCGGTTTTATACCCTTCACTATGAGTGGCATGGATATAGTATATAAGTTTGTCATTCCGTTTGTAATTTTTACATTTTTCATTTGTGACCCTACAAAGTATATATTCTGGATCGTTTTAGATAGCGCAGTCGATATAGCCATGTCCGTCTGTATGTTGAAATCAACTTTCCGTAGCCCCCAAATAACTTACATATATGATTCATACATTAATATATCGGGAATTCTTCCGGCTCGATTGCTATTTAAAATCGAGAAAATTGGCCCACAAATCGCTGAGATATAAGGAAAAAACCGGGACAACCTCTATTTTTGGCCTATTTTTGATCTATATCTCGATTACTAAGTCATAAATATAGACAATATGGATATCTAATGATAGATATTTCAAAGTCCATTGCAACGATGTATATAAGGCTATAGCAAGTTGGACCTACAATGGGTCAAAATCAAAAAAAATATATTTTAACTCGAAGTTAAAAAAAAACATTTTTTTCTTATAAATATTTTTTCACTAATAAATTAAAAAAGAATAATTTTAAAATTAAAGAAATATTAAAAAAAAATTTGGAAAAAATTTAAAAAAAACTATTTCGAAAAAAAAAATTGAAAAAAATTTTTAAAGAAATTAAAAAAAGATGTAAAAAAAAGAAATTTTTTAAAATTTTATTTTAAAGTATAGTTTGGTGATGGGTATATAAGATTCAGCGCAGCCAAATATAGCTCTCTTACTTTTTTTTTTTTTTTTGGAATTAAAGACTTGTCTATGGGTTGGGATATGTTATGTACAAAATATCAAAAATTTGATTTTGTTTTCATGAAAATTATATTGTTTTCAACTCATACAAATTCTGGCGCTGATTTATTTTTTTATTTGTAATGATAACGGAAATAAATTTGTGTGATTTTTTATATTTTATTTTCCATATAAATTATCACTTGACGCTGGGATTTAGAAACAAGGCCCTAAATTCTTAGCTTCATTCAAAGGCTTTTACTTAAACCGAATTCACTTAATGCTGAATTAGTTCATAATGAAATGAATTAATAAAAAAATTCGTTCAATATTTTAAAGATTCTATGTTTTTATTTGAAATCTAAGCCAATTTGGTTTTTATAATCATATATGTAAAATTTTCTACAGCTAATTTGTAATGAACAAATATTATTAATACTTTGTTTATTTAATACCTATGTAATTTATTGCATTTAAAACCTATTTTATAAATAATGAATTTTTAAAGGAATGATTAATTATTTCGTTATGATTTTTATCCAACCTTTCATGTATAAATAAAGTAAATTTTGTAGAATCCATAAAATTCAATTAAATTTCATTGAATACATGTTTTGTCCGTAACTGTTTAGTAAGAAAACTCTACTATTTTTATAACATAAATAATAATGGTTATAAACGCCAAATTAGCGAAGACAACAACTTTCACTGCTTTCATATTCACCACTGTTATACTGTAAATAACTACAACAACAACACACACACACACACTTACTAAACAAACGAGACTTGGCATCACTTTTTTACTCTCTTTCTCCGTTACATCGTTTTGTTTACTTTTGAACATAACACAGACAAAATTTGTGATTAATTTTACATTTTTTTAAAAACGTTACCATAAAAAAAGTATTAAATGTTTTAACTAATAGTTAACTAATAGACTTGAAAATGCGGAATTTTTGAAAAAGTTTATAATTAATTTTTTAACATTTGTACAATATAAATTTATTTAAAGTACATATGTATATAATGGCCATTGTTAGCTATGTCCTTTTCCCATCTTTCTGGCAACATATGGATTGCGAGCCAAAAGAACTGATAATCTTTTGAGGCCAAGAACGAATAAAGCCAATTTCGGCTACTCTGTTCTGAAGTGCAGTGTATTCCAGAGGGAGCATTCTGCATCGATCGAAACAAATATTAGTTGGACGGGGAAACTACAAGGCGTGTGAGGCAAAACTTCCAAACCACTTCTTTCAAAATTTTTTTAAGAGGTAGTGCAACATGTGGCCTAGCATTGTCATGATGGAATTTACGGTTTCATGTCTGGCCGCATATTCTGGCCCTTTTTTGGCCAATGCTTGCTTCAAACGAATCAGTTGGGTTCGGTACAGATTCCCTGTCATGGTCTGGTCAGATTTCAGCAGCTCATAATAGATAGCACTCTTTTGATCCTCCCCTGTTATTTTGATATTTTGCTTTGGTGTCGATTCGGCTGATTGGCAGGGTTCACATACGATCTCTTACGCTTCGAGTTATCGTAATGGATCCATTTTTCATCGCCAGTAAAAGGGTTATACCTATTATGAGCTGCTGAAATCTGACCAGACCAACACAGGGAACATGTACCGAACGCAACTGATTCATTTGAAGCGAGCATTGGGCGAAAAATGCCCGTAATATTCCATAATGATAACGCTCGGTCAAATGTTGCAATATCTGTAAAAGAGTATTAAAAATGAAGTGGTTGGTAAGTTTTGTCTCCCAACAGAACACTCTTTCTGGGATATGCTTCACTTTGGAACAGGGTATCCAATATTGGCATGATTCAAAAGATGAGCAATTCTTTTAGCTCAGAATGATGGGAAAAGGTCATAGCTAACAATGGCCAAGACTTTAAATAAATGTATATTGTACAAATGTTTCAAAATAATAGCTAAACATTTTAAAAAACCCCCCATTTTTAAGTCATACACCAATAATACTCATTATTGTAGTCTGTAGCGCGACTTTATTAATTTCTTAATTTATTTTAAAATCTTCAAAAATATTATTTCTTAGAAACTTTTCTCATCTTAAATCAACCACCAATTACGGCTACTAAATCTAACGTTTAATAAATTTAACAATATTTTGCTACTTAATAAAAACAATTTATTAACTACTAACTGACTAATTAACTGCCTTTTTGGTTGGTCGGTCGTTCGGTCGATCGATTGATTGTTTATTTATTTTGTTATTGTTATTGCTGCTGTTGTATTTTGTTTTTTTTTGTCTCTCTGCCAATGCATATTAAATTTAAATAGCGTTTATTTATTATTAAATTAAACGCAAATAAAAAATACAGCAACAAATTGCATTTAATTTTTAATAACAAATACATGAATGAAATATAAAATACAATTTATTATTAAATAATTAACACTTTTTTTTAAACTGCAATCTGTCAATTTGCAACAGTAACAGCATGAGTTACGAGTTTTTTTTTTTCTGTAAATTTTTTCAATTTTTATTTTCTTAGTAGATATCGAGATGTACTTTGTGTGTACACTGGGAAAATATGACGATTATTTAAATATATTAGAAATTTTGTTATAAAGCAACACAGTTTTAAATTGGGAAAATACAGAAATTCAGAGTACTACAGCAAAACCCCTATGGTTTGTAGGTAAATTTGTATCAATATATAAAATCAAATCTATGTTTTGCTGGAATGTACTATTTGGAGAAAGGCCCATTGTAATAAGAAGTAGAGAATGATAGTGCATTTTTACAAATTATCTCTTCTAATAACACTTTGCTGCAATATTATTTTTCCGGAGAAACAATCCAACAAGTGCCTCAATCGACTTAAGGCTCTCCTTGTGCCTATTGCCTTCGATCGTTCTCCAGCCTTTGGACTATATTACTCCATACACAGAATTTGATAGGGTGTTCAAGGTCTTGATTCCCTTCAGGAGTGAGTGGGATAGGGGTAATCTCGTGTACGAATACGACACTAGAATATATACAGACAGTTTTAAAATGAGCTGTGGTGTTAGTCTGGCGTTTTCTGTGACGAACTTGGGGTAGGCATATCATATAGTCTTCCGAATAAGTGTAGTATTTTCCAGGCGGAAATTTATGCAATCATGGTAGCTTGCAATACACTTCATGATCATCATTCTCCTGGCAAAATAGGTATCTTTGTTGACAGTCAGGCAGCACTTCTCTCACTGAAAGTCTACACAACTTCATCTTCATTAGTCAGGCAATGTAAGAATTCTCTGTCAAGGCTAGGTCGACTATCTGACATTACTTTGGTTTGGGTCCCTGTGCACAGAGACCACTACGGTAATGAACAGGCAGACGAACTAGCCAGAATGGGATCTGCCTTAGAGACTTCCAATCTGGTCTCAGTAGTAATTCCACTGGGGACTATCAAAGGTATTATCTTCAGACACTTTCTTACAAAGGCTGAGAATAGATGTCGAAATTTAGACACATGTAGGCTAGCCAAGTTGATGTGGCCATCTTTTAACGAAAAACGTACTATGCAACTGATAACCCAGAATAGAGGGGATATATCAAGGTTGCTGGCAGTATTAACGGGACACTGGACGTTAGGCAAGCATGCAAATCGCCTGGTACTGCCTTTTAACGACCATTGTCGGAGTTGTAAGGATAGGGAAAAAGAGGAAACGATTTTCCGCCTACTCTGCGAATGCCCAGCCCTAAGTGTCATGAGACATACATGCATGGGCAACTAAGTTAGGTTAGGTTTCCAGAAAGTAGAAGAACAGCTCATGTGGGTCCAAGAAATGATCCCTTTGTGTTACCTGAAATTAGAAGTTAGAAAGAAAGAGGGGCAGATAGATATGAAAAGAAAGAAGTGGAAGATTGAGTAGTTAAGAAGAAGGAAGAGAGAAGGAGATTTACAACAGTTGCATATCAATAAGATAGCGGTTATTAGGTTACACTCTAGAGGTTCCCATATCTGGTCCTATTAACCAGTTACTACTCCTTATAAAGGCGTTGATGCCCTCAAGCCTCATATTCGAGAGCTCAGAAAGACTATTTATGGAACGGTGTCCCAGAAACCGTAAGCGTAAATCACCTAATGCCGGACAGTGACAAAGAAGATGAAAAATGGTTTCATCCTCCTCCTTGTTTTGACAACTTCTACAGAAGTCGTTGTAGGGCAAGCCAAGTCTCCTCGTATGGTTGCCAAAAGTGCAGTGTCCGGTAATGACCGCATACTGGGCAACTGACTATCCTTGGTGAGGTAGCCGGGTCTATACTCAATGACCTACCGAAATATCTTTAATCTTGTTGACAATAGTTCTCTGAGAAGGTTAAATGCCCTGGGATTATTCTAGACAAAATCGTATGCTTGAATAGTCATGAGTTCTGCACTATCGGAATAATGCCCGTAATTTCAACAAATAGATATCTACGGTGTAAAATACCCAGTAGATAAATTTACCTAAACGGTAACTTGACATTGATTTCAAATCAATATCTACGTGTAAAAATTACCAAATATTTTTACTCCATAAGTAACTAAGCACTGATAGATATCTATTTGTTGAAATTACGGGCATAAGGTCTCTTGTTTTATTTGCATATCCATTTGGGATCATGAGAACTTGTCCAACCTTTGCCAAGGAGCTATTTTTCACATTCCAACTTTGCATATATTGGTAAAAGATGAGGCATGTAAATGTCCAATTCAATTAAAAGTCGGAAATAGGGATTTGTGGTCCAGAATGATCCTTCATCATGAAAACCGAAGGAGTGTTAGTAGGCAGACTATTTTTGAGTTAAATCAACTAATTTTAAAGCCCCATTACGAATTCTGAAAACCAGCGAAATACTTTAACTGAAAATGGTTCAAACTCAACGAAGTAAACCATGATAGAATTATGAAAACGTGTTAAATACTGTGTCCCATGCAGGTTATTCAAAACTAAACGATTCTATTCCGAAAACCAACGAAACACGGTGATTCCGGATGGTCCTTCATCAGTTAAAGCCGAAGATAGGTTGGCCGCACACTGTGGTTGAGTTCATCCATAGTTTTAGCAAAGCTTTTACAAGATTCTTCCTGCTGCGAGCTAAAATTACTATTGAATTCGAAAACCATCGAAATATGTTGATTCAGGATGTTTGCTTAATGGCGAAACGCCAAAGAGAGTAATAATTTTGAGTTAATTCAACTGATTTAGAGACTATGATTAAATTCGGAAAATGTTGACTCGGATTGGTCCTTCCTTAAACAAAGTCATCCGCAAGTGAACAACGATAGAATTCGGAAAACCAGGAAAATATGGTGGTTCAGGATGGTCCTTCAAAACCTAAATTCAAAGCGAACTGAATCAATCGGTGTTATTGTGTTAATGCAACCAATTCGATTTGCGGTCCAACTGGACTTGGTGGAACGAAGTGGCCGATCAAGTATGGGATATGAGATAATGTTGATAGTTCTGTGGGACCGAAACCCTTCTTTGGCATACCTAATGAATGTGTCAGAGAAAAGACTGGCTCCTGGGTTGAATCGGAGTTTCTTTGCCATTAGATAACTATATGGGCTTAGAGCTAAGGAGTTAATCTAAAGAAGCTACGAGTACTATTGCTTATCGGGCGATCTTTTGACATGGGATTGTTTACTGGATATTGTTGTCTTTATACCATTAGAAACCTCATATCATGTACTCTGTAACTGCCACCTGCTGGGACCATCATACAACGATATTTCTTTGGGGACCTTAGCTTCCAGAAAAGCTTTAAATATCTCACCACAGGGAATTTGAGATCCTTTGGCTGGTGCTTACGGCCTAAAGTGTCACAGAGAGCACCTGACATTATTACATTTGTGACTTTTAATTAAATCTAACCCCCATTTCAATTCACAACAATTGCCCTCTACAATTTCTTTGAGTGTTTACTATATTTTTTGCCAACTGTATGTATATTTACATTTTGTTCAATATTTTTTTATCTTTATTTATAACGAACGCCATTTATGAGGTGTGTATGACTGTTAGTAAGCATTTACAGAGTGGTGGTGGGTCGTGTAAAACAAAATCCAAAAAAAACGAAAAATAAATATTACAAAAAATTAATGTTAAATCGGTGTTGAAAGTTTTAATTTGTTGTTGCTGTGTGTTTTTGCATTTATTTATTTATGTATATTTTTACCCGCTTCAAGAGGTGTTTATTAATTTTGTATTTTTTTTGCGCGCCACACATTCATTTTGTTTTTATACACATTTTATTACAGCGAATACGAAATGAAGAGAACGTCAAAAGACCGAAGGAGTGGAGGGATAAAAAAAATAAAAATAAAAAAGTAAGCAAAAACTGTTTTGCATATTTCATTAATAAGCCTGTCAATTGAAGTGTTTATTAGCATGATATTGCACGTTTAAATTAAATGTATTTCTCGTTGGCAATTTGTTATCAGCAACAGCAAGTAATAATAACAGCATTTTCAATTAATCATTTATTAATTAAGTGGTGTTTGCAGCCAATTAAATGCACAACAACATAGTAATACTTAAATACTTACTTAGTAATATAATTATATTTTTTGTATAACTGTAGTAAACTTACCCAAAATATCCGCTGAAGGATCTTTCTCACAAAAATTTGGTGATCTTTGATAGTAGAACAATGATGTCTCTAATTTCCGGGCAGATCTTTGAGCATTCTTTTCCGTATTCACTTTTGTATTCGAGGGCCTCTCGTGTCGTTCATTGGTCCGTTCGGTATTGGTAATACCGTTGTTGGATTTTTTATTACGTGATCTTTTTAGCACCACTATGGGTTCTCCATTGCCTAAATTTGACTGATCGACCAGTAGAGCTCGCCGAAATTGATGTTTTAATACTTTACCGACTACATGAAAGTCTGGAGCAGATTTCCAGCAAGTCTTTAACTGACAGCTGCCGGACATGCCGTGACATTTACAGCGAAATTCCATGTTGTTTGAAACGGCCTGAAAAAAACATTTAAAGTTTGTATAAGTTCAATCACTACGGATTTATTACTGCTGTTTAGGGAATAAGCAAATATAAAATAGCTGCATTGTTTTACAAAACACTCTCTATAAATATCTGTTTTTGTATTACTGTGCTCACTCTAATGGAGATAACCCAGAGCAAAACGATTTCAGAAAGACATAAGCATCAACAATTCTATGTTGCTCTATAGACATGGTGATTACATGTTGGATTTTTGGACAATCAGGCAACCGATTGATTTAAATGTTTAGAAACGAAATTCTATTATTAGATTCTGAAAGTCTTGCAAGACCCATACAATCGATTGCTGTTAAGTTTTGAGCTAATATACATATAAATGTTGATACAAGGATTTTTCCTCATTAGCGGTAATAAATCTTCAATGTAATATTATATGCCTACACCTAGACTTCACTATAAAATATTAGCTGCCGCATATTTTGGCATAAGAATTGATTTTAGAGGACATTCACTAACGATTTTGTACGATCGGGAAGATATTTCTCTGGAAGCGAGGTACGACCAATATTGAATTCATAAACCCAGGGAGGTAGGTTTTATCATTATAAGTTGGCGAGTTGATTGGCAATTAAATCAGAATATTGAATACATTTTTCAACGACTCTTAGTGGTAAATTTGGAAAGTCTTTGAAGCGGGAATATGCTTCACTTCTACTTAGTAATTGTGGTTATTTTACCAATTTTTGACGATTATTACAATGTTAATCATAGAGGAAAAGACAGTTGAATTGGGATAACCTCCAAAAGGCGATATAAGGTTCTGTGATGCATGATTTTTTTTTTTTCAATTTTATTTTTTTATTTATTGTATCTTCATTATTTAATGAACTAACAACTAGTATTTCAAATCTTATATCTAATAATTATAATTTAATTAGTCCAGCCAGTGCCGGACGAAAAATTGTTTAATCGTTGTTGCTTTGATTAAATAGGCATTCTTCCTTCTAGTCTTTGGATTAGGTCTGCTGTGTCCCTCCTTCTTAATCGAGTGTGGCCACGGTTATCTAATATGTTGCGGGCCAGTGGGTTTGGGTGAATTTCAAGTTTTTTTTAAATATTTTTCCACATTTTTCGTGATCTCAGTTTTTACAAGGGGCACGTTTAGATCTTTGTGTATATTCGCGTTTTTGATATACCAGGGGGCAACTGTGATCATTCTTAAAAACTTGTTTTGGCGTCTTTGGATTTTTTCTACATTTGACGCTGAGGCCGTGCCCCATAGCTGTATGCCATACCACCATATCGGTTTTATGATCATGTTATAAAGTAGAAGTTTGCAATCTAAACTAAGCGTAGAGTTTCTGCCAATGAGCCAATTAATTTGAATTGATTTCAATTTCATTTGAGTTAACTTTGCATCTATATGGCTTTTCCATGTAAGACGACGATCGAGATCTATTCCGAGGTACTTAACTTCCGATTGTTGGATTATTGTTTGGTTATTGATATGAATAGGGGGGCATGATTCTCTACGTACTACTATTTTTAAAAAAAGTAGTATTTCTACTACTATTTTTAAAAAATGTAGTATTTCTACTACTATTTTAAAAAAAAATAGTATTTCTACTACTATTTTAAAAAGAGGAGTATTTTTACTACTTGTTTTAAAAAAGGTAGTATTTCTACTAGTATTTTTTAAAAAAATAGTATTTCTGCTACTATTTTAAAAAAGTAGTATTTCTACTACTATTTTTAAAAAAAGTAGTATTTCTACTACTATTTTTTAAAAAAGTAGTATTTCTACTACTATTTTTAAAAAAGTAGTATTTCTACTACTATTTTAAAAAATAGTATTTCTACTGCTATTTTAAAAAAGTTGTATTTCTACTACTATTTTAAAAAAAAGTAGTATTTCTACTACTATTTTTAAAAAAAGTATTTCTACTATTATTTAAAAAAAATAGTATTTCTACTACTATTTTTAAAAAAAGTAGTATTTCTACTACTATTTTAAAAAGCAGTATTTCTACTACTATTTTTAAGAAAAGTAGTATTTCTACTGCTATTTTTAAAAAAAGTAGTATTTCCACTACTATTTTTAAAAAAGGTACTATTTCTACCACTATTTTATAAATGAAGTATTTCTACTACTATTTTTAAAAAAAGTTGTATTTCTACTACTATGCATGATGATCACCAATAAACACAAACGAAATATGGATAACCGGAAAGATGAAACGACATAATAGGCGTTATTATAACGATTTCGCAGCAACATCACGATATTTGTCCTGGAGCGAACAACGATAACGATTGTATTCGAAAAGCCAGTGATCCAGAGTTTACAAGTTAATTCAATAGATTGTGGTAAATCTTAAGACAAGTTCAGCTGGAAGATCCAGATTGAATATGGACAATCAGTTAACACATTTTCCCAGGATGAGTCTTCTTCACCTTCAAAAAACTAACAAAACAGGAGGGTCCAGAATGGTCCTTATAAGTTCAAATGTTGTTGATTTAAAATATCTTTACAAGATTCATCTTGGAACGAACGATAATTATAATTGAATTTGGAAAAACAAAAGGAGAAAACGTATCCGTTGTGGCAAATTAATGTTAAATCCATCACTGAAAAATTCGGTCAAGCGATCTATTATCTCTGTGCAGCGAAACTTGGTAGCTCAAAATGATCCTTCATCGTGAAAAGTGAAGGAGAGTTATAAACCAACTAATTTCGAATGACGGCAATGGTGGAATTCTGAAAACCAGGGAAATACGTTGACTCGTAATAGTTTATCCTTAACGAAGTCATCTTCAAGTGAACAATGATAGAATTCGCAAAATGTGCGAAATACTGTCTCCCATTGCAGGTTATTCATAACTAAACGATTGAGTTCCGAAAACCAACGGAACATGGTGATTCCGGATTGTTCTTCACACTGTGATTGAGTTTATCCATAGTTTTTGCAAAATTTTTACAAGATTCTTTCTGCAACGAAGGAAAACTACTACTGAATTCGAAAAACGATCGAAAAATGTTGGTTGAGGATGTTCCCTTAATGGCCAAACGCCATAGAGAGTAATTACGGAGACTACTACGAATATCATGATTTTATTAAGGCAACCAACGACGACCATGATTAAATTAGGAAAATCATCGAAACATGTTGGTTGACGATATTTAGAGTAATTACGCAGACTACTATTGAGTTAATTCAACTGATATAGCTTACAATTCACACCGTTTCTTCGGAAAATGGTCCTTCCTTAAACAAAGTCATCCGCAAGTGAACAACAATAGAATTTATATATCCAGGGAAACACGTTGGTTCAGGATGATCCTTCAAACCCAAAATTTAAAGCGAACTGATTCAAACAGTGTTGTTGTGTTAATGCAACCAATACGAAGTGGAACATTCGTTTTGTATAAACATGATTTAATTCAGATAACCAACGACTAACATGATTGAATTTGGAAAACAGCGAAATATATTGACTCGAACAAAGTCATCCTTAGGTGAATAAACGATAGATTTGGGAAAACCAGCAGAACTTAATAGTCCCATATGTTTATTCACAACCAAAAGTCAAAGCGATTAATTTAAATACTGTTCTTGTCTTAAGACAACCAATTCTAAGACTGATTCGATGGACCTACAACGTTAGAATTTAAATGCTTCCTTAACTCCTAACGCTTCTCTAGTTCAGGGTTAAAAATATCTCTTCCTTTTCAAAATGAAAACAACTTTGTCATGTAAAATACAAAAGTATACATATTTCTTTTCTTACGAAATTTACTTACTATTCTCCCAGCATGATTATTGTGCAGGTTTATTTTTGATTGTATATCGCCTGCCTTTTCTCTGCAATCCAAGAAAAGCTTTGAAAATTCCACACCAAAATCCATATTGTGCGAACAACCACCCCATTTCCAACGGCTGGCAATTTTCGATCGTTCATACTTCTTTTCATCTTCGGCCGTTAAGATTTGATTCGTCTCCAGATACTGTAGAAATTGTTTCTTCTCCTTGTCTAGACTTTGGCGAAGATTTTTATTCAAGGTTTTGCGATTCACCGAAGGATCACAACCACACGACATTAAACGTCCTTGGCTGCAGGCACGAGCTACACTGTGTGCCACTCCGGCAGCGGATATGGCAAATGCAAAAGCACTTTCTCGGTAGCCTGTAAGAAGAAAAGAGAAAGTTATTACATAAAGCTTTTGCTAACAATAAGTAGTATTTTTGTTCCAATTTGAGCTGTTAATTTTATTGAAACTATTTAACCACTATTCCAATTAATTTACTAAAATCCTCAAATTATAGAAAACTGTTTCTGTGTCTTGTTTTTTTCCTCTACTTAAAAAATATTTGAGCTGCTTGAATATCTTTTAAGGTATGGCTACTTGTCGTTCATTCCTGTGGTTGCCTCTGTAGTGTGAAAATGAAATCAAAACATACAAACAAAAAAAAAAAGAAGGAAAATGACCTTCTTGAAAATGTTAAGAATGCCCTTCTACTTTATTTGCACTGCATATTAAACAAAGCCAAGTAGTGGAGTAACACATGCAGTAAACTTACGCTTTTATACTAATCTCCTGATGCCAACCTTAACGTTTCCCATGGGATTTGTTTCACAGCATATTTGCGGCACTATTTTGTTTTTAGAGCTGAGCACAGTGCAGCAAACTTTTGAAGATCGACCAACAACAAAAGGCAAAACATGGACACACAAACGAATAAACAAACATAATTCCACAACATGCCAAAAAAAGAAAAAAAAAGGGAAAAAAACAGTGTCAAAAGACACATTTCAGTAAGTGTGACATGCCGTTCTGGAGGTTTAACGTGTGGCCGCTGGAATAGTCAGTCGATCTTTTTCTTTAAACTTTAATGTTGGTTTTGAACTGCCTACATATAAAGCTGACTAAAGAGTTCTTGGTTACATTGTAAACTGTTCACATAATACGTACGTAAATGATTGTCATTTTACTTTTGCTTTGTTACGCATTGTCACTAACGTACAGAAAACTCCAAAAAAGAAGTCACTACAAGGACATCTAAAATGCAATAATTTCCCATCTTTATGCTCCAGTCCATTTAAAGTGTGTTTTTACACCAAAATACTCACCCGTCTCCAAACACACAAAAAAATGTGATGAATCTCTCTAAAGTGGTAGGTAGGTAGGTAGGTAGGTAAAGTAGTAGAGTAGTTTTAGATATTGTGTGTAAAATAGTTTTACGTATTGTGGAAATATGTACTAACTAAGATTATCTTAAGAATTTGTCTACATTTTTCTCGTACACGACTAATTAAAAAAATGTTCAGTTAACTGTCTTTGGAAAAACGAGTGACTTGACTGCAAGCAAATATCCCATCCCATCCCAAGATGCAAAACTTCAATCCTTAAGTGTTTTAAACCTAGAACAAATACTTGTAATTATTTCCATATCTTATTTGCTGTTTGTTTGTGTGTGAGAGAGAGGAAAACAAAACAAAAAAATAAAACCGAAGTTGTATTTCCATTTAAATCGTTCATCTGTCATTTAAATCGCTTGGAAAGATATTTTCAAAGAGACAACTTCTATCTTTAAGATACTCGTATCAAGCAAACATCTTGAAATCGTCGTTGTCGTCATCTCGTATTCGTTAGCATGAGAGCGGTTAAATAGCGTTTAGCATATCTTTAGCTTTATTTTTTTTTTTTGGTTTATTTGCTTTATTTCTCCTTCTTAGTAGAACTTTAACTTGTATTTACTACTTGTTTAAAGATTTTTCTACAAAGGTAGACGGGGGGACTTTATAGGGCGTTCTGTGAAGGGCCTTCATGGTTCATGTTTCAATTGTAGGATAAAGTTTGGATAGGTGTGTTCCAACATGTCAATAATGGTGAAAAATAATTTTGTAACTTCTTCAAATATGTCTGCTTTTTCGAAATGTTTAGGATTATGTTTGAAAACAAGTAGTTGGAGCTGGAAATACGAGATATCGACACTGATATTTCAAGATCGTCATGTTTCTTTTTGTGAAACTGCAACATGCATGGACATGTCTTTCATGAACCAGCCTTGGAAAGTTAAGACCATCGTACTTTTTTGATAGTATTTTAATTTAAAGCAAGTAAGAGAGCTATATTTGTGCTGTGCCGAATCTTATATACCCTTCACCAAATTATACTTTAAAATAAAATAATTTTTTTTTTTTAAATTTCTTAAAATTTTTTTTCGAAATGTTTTTTAAAAAAATTTTCCTATTTAAAAAAAAAATTTTTTTTTAATTTATTAGTGAAAAAAATGTATGACAAAAAAATATTTTTTTTTTTTTTAAAAAATTCGGGTTAAAAAATATTTTTCTTGATTTTGACCCATTGTAGGTCCAACTTACTATAGCCTTATATACATCGTTGCAATGGACTTTGAAAAAATATCGTTAGATATCTATATTGTCTGTATTTATTACTTAGTAATCGAGATATAGACAAAAAATAGGCCAAAAATAGAGGTTGTCTCGGATTCATATCTCAGTTATTTATTGACGGATTTTGCTGATTTTAAATAGGAAACTTCTCGAAAGCATGGCTGACAGAATTAATGAAGATTTGGATCCCGAAGATATCTGGGGTCTTCAGAAAATTGATTTCAACAGACAGACGGACATGGCTAAATCGACTCCGCTATCTATAAGGATCTAGAATATCGGAAAAATTATATTGTGGAAATTCGGAAAATTATATTGTGGAAATTACAAACGGAATGACAAACTTATATATACCCTTCTCATGAAGGTGAAGGGTATAATAAGTTGGTACTACCGTGAGTACTTTATTACTCTCAAATTATTTTCAATTCTGTTTATTTTATGATGAATTTGGGTCATTCAAATCGAGCTAAATATGGGGTAATGGTAATGTTTTATATAGTTTTTTTTTGTAAAAACGAGTTTTGATGATAAATTGATTTTTTGGTGAAAACTGTTTATGTGAAAATACAGTTTTTAGTGAAAATCCGGTTTTTAGTGAAAATTAATGTTTTCTAAAATTCGGTGATTTATTGTTAATCCATTTTATTACTTTATATCCATTAAAACTTTATGTGGTGAACTCCGATTTTTAAGTGAAAATTAAATAGCACATAAGGCCTGAGACAAATGTTTAACATACATATATGTTAATAAAAATGAAACCACTAAACTTACAGTTTTTAATCTTTTTTTATTTGATTGAAATTATTGTTACAATTTACAAAAAAAAAAAAATATTTTTATAGTTCTAATCACTAATGATGAGATTTTGAACCTTTTTCGAAAACCCTTCCATTATGGTTTTTATAGTGATTTCTGTCACTTTGTTCGAACAGGTTGTCCATCTCCGTTTAAAATCTACCACACTTTTGGACACCTTTTTTGTGCTCTTCAATTCTCTTTTAACAAGAGCCCAATATCTCTCCACTGGACTCAGCTCCAGGCAGTTTGGAGGAATTGCCTCTCTTGGTACAAATACTACATTATTGGTCTAGTACCACTCAAGACCTTTGTTACTATAGTGACAGATGCCAAATCAGGCCAACAATAAGTGGACACATTAAGAAGTCTTATGAATGGAAGCATCCTTTTTTGTAAACATTCCTTAATGAAAATTTCGGTATTTATAGAGCCCTTTGTAACAAATGTTTGGCTTTTTTGCCGCAGCAGCATATTGCTTGCCATACCAAGAACTTTTTGGGAAATTTTGTCTGCTTTTGGGTCCTAAACTTTCCTTCAACATTCCCTTGAACATCAGCAACATCAAAATTTTGACCCGGAAGCTGCGAAAAATCTGCCAGAACATACGTTTCGTCATCCATTATGCAGCAGGTATATTTTTTGTATACAATTTGGCTTCAATTTCCGTGCTCTGTCTTTGGCCTCTAATTTTTTAGCATAGTTCCTGTCAGGAACTTTTAGAGCCTTGTATGCTTTTAAACCTTCATTGACTTTTCATACCAAATAGTACGAGTACTGACCTAACCGGGCTGCTTTCCTACCGGATGTGTTGGGAGCTGTTTTGAAAATGCTTTGTATATTTTTTTTTGGGTTAAAAGTTTTAACGAAAAACGTGTGTTAAGAATTTTACGATCTCAGTCCTTATATGTAATTTTGATATGTCTAGGGTAAACAACAACAACATTTTTTTGCTTCGAAAATTTCGAAATTTTGTACCAACAAAGCGTCACATGAGGGAATTTTTGCATTACTTCTTTAATTTGAAAAGGGTACCACTGAAACACATCGATTGCTCACCAAAGCTTATCGTGAATGTGTTCCGAATAAGCGGGCAGACAACGCTCGGCCACATGTTGCAATACCTGTTAAAAAGTATTTAAAATGAAGTGGTTGAGAAGTTTTGCCTCTCCCGCTTTATAGTCCACCCCATGCCCTGCATCGATCGAAACAACTATTTGTTTCGATTGATGCAGAATGCTCTTTCTGGGATACGCTTCAATTTGGAACACAGTATACGAAATTTGTCTGATTCGTTCGTGCCCTCAAAAGATGAGCATTTCTTCCGGTCGTCTAAAACAATTGAGTTTTGAGCAATTAATACTTCGATTGGTTGGTAAACTGAATGATTATTTATCAACATGTCAATGTTACCGTGTTATTCACTTAACAGCTTCAACACAACAATGTCAAATCAGAATACATCAATTGTCAATCTCCCCACATCTATAATCACATCGCTCGACTTACATAATCACTTAGTAGACGATCCTTTCTTTATTGGCATTTAGAAGAGGGAGATATATTTAAGCTTGAATATCATCACAAATTTAATTTTTCGATTATACACTAAAATAAAATTTCTAATGGATCAGAGTAGACAAAAGTTTTGCTATATAATTAACAACAATAGTCTCATCTCTTCTTTTTTCACATCAGCCATTGATCATGACATTGTGAGTATTCTTATGTCGTCTCCTACTTAAGTGTTTCAGTAAGCTCCCAAAACAATTATTTAATTGCTTTATATAAAGCATAGACATTCTAATGATTTCGAACAATATAATAACCCTCTTAATTTGGCAACCTTTGCCTGCCTTCTTTTGATCAAACACGCAGAAAAAAAATATGGTTATATATTGTTAAAAATGTTGAAATAGTTACAGTAAACATGCACAAATGTTGAAATGGTTACAGTAAACATGCACTGTAACCATTTCAACATTTGTGCATGTTTACTGTAACCATTTCAACATTTGTGCATGTTTACTGTAACTATTTCAACATTTTTAACAATATTATCACGGTAACTATTTATGGTAACAATAATATGGTTAATTTACGATTCACATGATTGTGTCAACCATATATTTGGTTGCAGTAAACATGTATATGTTTGTGACAACCATTGTTATGATGAATCTTTTTATCATAATATGTTGTTCTCAAATTATGATATCAATTCATCATATAACTGGTTGTCACAAACATATACTTGTTTACTGTAACCATATATATGGTTGACACAATCATGTGAATCGTAAGTTAACCATATTATGGTTATCACAATCATGTAAATAGTTACTGTGACTATAATATTGTTAAAAAACTTATAAAAATGGTGAAATGGTTACAGTAAACGTGCAGAACTATATTTTTTTCTGCGTGAATGTATGTGGAGAGGTCATTGTTTTTCAAAGTTCCAACAATGCATGAGAAAAGTGTTTCGAAACATGGCACTTCTTCCAGTACTATTTAGTGGAGCCTAGTTTACTAACAACCCTTGCTACGATCCTGTGTTTTATTTATGTTAGAACCAAAAGTATAAATATGTATGTATGAATACGAAAAATTATTTTACATTTACCACTACCACCACTAACTACTACTGCAATCCTAAAAATATATAGCATTGCGTTTTTAATCTTTCCTGATTTACTCATTGAAAACATTTCTGCATACTTGTGTATCGTTTTAAAATCATCTCATCGTTTATTTTGCGCATCCGTCAACTTGTGATAGCATTTTATTTTTTTTCTGTTTTAACGTTTTCGTTATTTTTTTCCTCGTTTGGTTTGGACGTTTTTGTTTTCAAATTGAAAACGAATGAAGAGATTTGGTAACAATATAATTTATACAGCACATGCAAATAAATTACATTTGAACCAACCAAAAAAAAAAAAAGTAAAACAAAAAAAAAACTCTTTTTCCTCTACTTAGTTTTTGGTGCATGTTGTCATTGCAATCGTAATCATGAACATCAATATCCTCGTCATGTCCGCCATTTTTGAATGTTTTGAATGCATTGTTTTGCGGTTTACAAGATTCTCTGCTCAACAATTTAATGTTGATGATGATTATTGCTGGTCAAACAAACAAGCAAACAAAAAACAAAAAAAAAAGAAAATCAGAAAAAATTTCAAAAAAAGTAGTTAAAGTCCAAGAAGAAGAGATATTGTTGTAGTTCTTGTGTTGTGTGGAATGCCATTGTAAAGCAGTTTGACATGTTGCTGACACATTTTGTCTCCAGAGTGTTTTTTAAATGTCGTATTATTCGGTGGATTATGGTTGAAAAATCATGCTCTTTAAATTTTATTTGTCAGAAGAAGAAAAAAAAAAATAGCGATTTAATTGGATTTTTTGTGGGGGTTTGTGTTTCAATATGGTGAGAAGGTTATAAGTTTAATAAATATCACATCAAAATTTATAATATTACGCCCTAATGTTACGAAAATATATTTAATGCAAGGAATTATTTAACCTTTATAAACAATATATAAACGGAAATATATTTGCGAAATCATGTGTGTGAAGATAAGTTTAAATTTAGCACAGACAAACACCACAGTTTTTAGCACTGCCAATTTTACTGTTAACAGAGCAAAGAAATATTGGAATTCCATAATTATTTCAGATATCCCACTACTATGGTTGTATTCAGTGAAGCTTTTCCGAACCCTTTTCCTAATTTCCAAAATGGCCACAAAATCTCTGCAAATTCATTGGGATTAAAACTGCGGAATTTTTTAAAATTTTAAGGTTTTATTTTGAAACATTTGTACAATATAAATTTATTCAAAGTATTGGTCATTGTTAGCTATGACCTTTTCCCATCTTTCTGGCAACATGTGGATTCCGAACCAAAATGCTCATCTTTTGAGGCCAGGAACGAATCAAGCCAATTTCGGATACTCTGTTCTGAAGTGGAACGTATCCCAGAGAGAGCATTCTGCTTCAATCGAAACAAATAGTAGTTGGACGGGGCAAGGTCTGGACTATAAAACGGGTGAAGCATATCTTCCCAACCACTTTATTCTAATTACTTTTTAACAGGTATTGCAACATGTGGCCGAGCGTTGTCATGATGGAATATTATGGTTTCATGTCTGGCCGCATATTCTGGGCGTTTTCCGGCCAATGCTGGCTTCAAAAGAATCAGTTTCATACAGGTTCCCTGTGATGATTTCACCAGCTCATAATAGATAGGACCCTTATGGTCCACCCAATAACAGAGCATTACTTTAGCGCCATGGATATTTGGCTTTGGTGTCGATTCGGCTGATTGACGGGCTTCACATACGATTTCTTACGCTTCAGATTTTTGTAATGGATCCATTTTTCACCGCAAGAAATAATTCGGTGCAACAATTATTTTCCTTCGTAATTGCAACAATTATTTTCCTTCATTGCCCCCCTTGGGGCATGGATAAACATCTTGGTGAGCTCCACACCTTGATGTTATGCCTCAAGAGAAAATATGGGGCGAAACCGGGGCTCATTCCTGGTAAGAATTTATTTTATTAAATTCGCAGATGACTAGAGTGTAGGATCATTGGTGACGTCACTTCGGTGAGCGCATGGTGGCTGTGGTTTAAAACCCAAAGCGGGAAGAAGATCGTTGGTTAAAGAACTGATATTTGGGCTAGTGCTAAATTTCGGACTACCAAATGTATCTTACTAGGTACTGTTGCTGACTCAACATAACCATTGAAAGTAGCAGATACCAACTGGCGTTTGTGCTCAGGAAATGTATTGAGGTAGTAGCATTCGTGATGTATTGGTCGTTGAACTTGGTTCTCTGTCGAGGTCAAAGCTGTGTGATAAAGTACACTCACTTTGACTTTTATCGGCTGGGAACTTTTGAAGTCAGAGGCCATACATTGGACTGGATCACCAGGCCGAATGTTGCAGCTTTGATAATTGTCCTGGGCTTGTTAGTTGACTAGCTAGCTATGGATGGCAGGGATTAGATAGACCGAGCTCTCGAGCAAGGGGTTTGTGCTTTGATCTGTGCAATCAATGTACAAGAAGTTGCTAATTGAGTGTTCCTTGCAAGTCATTCAATGGCGGTGATAGGCGCATAGTTTCTATCCGGTGTTAAGACCACCGCGTAAATCTTAGACACAATCCTTTCCTTCATTGCGTTCAAGCATCAACATGGATGAATCCTGTTGATCGTAAATGCTTTGAAATTGCTGCCTGAGTGACTCTCAATGATTTTGTAAGCTCTTGTTGAGTTTGAAAACAATCCTAGTTGAGTAGAGCCTGAAGTCTTCAAACATTTGTGGCTGGCCTGGGGGAACTTTGTCTTCCGTGCCAAAATCACCACATCTAAACCGCACAAACCATCTCTCGAAGGTTAAAACATATTCACCCTAATCTTCGGTGAACAAAGTTAAAGAAGTAAAGCAAAACTTCTCGCATATGATGCTGTGTTGGTACAAAATTTTATATTTTCGCAGCAAAAAGAAAAACTTTGTTGTTTTCACTATAATGTTCAATTACTAAATGAGAATAAATGACAGATATATACTCTTCAAAATTACATATAAGTTATTAAAAACAATAACGCCGGAAGAAAAAGGTTAACAAGGTCAAATCGCACGATCTCTGTGAAGAGTTCACACTACCCTCTCAAATCACTCGTGCAGAATGTGCAATTTGGCATGAGCTGTTGAAACCACATGGCGCCGTCCTGTTGAAACCACATGTCGTTGGTGTCATCGACCTATAGCTCTTCAATTCTCTTAACAAGAGCCCAATATCTTTCCACTGGCCTTAGCTCCAGGCAGTTTGGAGAATTTCCCTCTCTTGGTACCAATTATTATTCTTTTACCACACAAGACCTTTCTTACCATAGTGACAGGGTGCTAAATCAGGCCAAAATTAAGTGGAGACACTAAGAAGTCTTATGAATGGAAGTATCCTTTTTTTGTAAACATTCCTTAATGTAAATTTCGGTATTTATAGATACCTTTGTAACAAATGTTTGGCTTTTTTGCCGCAACTGCATATTGCTTGCCATATCAAGAACTTTTTGGGAAATTTTGTTTGCTTTTGGGTCCTAAACTTTTCTTCAACATTCTCTCGAGCATCAGCAACATCAAAATTTTGACCCGGAACATACGTTTCGTCATCCATTATGCAGCAGGAATATTTTTTTTTATAAAATTTGACTTCAATTTCCGTGCTCTGTTTTTTGCCTCTAAATTTTTAGCAGCGTTCCTGTCAGGAGCTTTTGGAGCCTTGTATGTTTTTGAACCTGCATTGGATTTAACTTTTTGTACCAAATAGCCCGAGCACTGAACTAACCGGGCTGCTTTCCTACCGGATGTGTTGGGAGCTCTTTTGAAAATGCTTTCTACTTTTTTGGCTGAATAAACATCATGTGAACCATTCCTTCTACCTGAACCAGGTTGTCTATCAATGTCTTCCGGTACTGTTGAATAACATTGGAAACAGTTTGGCGGCAGACCTTTGATTGTTTGACCAAATTTTTGTAGGACCAAGTCACTCATTTTAATCAGATTAACTACGTATCAACATAATTGACATTAAACATAATAACTGACGTGCTTTACAAAGGTAACTTGATAAAAAAAATTTTTCGATCTCAGTCCTTATTAATGACTATTAAGACTATTTTATGTGTTGTGCAAGTTAAATTTAAATTTATCTTCACAAACATAGCGCAATCTATTCCTCAATATTACTTAGCAGTGTTCTTTAAATATTTCTTTTGCCCTCTTAAGTAAAATTACTTTCATAAAATATACAATTTTATTTATTCTAAACTTTTTAACAAATACGCCGTCATAATTGCTGTTAGGAAATAAGCTTAACGGTTCACATCATTTTTTATGCAAATATATTAACGATAAATATTCCATTGATATGACATTCAATCTACATAATATCGAATAATATTCAAAATCTATTGTCTGTATGAAAAGATTTAAACATACATAGATGACTTAAAAGGCTTAGTATTCCTTGTAAGTATGTTAAATGGGCAAGGCATTTAAATTTAAATGTTTTCCAAAAAAAAATAAAAAATACAAAATCCCAAACAATATATAAGAAATATCATAACAAATAATATATTATTCCGCACATGGTCAACAATCAAAAGTAATTTGACAAAATTCGCACATATTTAATGTGAATACAATTTGACAGTAGCTCAAATGTCAAGTTAAAATGCAAATGTTGTATGTTGTAGCAGTGACATTTATTTAAATTCAACAAATTCAAATCAAACACACGCACACAGTAACACACACACACTCTCTAAAAACAATCAGTCAAACCAAAGTCAAAAACAAACCAAAGCAAAACAACCAATCACATCACAACTGTTGTCAATCACTTTAAAATAAAAAAAATACAAAAAAACGTATGTATGTATATAAAATGGCGCAAGGTAACAGCAACATAATTCAAATGAATTAAGATATTTCTACCACCAACAACAACAACCAGTATCAGTGTACCTAGTATCAGCGCCAGCCGTCGCACCATTAACATCACCATCAACCTGGTTGTTGGTTTGTTTGTTTGTTTTTTTTTGTATGTGCTGTGATGCCTCTAAATTGAGCAACCGATTGATTGTTTAACAACATGTCAATTGTCATGATGGCAATCAATAAACGAATAAACGTAGATGTTCTTGTTGAGCTGCTCGCTGTCAATGTTACTGTGTTATTTGCATAACATCATCAACACATCATTGTCAAATCAGCATACATCAATTGTCAATCTCCCCACATCACATCACATCTACATACATCCACAACCGCATCGCTCGCATGCCCATTACACAGTCAAATCAGAACTACTACATACTCAAATATACGAGTACAGGCGACTTACATCATCACTTATTGGACAATCCTTTCTTTATTGGCATTTACATGGTCAGACACTCGGAGAGAGAGATAGAGAGAGGGAAAGATATTCAGAACGATGTTGTTAAATCACAAGATCATTACAAATTTGTTTTTTTTCGATTATACACTGAAAGAAATGTTCTCATGAACAGACGATTTAACAACAACAAACTAAATATTTTCCTCTCTCCATATGGGATATAGTGCAGCATTTTTCACTACGACCAGGATCAGTTGAATATTTGTCATTCCACATGTTGGTTCAATCAAGAAAACCTACTTGATACCACATAATAGAGTAAGAGATTCATCTCGTTTCATTAAGATCCCAGCAGTCCTAGGAGACAGTCCTGAACTATGGTGGGAACTAGTTACTTCAGTAGCTACATGACTAGTTATTTTAACACGTACACGCCCTAAGCAGGGGGTCAATTGACCCTTGCTGAATACAGTGAGACTGTCTAATAGCTGGTTCAAAGTAGTCAACGCATTGGATTCACATACTAGTTAAATAACGTCAGTTATCTTATTAGCTTCCTAACTGGTTGCTTGATCAGCTACATAACTAGTTATTTTAACATGTTGGGGTCAAATAGTCGGTAGTAAACGATAGCTTGTAAACAAACCTTTCTTCTACAACTGTCCATTGCATTGCTTCTGGTGGGTAAAATAACTATTTTCTGAAGTGCAGTACAAAATAAACGTTTAAAGTAACTTCACTATAGGTTACTAAGAGACACTAAGGTGACTATTGACTTAATGCTATCTTACATGGGATATCAGTATACTTCAGCAAAAATTAACTGTATGAGAATTATATCAACACAATTTGTATAAAACCAGTTTGAACGAATTACTCACAAAACGTTTAAAGTGACTACACTCCCGATTACTTAAAGACACCTAAGTGACAGGATGTGTCTAAGATTTACGTTGGTACCTGCCGCATAGGCTTAAAACTACGGTGGTCTTAACACCGGATTGAAACAATGCGTCTATCACCGCCATTGAATGACTTGCAAGGAACACTCAATTTGCAACTTCTTGTACATTGATTGCACAGATCAATGAAAATCCCCTTGCTCGAGAGCTCGGGCTAACTGACCAGCCCAGGACAATTATCAAAGCTGCAACATCCAGTCCAATGTATGGTCTCTGACTTCAAATGTTCCCAGCCGATAAAAGTCAACGTGAGTGTACTTTATAACACATTTTTGACCTCGACAGAGAACCAAGTCCAACGACCAATACATCACGAATGCTACTACCTCAATACATTTCCTGAGCACAAACACCAGTTGGTATCTGTTACTTTCAATGGCTCTGTTGAGTTAGCAACAGCACCTAGTATGATAGTAAGATATCAGTCCTTTAACGAACGATCTTCTACCCGCTTTGGGTTTTAAACCACAGCCGCCACGAACTCACCGAAGTGACCTCACCAATGATCATACAGGGCCGAAGTCCTGGGGCCAAAGGATCCTCATGGAACTAGATAATACTCTAGTGAGCTGTGAATTTAATAAATTAAATTCTTACCAGGAATGAGGCCCGTGCTCCTCGGAGCCCCGGTTTCGCTCCATAATTCCCCTTGAGGCATAACATCAAGGTGTGGAGCTCACCAAGATGCTTATCCATGCCCCAAGGGGGGGACAATTGTCTTCACGCTAGATTACCTGGGATATATAAAGAACCAATTGTCTTCTCTTTGCACTACAAAGAGCACATACGTGTCAAATGGCCAAAATATATAAATTGGAGTCAGCAAAGTGATAAGACATTTGTAACGATTACTGTCTATTGACTACTTGCTTAACCGCTGGGATATCTTGATTATTAAATATTCAATATCCCAATGGGAAAGAATGGTAAATAGTTTGAGTATACTCATTAACTGCTCAACATGTCTACGATCTGAATCTCATAGTCAGTATCATATCTTCCTTACTTTGTATACAGCATAATTTCACAGCTCCCTAGGGTATTTGTGTCAACAATGATCTCTTTTATGGAGTTAAATCTTTTTCGATGCATTAAAACCCTAATTAGTTGTTGCAAATTGAGTACAGAATCCCGACTAGATACCGATTAATTAAATAATAGATACATCTCCGTTCATTAAGATATCTAAAAAAATCCATTGGTCTTGTTTTCGATATTTCAGGTCGTAGTGAATGGCAGTCTAAGTATGGTATTATTCTGCACCGGATTCGAAATAATCAAAACTTAACTTGCTCTAGTCAACTCCTTCCGTTTAATAATAGATATAGCAGCATACAAGCCATGGGTATGGGCATACCGTCCGACTATCAATAAAAATACAACAATGATCAGTGAATGGGCGATAAAAATATTTCTGCGACTCAGGCGACGCAGACTCTGTATTGGAAATAATCAAAGCAGAACCATGTAATGCAGATTAATAAGATTTTAAAAAGGTTTTTGCAATGAATTGTGTTTTTGAAAAAGGTATAAACGAATGGAGACTTTAAGTTTCTTTACGATTTAGTTTTCTTTGATGCTTTTATTACATTACTGTTAGGTAGAGTTCTGCTCTTTTTAGAGTTCCATCATCTCCATCATGTGATGTCGAAAAACATATTTAGCATCACATTGAATATTTTCTGAAAATCACATTGAAGAAAGCTGTATAAGATTCAATGTAACGTCAATAAGTATATTACAATGATCATTGAATGATGCAAGAATAATGTAAAATATCTCTGATTCGTTCGGTACAGATACCTCATTCGAAACAGAACCTGTTCTGCCATTGTCGCACAGATAATGAAGTTTAAAAGTCCTGCGAAGGTACAATGATCATAGAGTGAGAGTCTGAGTCTCTTCGTATTTTTGTCGATCATCCAGGGATTAGTCTCTAAATATTTTTAGAGTTTCTTCTCTCCTCGTATATAGGCGACACAGGCACCGGATTCCGAATATTCAAAGTAGACCTAGTTTTATTCCCATATTAGAATAGATGAACTAGAGTTAAGATAAAAATCGAAGTGCACTGCACACTTTCCAGCTAACTATCGATATAAATGCATTCCCGCAAATATGTCAAATATGGAATAATAGTATCTGCGTTTCATCAACAGATGGTAATCTATCTCAAGATTCTCAGAATAAGAAGACACAAGTTGGATCATAATTCTAAACTTGAAGGGAAAAATAATCCTGAGCTTCCAAATTCAAATTTTCTATCCTATACCAGCAGGCTTTTTGCATGTTATGATTTTTCAGTTAGGATCCCTTTTCAAACAGATCGTATAATTTTTGATCGTATGTTGTAGTTGTACGATTATAAACTGCCCAAAAACCATAAAGTACCCATGGCTTGTACAAGGAACAACCTTGAACTTTTAATGAGAGGTTATAATTGTGAAGATACCAAGATTTCACAAACATTTGCGCGTTTCCACGCATTGTCTTCATGTTTCATCTGGTGTTAGAAAATGACGCAAAACCGTATCTACATTTCGTTTAAACATAGTAAAATTCTTAACATATACCACTAAACTTACAGTTTTGATTTTATTTGATTGAAATTATTATTACAATTTACAAAAAAAAAAAAAAATATTTTTATAGTTCTAATCACTAGTGATGAAATTTTGAACCTTTTTCGGAAATCCTTCCATTATTGTTTTTGTACTGATTTCTGTCACGTTGTTCGAACAGGTTGTCCATCTCTGTTTAAAATCTACCACACTTTTGGACACCTTTTTGTGCTCTTCAATTCTCTTTTAACAAGAGCCCAATATCTCTCCACTGGCCTTAGCTCCAGGCAGTTTGGAGGAATTGACTCTCTTGGTACAAATACCACATTATTGTTCTTTTACCACTCATGACCTTTCTTACCATAGTGACAGGACGCCAAGTCAGGCCAAAAATAAGTGGACACATTACGAAGTCTTATGATTGTAAGCATCTTCTTCTGTAAACATTCCTTGATGTAAATTTCGGTATTTATACAGCCCTTTGTAACAAATTTTTGGCTTTTTTGCTTTAACTGCATATTGCTTGCCATACCACTAAACTTTTTGGGAAATTTTGTCTGCTTTTGGGTCCTAAACTTTTCTTCAGCATTCCCTCGAGCATCTGCAACATAAAAAAAATTGACCCGGAAGCTGCGAATAATCTGCCAGATCATACGTTTCGTCATCCATTATGCAGCAGGAATATTTTTTTTATAAAATTTTACTTCAATTTCCGTGCTCTGTCTTTGGCCTCTAAATTTTTAGCAGCGTTCCTGTCAGGAACTTTTTGAGACTTGTATGTTTTTGAACCTGCATTGGCTTTAACTTTTCGTACCAAATAGTCCGAACACTGAGCTAACCGGGCTGCTTTCCTACCGGATGTTTTGGGAGTTCTTTTGAAAATGCTTTCTATTTTTTGGCTTTAGAAACATCATGTGAATCATTCGTTCTACCTGAACCAGGATTTCTATCAACTAACAACTTCTCCCGATACAGTTTAATAACATTGGAATTAGTTCGACGGCAGACCTTTGATTGTTTGGTCAACTTTTTGTAGGACCAAGTTTGGTTTTGTTGAAAATATTTAATAATTTTAGTACGCACTTTTTTCTGGTCACTCATTTTAATCAGATTAACAACAAATGAACATAATTGACATTAAACATAATAACTGACATGCTTTTCAAAGGTAACTTGATCAAAAAAAAATCAAATAATACTTGGGTTAAAAGCTTTAATGAAAAACGCGTGTTAAGAATTTTTCGATCTCAGTCCTTAATTGTAGTAGTTGTACGATTATAAACTGCCCTAAATCCATACAATTCCCATCGTTCGTATAAACTGTTGGTAGTGTCACTTGACAAGGATCGAATTTAAAATGAAGTGAAGATACCACGATTTCACCAATATTTGCGTGTTTCATCTGGTGTTAGAAGATGACGCAAAACCGTATCTACATTTCCATTGACAACTTATTTCCATTGTCAATCAACTAATTGAGAATTAATGTTAAGCTTCATTAAATGTTGAATGAAATGATGAAATGATAATTCTTTACGTTTACGTCCATTAACAAAATTTTGAAAAAGAGTTATTTTTGACAGATGACAACGCCGCTCAAAACTTTTCTTATAATGTTAATGAGGATGTTTTTTAATGTATGGAACTGATACAAAAATATGTTAAATGGATTTTTAATAAGTATATTTTGTTTATTATGTTTAAAGAACGGTATGCGTTAATGAATCTTTAATTTAAGCTAAATTTTGAAGATTTTGCAAATTGAGAAGATGAAGCAAAACCGTATCTACATTTCTTTTAAACATAGTAAAATACAATTTTCAACTTGTCCTACTCTAGCATTTGAGATTGTGACACAGGTCGGTACTTATTTTCGGGAACGATATTACCAGCAGTTCTTTTAAGTTGTGTACCAACTCATAGATCTCAAAAAGCTTCACTTGGCGTCTGTTCACAATAGTGTGAACGATGATCTTCGCATGTTCATACATCTGGTATTTTGCCTTTCGAAGTTGATGAGAACTCTGTTAAGAAGACATATTTATTAACATGGAATGAATAGTTCCTTTAGCTGTACCTACTTGCACCAAACTCTAGAAGAACACGATAAATTTAAATGATGGAAATAAGAACTTTCCAATTCGTATGATTGATTGGTAAGTGTAGTCAAATCGATCGGAACTGCTCATGCAAGCACAAATATTGTAGAAGTCCAAGTCGCCCAAATAATACAGTTCTTACTTTGTTTTGAATGATCCAAAAACGAAAGTATGCGAGGGATAGATCTACATGGGTATACGACAGATTCCAATGCCAATAGAGACTTTGTTTAACAAGGGTTTGATGCACCATACTTTTATAATACTAACAAAATGTTGAACAATGTATATTACAATTCTTATCTAAATGAAAATAGTTGTTTTTCGTTAAGGAATATTTAAATGGCTGCTGGAAATTAAACAGAAAACAAAACCATAATGAAACATAAAATGCGCGTTCATCCTAACAACAAAACTCTTGAAAAACACATTCAAATTATTATTTTAAGTGTATTTTGAAAGCTCTCAGATCATTCCAAAAGATTTCTAAAGTGTTCGAAAGGTTTGACAAAATTGTCGATTGATTGCTTCTTAACATACTTCAACATATTGACCAAAATCCATCATCAAATAAGTAATACACTCGTATGTATTTAATGTTGACAAGAAGAACAACAAAAGTCTTGACAATTGAAGCGATACAACTGTGTGTGAGTTTTGAGCTTAAGCTTTTGTCAAGCTTAATAATCAATCTTATTTCAATATAAAATTCGGTTGTGGCATTGTCGTCGTTGTCGTTGTCGTCGTCATCATCATTGTCAGTCAATTCCAACTCTAAATCACTACAATGTGACATTTGCAAATCACTTTCGTTTATCATTGATCATTTTTGTTGCTGTTGTTGTTGTTGCTCTTTTTTGGAAACAATACCATGACCAAGTGTCATTTGCATTCCAATAAAGTAGTAGCTGGTCAACCAGCCAGTCAGTCATTCTGTTGAATCCAAGAAAGAAAAAACAAGAAATAAACATTTCATTGAGTCTTTGTTTGGGGGCCCATAAATTACTTGTACTGACCCTTAAGTCTTTAGTTTGGTTCTTTGCTTGTTTTTTTGTTGGGAAGCGTAATTGCATTGTAAGTTACATAAGTTTGGTTGATACGTTATTGTTTGCGACATTCTTTATCCAATCGTCATCATCATGGTCGTCTTGCTTGGTTTTGATTGTCATGGTTTATTTTAAGGTTGATTTTGTATTTGGAGATAGAGATCCTTGTTGATTCATGATCACAAATGCCATCTCTAAAATACACTTTACTAAACTATTGATTGACAATAATACATTGTTTATACCTCGTGTCCTCTACCAGCTTTTGATTCTTGTTTGTTTCCATTTGGTTGGATGGTTGTTTGGTTGCTTGGTTGTTATACAAAAGAAAGCAGCCTTCTTGCCGAGGGATGTTTGTGCAACATCTACAACAGCACAGATATGCAAAATAGTTGACCTGTCATTAAGTTAGCAGTCGTCAACTAGATTTAAAGTTATGTCTGTCTGTCTGTCCATCCGTCTGTCTCTCTCATTGTTTCTGTCAATACTTTAACTCGTTACTTCAACGTCGTCTACGTCCACATTTTGTTTTGTTTTTGTTTTTTGTTGGTCTGTGTTGCTGCTGCTGATAGTTGTGGTAGTTGTTGTTGCATGGTCCCCAGTTGACATCAGATTTCCATATTGGTCTTGAAGTTATTGGGAAGTTAGTTGCTCAGAATGCAAACGACTCAAGATTTATGGTCAGTATTGTTGTATTCTTCGGATACATTTGGGAAAATATGGAAATTACTTTATTTTCGTTTTTGGTAAAACCGATATGTATATAGGATACAACAAACGACTACAATACAAATGTAGTTGATAGTGGTGGTTGTACTAGTAGTAGTAGTTGATTTTAAAATTACGTTAAACTTGTAAGGATACAAAATCGTCTTTTTGTTAAATTGGTTTCTTCACATTTTTTTTTTTTTTACTTATTGTTGTATATTTTCTTAAACATTTTATCAGATCAAATGTATTTTAAAATATTGTTTAGACATGGTGAGAGAGTAAGAGTTAAATCCTCCATAATACTGAGTCAATTCATCTTTAACAACCAACAAAATTCAAACGTATCTCATTTAAACCTAACGGTATTTGTTGATTAATGGTTTCAAAGCATTTAACAGTATACAGATACTTTTCAAACAATACCTACTCTGCGTTTTATTTTTAATGTAGAGATTTTTACTGTTTTTTTTATTATTTTTTCTTTAGAAGAACTGAAAAAAAAATATTGACAACTTATTTCCATTGTCAATCAATTAATTGAGAATTAATGTTAAGCTTCATTAAAATGTTGAGTGAAATGATGAAATGATAATTCTTTACGTTTACGTCCATTAACAAAATTTTGAAAAAGAGTTATTTTTGACAGATGACAACACCGCTCAAAACTTTTCTTAGAATGTTAATGAGGATGTGTTTTAATGTAAGGAACAGATACAAAAATATGCTAAATGGTTTTTTAATAACTATATTTTGTTTATTAGCTTGACCCGGTGCGCTTCGCTACCCCTGTCGTAGTCTATGTTGGAAATTTCAATAAAATCGTTTCGGCCGTTTAGTATTTATTTTTTAAGAACTAAAGGTTTTAATTGCAAATAACTTTTAAACTGCCTTACAAATTTTTACACTATTAGTCTCATAGTAATCCTAAAAATCCTTTTACTATGAACTACCATATGTACTCAATACAGTTTTGTTATGGATTTCTCACTGTTATAAAGTTCAGAATACGGGTATAAATATGAAATATCGTTTGTGCCAAATTTATTTTAATTCAATGCATTAGTTTTTTCTTTGATATATTTTAATATATATATATACAGTGCACTCGCGGTAACGTGAACACCGTCTAACGTGAACACCGCCTAACGTGAACAACCTTTTGCTTACATTGACTACTCTGTAACGTGAACAAACTCAGAAAGCTCTATAACGTGAACAATTTTTTTCACTGCATTTGTTTTCTAATCATGTAGACAACACATTAATACATACATTAAATTCAATTTTTAAAGTTTTGTTTATATCCTCTAAAAAAATTTTTTTAGTGGCAACGAATGAGTAATTTTATTTGCTATGTAATTTTATTTCAATTTATAATTTCTCATGATCTCGTTTTGTTTTGTAATGCATTTTAATCAATAATTTTGTTTTATTTCACGTTCAAGCGTGTAAAACACAGGTTTATATTATAAAATTTTATATTTTTTCCATGAAATTCGACAATCGCTAACGTGAACAATTTCACTAACATGAACTCCCTTGGTTTTAATTAGTTCACGTTACCGCGAGTGCACTGTATTAACGAAAAAAAATAGTTTTTATTGTTGAATTTTGTATTTTTTTACATTTCTAAAATCCCGAATCCCGGGATTTGTAAAACCCAGTCCCGTTTGGCATCCCTAGCTATGACGATGTTTTCATCAGCACTGATTAGTCAGCACTGACGATGTTTACATCAGTGCTGATTAATCAGCTATGACGATGTTTTCATCAGCACTGATTAGTCAGCACAGACGATGTTTTCATCAGCGTTGACGATGTTTTCATCAGCACTGATTAGTCAGCACTGACGATATTTACATCAGCACTGATTAATCAGCTATGACGATGTTTTCATCAGCACTGATTAGTCAGCACAGACGATGTTTTCATCAGCACTGACGATGTTTTCATCAGCACTGACGATGTTTTCATCAGCATTGACGATGTTTTCATCAGTACTGACGATGTTTTCATCAGCACTGATTAGTCAGCACTGACGATATTTACATCAGCACTGATTAATCAGCTATGACGATGTTTCATCAGCACTGACGATGTTTAAATCAGCACTGACGATGTTTTCATCAGTACTGACGATGTTTAAATCAGCACTGACGATGTTTTCATCAGTACTGACGATGTTTTCATCAGCACTGACGATGTTTTACATCAGCACTGACGATGTTTTACATCAGCACTGATTAATCAGCTATGACGATGTTTTCATCAGCACTGACGTTGTTTTCATCAGCACTGACGATGTTTTCATCAGCACTGACCATGTTTTCATCAGCACTGACGATGTTTTCATCAGTACTGACGATGTTTTCATCAGCACTGATTAGTCAGCACTGACGATGTTTTCATCAGCACTGACGATGTTTTACATCAGCACTGACGATGTTTTCATCAGCACTGACGATGTTTTCATCAGCACTGACGATGTTTTCATCAGTACATACGATGTTTTCATCAGCACTGATTAGTCAGCACTGACGATGTTTACATCAGCACTGATTAATCAGCTATGACGATGTTTTCATCAGCACTGATTAGTCAGCACTGACGTTGTTTTCATCAGCACTGACGATGTTTTCATCAGCACTGACGATGTTTTCATCAGTACTGACGATGTTTTCATCAGCACTGATTAGTCAGCACTGACGATGTTTTCATCAGCACTGACGATATTTACATCAGTGCTGATTAATCAGCTATGACGTTGTTTTCATCAGTCCTGGTTAGTCAGCTCTGAGGATATTTACATCAGTTCTGATTAATCAGCTATGACGATGTTTTCATCAGCACTGATTAGTCAGCACTGACGATGTTTTTATCAGCACTGATTAGTCAGCACTGACGATGTTTTCATCAGCACTGATTAGTCAGCACTGCCAATATTTACATCAGTGCTGATTAATCAGCTATGACGATGTTTTCATCAGCACTGATTAGTCACCACTGACTATATTTACATCAGCACTGATCAGTAATCATTCAGTGCAGCATCGAATAATAATTAAGTGTATTATTACATACTCAATCATGCAAGTTATTGTGACAATCATATATATGATTGTTTTAACCATATATATTATTGCGGCACTCTACTTGTACCATCACTCTGTTAAAGATTAATTATATTATTGCTATTTTTTAAAATACTATTTTAATAGTATTTTACCAATTTTACCCGTTTTCCCCCTGTTTACCCATTTCTGGTCCAAGTATTGAAAAAAGTTATAGCCTATTGACGCTTCCAAGTAAGGATCTATCTACGTTCCAAATTTCAAAAAAATCGATTCAGCCGTTTAGGCGTGATGCTCAAACAAACAAACAAACAAACAAACTTACAAAGACATTTATATGTCGATGTAAAAATCGGTTCAGCCGTTTAGTAATTATTGTTTAAAAACTAAAGGTACCAATTTTACCCGTTTTTCCCCCTTGTTATCCCTTTCTGGTCCAAGTATTGAAAAAATTTATAGCCTATTGACGCTTCCAAGTAAGGATCTATCTACGTTCCAAATTTCAATAAAATCGATTCAGCCGTTTAGGCGTGATGCTCAAACAAACAAACAAACAAATAAACAAACAAACTTACAAAGACATTTATATATATATATATAGATTATGTTTAAAGAACGGTATGCTTTAATGAATCTTTAATTTAAGCTAAATTTTGCAGATTTTGCGAATTGAGCTTTTTAATGTAATCTTTGGCTATGTCAGTTTTTAAGGTGTGTGAATCAAGTTTTCATGTAAAAGATAATTTTTCCTCAAGTTCTTTATTACATAAGTAGTAAATTCAGTTAATCACTGTCCTTTTTGTATTTATTAAATCCTTGCCAAACTTTATTAGTTTCCAGTGAACATTTAATAACATTTATTTAAGTGAGTACAAACTCTTTTATTAAAATTAATGTTACTTTTGCAATTAGTGAATGACATGATTCAAAAGAGTTTCATGGTTAGATTTAAACATTGTTTTTGAATGGAAAACGTTCTGGATTAATAAATACAACGGAAATTTTACGAATATTCAGCTTTGTATTTAAATACATGAAACTAATATTCTGTAATTGGACTCTATTGATTATCAACACAGAGAAAACAAATTCGTAGTAGCAACCTAATTGGTTGTCGATCGAATAATTTGGTTGCACACATAGAATTCTTTCGGTTCTAACAACAGAAAGTTAGTTGATAAAGAAAAAGTTCGCTTGAAGCAACAAAACTTTTGTTATCCTTTCTAAAATTTTGTAGCCTTAAGTGTAAAATTCGGTCACTGAGGTTGTTGTTGTTGTAGCAGCATAAACAATTTTACAATATTCAATCAGAGGCTTCTGCATGTTATTCAAGTACAAGAAATTGTGCTACTTCAGCAGGATGAGGTTGATTGAACAGTTGAATATGTGAAGGCTGTCATGGGGACCCTGACCACATGCTGGGCATAAGTTGAGGACTGCTCGGTCTATGCGGGACCAAAAGGCAATAAGCTTGTTCCTCCACCCTAATCTAAGTTGAGCCAGAACGACTCTTGTTTTACGGGGGAGAATCTTCTCGGCGTCTGCTATCGGTGGTGGGGGACCTCCAACTTACGACTAGGTCACTAAGGTAGAATCATTCGATTGGCGAAAAATTCAGTTGCGACCACGAATCTGTTATCTCTGTGTAGACACCAAGTTACACTAGAAAATCACATCGCAGATACTTTAACAAAAGGGATTCGTTGGGGTACTGCTTTAAAGGTGTAAGCGTACGATTCATATGAGATTAAGCGACTATGGACAGACGAGATGAATCTTAGAGACTACTTGTAGGATGACAAGGGCAATATGGCCTCAATATAAATCAGCAGCGTAATCTAGTAAGAATGGTCATTGTTGGATATTAAATCTACCATTTCATGAGAAGTTGTCATAACGAGACAGAAAAGGATACAGTTGGGCATCTAATCTGCCACTGGAATCTTTACGGTTGAAGGGGATACTGCTTCCGTACTGAGCCTTGACTCCTTCTGCCCATGTTGCAGAATCCAAGTGTCTCGCTATTTGATATGACAGCCTATTTAATCCAACCTCTTCTATAATCAAACGCCACAGTATAAACTTCGACGACAAAGAACGTACAGTCCAAACGACCTCAATGACTGCGTCAATGAAGAAATCATAAAAAAAACTGAGGAGAACTATGTGGGATTATGGAAATTATATTTACCAAATCCTCCTTTCAACCAAATACATGGATTTGTAGTAAATAATAAAAAGAAACCCATGTTTCATAATATAGACCATGATCAAACAGTATACCATTTAGCGGCATAACATGGAAGGGAAAATAACTGCTAGGTACTTTATAGATCCTAGATCCAATCGTCGCATTGTGGTTTGTGTTTCACTGTTCTACCGATACTAGTTGTTTACAACGAATTGACGAGCCAAGGGTTCGTCAATTAGACTGGACAGTGAATCGCACAACACATTACAGGGAAAATTCCATCTTTAGCCGTACTGTCCGTATGTGGAAAAAGCTTCCTCCTGAAGTCTTTCCTGTCCCTTTCAATATACGAACATTCAAATCAAATGTCCACAAACACTACTCCCTCTATCCTCCCTCCCATAACCTATTTTCCTAGTTCCAACACAATGCTTTACATGAGTAGGGGTCATCCCATGAGTGCTGGTCCAAGAAAAAAAGAGCACCCAATTTCACATGAATTATAAAGTCCAATCGGAAACTAAACTAAGTTTAACATTATTAGTTGAAGGATTTTTAAAACCGTTATCTGGATGATCTGTTAAAATATCCATCACTAGACGGAAACTAAAAGTTTTGTATTTTTGAGAAGAGAAGGAAACAATGAAACATTTCTGAAACTGGCGGTCCTTTAGTGAACCTATATTGATATTATTTGGCCAACGAACCCTCACTACTCACTGATTTTCTGTGGTTAATTTGGAAGTGATCCTGATCTTTATTCATTTCACAGGTTGGTTACAGACTGATCACTGAATATGAATGCTTGATATGATTTAGATAACGGGATCACAACGCTACCTAACACTGTAGCATTGGTGGCTTTGCAGCAAGCGGTTTCTGAATCAACCTAATTGAAATTCTGTTTAATTTTTATCGTTTAGTCGTTTCATACTCTTAAATAATCTTTGGCATATCTTGAAACCGCAGTGGACATATGAAAGCTGCTGGACATATCGTGAGCATTTGACATTGTCCGTCATGTCATATTCTTGAAAAACATTCAAACACCAATACAAAGTGATGGATCGTAAGTTATATCTCATATTCACTCAAACTTACAAAAATACGAAATGAGTGCGACACACCACGGATCTCACAGATCGCACAAAACATGAACCAGCTAAGTTCATGTGAAAAATGCTTGAGTTCTAATCAAAACCACATTGAAAAATTATACGAATCAATCCAACTATATTCATCAAATCCTTCTATGTATATGGATTGATTAAATTCCAATATTTTCAAATCGATCGGAATCCTGATTAAGTTCACATATATTAATAACCAGCGCCTCCATAAAAAGTGGAAGTGAGCTCAGCTCTTTCCAACAAATGGAGGAATGAGGGAAATTCTAATATTTAGTTGATATAGTAAAAATGTCAACAGCATATCAATTTCAAATTACGAGTGTCATATGTTTGAGCTAATTTTTACCAACATAACACATGCTGTCAAATTTACATCTAATAGATGTGGAGTTATGGATAAAAAAACTTGCCTACAATAGATAAATACATTGCCAGTGGGAAAAATCAAAGCTTCAAAAAAGATTAGACACACACGTTGATGAATTAGTTCATCACATATCAAACAGTACGACTCCCATCTGAATGAGACTGAAAATACGTTCATAAATACGAGGACAGCATACAGAGAGATGTAACAATGATCATACGTTGACTGATCGTAACTAAAAATGTTTTTCCATGATCAGTTAATGATGCCAAACAATATCTGTATGACGAAGCAATCGATTGAACTGTGGCATTTTAATATATGTACCTAAACAGAAGTAATAAGAAAACATACCATAATTTTCTCAAAATAATTATATTTTTCCTATTGACCCTCTGTCTCTGCATCACCTTCAATTCCGGATTCTACTTAAATCAAATGAGCAAAAAAAAATAAAATAAAAAAAATGTGTCAAAATGTCTATTAATTTTTTCTATCTAATCACATCAATAAAATACTGTTCTGTATGTTCAACTTGGCCAAGAGACCACACATTCAGGTCTTTGCCAGCCTCAATAAAATGCACAAATGTATATTAAATGTAAGAGAATTTAAAATGTCAAAATAAAAAGTCAACTTCATTCATTATTTTGCATGTGTAACGAGCTACTGAAGTTGGCTTAAATATATAACGATACCTTTTAATAAAAAAGAAGTCAGGGTTAGGGAAATAAGTATTTCAAATCTAGTATTTATTAACTTTACTCTATACTATCACTAATACGAAATTTCATATTTAAAGGTTTATTTAAGAACCCTGACTTCAATTCTGCAATACATACATTACCAGAGAATTTACGAATGTTGACTTGCATCAAGTGATCATGTCAATCGATAAACGATCGATTGCAGCACAATATTTCGTCTTTAATGCAAGAGAAACAACAACTAAGATTTGCAAAGCAGCAAAGCAGCCAACCAGAAGGAACATACATAATTTAAACAAACACACAAGAGGAAACCAGCTATGGTAATGATTACCATGAATTCAGCAACATTATAAATTGTTTTAGTAAATTGTTTTTGCTGATGATGATTATTGTTGTCGCCGTGGTTTTTGTTATTGCTGTTCTTTATTATTGTCGTCTTTGAAATGTTGTCAATACAACATAGTAAAATTGTAGCTGGCTGGGCTACTTGTTGATTTTCCAAATATTGTCTCAATGATTTCTTATTTTCCATTTAAAATAAGCAGCTTTGCTTTGCTCTTACTACTAGTTGGTACTTTGGGAACCCTTAAATAAAAATTGCCCGATGCTGGGAAAACATTTTGGTGGCTCACTAGTACATGGTTTTTTAGTGGGATTTTAATTTATTTAGGTGTGAAATATCAAGGGACTTGAGCGGCAAATTTAAAAAAATAAAATACATTGGACACTGTAGTATTAAACTAGACAACGAGCTGTTTTTCAGTTAATTTCTCTTGTGTTGCGGTTTGTAGTAGTCCGTCGTCATCGTAGTCACATTTCCCAATTAGAAAGAAATTACGAATAACACGATAAACAGTATCACCGGTAACACTTTAATTTTCTCACCGTGTTTTTTTTTTGTTGTTGTCTGTTTTCTTTTCTTTCTTCGAGTTGGTCAGAGATTGTGTGATGAGTTTTTTTGTTTTGAAATAGTAGAATTGGTTGATGATGAGGCACGCTTCGGAGCTTTATTTGAGTAATTTGAAACCTCTATTAAGATACAGATTACAAAGAGATTTTGCCTGCTGAAGATTTACTTTTCTGATGTTTGAAATGTGTAAAACAACATAATGGTTAATAAACAAAACTATAAACAGTTTTAATTTATTATAAAATCGCTTCAAATAACCAAACAGTGTGATGCAAAAGTAAAAAATAAAAGTTTTAATAAGAAATTTAATAGAAATTTGCAGCAACTGTATGTTGTTTGCCATACTACTAAACTTTTCTTCAACATTCCCTCGAGCATCAGCAACATACAATTTTTGACCAGGAAGTTGCGAAAAATCTGCCAGAACATACGTTTCGTCATTCATTATGCAGCAAGAATATTTTTTTTTATTAAACTTGACTTCAATTTCCGTGCTTTGTTTTTGGCCTCTAAATTTTTAGCAGTGTTCCTGTCAGAAACTTTTTGAGTCTTGGTAACTTTTCGTACCAAATAGTCCGAGCACTGAGCTAACCGGGCTGCTTTCCTACCTGAGCTAACTGGGCTGCTTTCCTACCTGTTGGGAGATGTTTTGAAAATGCTTTCTATTTTTTTTTGACTTTAGAAACATCATGTGGACCATTCCTTCAATTCTATCAACGGACAAGTTCTCCCGGTACTGGAAACAGTTTGATAGCAGACCTTTGAATGCTTGGCCAAGTTGGGTTTTGTTGAAAATATTTAATAATTTTAGTACGCAGTTTTTTCTGGTCACTTATTTAATCAGATTAACTACAAATGAATATAATAGACATTAATCATAAAAACTGAAATTTTTTACAATGGTAACTTGATAAAAAAAAAAGCAAATAATACTTGGGTTAAAAGTTTTAATGAAAACCGTGTGTTAAGAATTTTAAGATCTCACTCCTACTTAATTTAAAAATGCTATTTTTGGTGAACAGTTTTTTTTATTTTCTTTTTGCACCAAAGCTTTTTTGGGTAAATATCATACTTTTTGGTGAAAAAGTACTTTTTGAGAAAATAGTACTTTTTGGAGAAAATAGTACTTTTTGGAGAAAACAGTACTTTTTGGAGAAATAGTACTTTTTTAGTGAAAATAGTACTTTTTGGTGAAAATTTTGCTTTTTGGTGAAAATAGTACTTATTAGTGAAAAAAGTTCTTTTTAGTAAAAATAGTACTTTTTAGTGAAAATTTAGCTTTTTGGTGAAAATAATACTTTTTGGTAAAAATAGTACTTTTTGGAGAAATTAGTACTTTTTAGTGAAAATAGTACTTTTTGGTGAAAATTAGAGTTGTGTTTATTTGCTCATTGAAGTGACCGCAGTTTTCAAATCAGCTCACACAAATGAACTTGGTCACTCTTTTAGCTCATTAGCTCATTAGTTCAGTATTATGTATAATGACCATTTCATTTTGTGAATTGCTTGTAATGTGAATTAAATCAAACATTTCTGTTGTTAGTTGTAAAAACACACAGTATTTTGACAATTAGAGATTTATGCGTGAAATAACTGATAACAATTAAAATTTAAATTTCAAAAAATAAAATTTTATTTTTTTTAAATTAATATTTTTCGGAAATAAGAGTTAATTTTTGTATTATTTCTAATTTCCGATGCTAACCAAATGTTTAGACAATATTTGTTAAAGAGAACATTCATTGTTTTATGATCTAACTACCTGTCAAATGTTCTGTTCTGTTAATGTATCAGTCTAGTAAAAACGTGCATAAGAAATCTATTTTCTAAAAATAAGTGATATTATAAATTTGCTAATAATATTGCTAATTTAGTTAAGAATATTAGTAAATTGTAGTTTTTTAATTCTGTTTTATGGTAGATATAATCTCTCCAATGTATTTTTGAAATAGTATTTTTTTTTACTAATTACAAACTTTCAATTACAATTATTATTTTAAAAATAACAATTATGTATTTCCCTTTTTCATTATTGTTTTATGAAATATACCTAGAAACTGTAGCAATACTCTTTCTTAATTTCTTACTGCCTCACCATACCATAAATAAATTTAAACACATTCAATACCACACATAGAAAAATTCATTCAAGAAAACAAACATAATCAGTGAGCGAATGAATGCTACATTGACGATCGAAGTGAAACATGTGAAACATTGAAGACGACAAATTAATGTGTTTGTGCAGCTCTTTCATGAGTACTGAAAGAAATATGTGCATAATAAACAGCTCAGTTGAAAACGCTCAGCGCTCAGTTGAATACGGTCAGTACTGAGCTGAAAACGCTCAGTATGATGAATGATTCACTTCGCTCAGTTGAGTGAATAGTTCAATTGAACTAGGTCTTTCATGAGCTACACAACTCTAGTGAAAATAGTACTTTTTGGAGAAAATAGTACTTTTTGGAGAAAATAGTAATTTTTGGTGAAAATAGTACTTTTTGGTAAAAATAGTACTATTTTGGTGACAATAGTACTTTTTGGAAAAAATAGTACTTTTTAGTGAAAATAGTACTTTTTAGTGAAAATAGTACTTTTTGGTGAAAATAGTACTTTTTGGAGAAAATAGTATTTTTTAGTGAAAATAGTACTTTTTAGTGAAAATAGTACTTTTAGGTGAAAATAGTACTTTTTGGAGAAAATAGTACTTTTTAGTGAAATTAGTACTTTTTGGTGAAAATAATACTTTTTGGTGAAAATAGTAATTTTTTCCGATGAAAACACTTTTTTGCTAAAAAAGAGCTTCTTATTAAACTAAGTACAGTGCACTCGCGGTAACGTGAACTAATTAAAACCAAGGGAGTTCATGTTAGTGAAATTGTTCACGTTAGCGATTGTCGAATTTCATCGAAAAGATATAAAATTTTACAATATAAACCTGTGTTTTACACGCTCGAACGTGAAATTCCTTTATTATTATTTTCTTTATTAAAATATAAAACAAAAATTATTGATTCAAATGTATTACATTCATTTATAGCAGCCTACTTCAGGCAATAATCGCAAATAGTGTTTTTTTAAACAAAATTAGGTTTATTATTCAAAAAACTTAACGGTCACATTGAGTTTTTCAAAATAACTCTACAAATTATAATAAACATATTTATTTTTGATCTGACATTTAATTGTTACTCGCCCGTTCAAAGATGTGTGCAGAATTTGTAAAAATATTAAAATTTTCTGAAGCATTTTATTCGATTGTATACAAATTTAATTTAAAAAGAATTGTTCTCTACTGTGACTGCATAAAAGTATTTCTTTCCTTACTTATAAAATATCAGAGAAGGTTTTCTGAAAACTCATAAATTGATCAATATTCAAATACAAACAGAGACATATTGTATAAATCAGTTAAAGATCAATCAGATTAATTCTAAACTTAATCTTTATGAACGACTAGCTTGACCCGGTGCGCTTCGCTACCCCTGTCGTAGTGTATGTTGGAAATTTCAATAAAATCGTTTCGGCCGTTTAGTATTTATTTTTTAAGAACTAAAGGTTTTAATTGCAAATAACTTTTAAGCTGCCTTACCAATTTTTACACTATTAGTCTCATAGTAATCCTAAAAATCCTTTTACTATGAACTACCATATGTACTCAATACAGTTTTGTTATGGATTTCTCACTGTTATAAAGTTTAGAATACGGGTATAAATATGAAATATCGTTTGTGCCAAATTTATTTTAATTCAATGCATTAGTTTTTTCTTTGATATATTTTAATATATATATATTAACGAAAATAAATAGTTTTTATTGTTGAATTTTGTATTTTTTTACGTTTAACTAAAATCCCGAAGTCCCGAAAAATCTCGAAATCACGAAAAATCCCGGGATGCCGAAAAATTCAGGGGTCCCGAAAAATCCCGGGGTCCCGGGATTTACATTTCTAAAATCCCGAATCCCGGGATTTGTAAAACCCAGTCCCCTTTGGCATCCCTAGCTATGACGATGTTTTCATCAGCACTGATTAGTCAGCACTGACGATGTTTACATCAGTGCTGATTAATCAGCTATGACGATGTTTTCATCAGCGTTGACGATGTTTTCATCAGCACTGATTAGTCAGCACTGACGATATTTACATCAGTACTGATTAATCAGCTATGACGATGTTTTCATCAGCACTGACGATGTTTTCATCAGCACTGACGATATTTACATCAGCACTGATTAATCAGCTATGACGATGTTTTCATCAGCACTGATTAGTCAGCACTGACGATGTTTTCATCAGCACTGACGATGTTTTCATCAGCACTGACGATGTTTTCATCAGCACTGACAATGTTTTCATCAGCACTGACGATGTTTTCATCAGCACTGACGATGTTTTCATCAGTACTGACGATGTTTTCATCAGCACTGACGATGTTTTCATCAGCACTGACGATGTTTAAATCAGCACTGCCGATGTTTTCATCAGCACTGACGATGTTTTCATCAGCACTGACAATGTTTTCATCAGCACTGACAATGTTTTCATCAGCACTGATTAGTCAGCGCTGACGTTGTTTTCATCAACACTGACGATGTTTTCATCAGCACTGACGATGTTTTCATCAGCACTGACGATGTTTTCATCAGCACTGACGATGTTTTCATCAGCACTGACAATGTTTTCATCAGCACTGATTAGTCAGCACTGACGTTGTTTTCATCAGCACTGACGATGTTTTCATCAGCACTGACGATGTTTTCATCAGCACTGACGATATTTACATCAGCACTGATTAATCAGCTATGATGATGTTTTCATCAGCACTGATTAGTCAGCACTGACGATGTTTAAATCAGCACTGACGATGTTTTTATCAGCACTGACGATGTTTTCATCAGCTCTGATTAGTAAGCACTGACGATGTTTAAATCAGCACTGACGATGTATTCATCATCACTGACGATGTTTTCATCAGCACTGATTAGTCAGCACTGACGTTGTTTTCATCAGCACTGACGATGTTTAAATCAGCACTGACGATGTTTTCATCAGCACTGACGATGTTTTCATCAATTTTGACGATGTTTTCATCAGCACTGACGATGTTTTTATCAGCACTGATTAGTCAGCACTGACGATATTTACATCAGCACTGATTAATCAGCTATGACGATGTTTTTATCAGCACTGATTAGTCAGCACTGACGATGTTTTCATCAGCACTGACGATATTTACATCAGTGCTGATTAATCAGCTATGACGTTGTTTTCATCAGTCCTGGTTAGTCAGCTCTGAGGATATTTACATCAGTGGTGATTAATCAGCTATGACGATGTTTTCATCAGCACTGATTAGTCAGCACTGACGATATTTACATCAGTGCTGATTAATCAGCTATGACGATGTTTTCATCAGCACTGATTAGTCACCACTGACGATATTTACATCAGCACTGATTCAGTGCAGCATCGAATAATAATTAAGTGTATTATTACATACTCAATCATGCAAGTTATTGTGACAATCATATATATGATTGTTTTAACCATATATATTATTGCGGTACTCTACTTGTACCATCACTCTGTTAAAGATTAATTATATTATTGCTATTTTTGAAAATACTATTTTAATAGTATTTTACCAATTTTACCCGTTTTCCCCCTGTTTACCCCTTTCTGGTCCAAGTATTGAAAAAAGTTATAGCCTATTGACGCTTCCAAGTAAGGATCTATCTACGTTCCAAATTTCAATAAAATCGATTCAGCCGTTTAGGCGTGATGCTCAAACAAACAAACAAACAAACAAATAAACAAACAAACTTACAAAGACATTTATATATTTATATAGAAGATAAGAATAGGTTTTCTGAAAACTCATAAATTGATCAACATTCAAATACAAACAGAGACATATTGTATAAATCAGTTAAAGATCAATCAGATTAATTGTAAACTTAATCTTTATGAACGATTATTTAACATTCACACTGTCTTTTCCAGCAACTGTGTGCTTGCGAATCTTCTCTAGAAATGAAAAACATATAGATACATCTAATAGTGTACATATGTATGTATGTAAAACAAATAAAATATTAATACTCTCAGCTGGCAAGCGGTAAAATTAAGATGATCAAAGATTTTGCGAATTAAATAACTAAACAGCTTAAAACACAAACCGCTTTAGAAAAAGAAACACACAGAAACTAACGTTAAATAAGTAGAGGGGGGGAAATGGCCATCCATAGCACACACAGAAATAGTAGTGATGCGTCAAAAGTAACATGATATGTGGTCAACTCAACTCAAGTCAACGGGTCCATCTTATGCTTGTACTCATACAACATATAAGTATAAAAGTATTTGTATAAGACTCGAGCATAGATGTAGCTGAAGTACAAGAGTTTGTCATGGATATTCTTCCATCCATCCATCTATCTAACCAACGAAGCTCTAACCGAAAGCAGTAGCCCACCAGTATTAGAATAGATATTAGAGGCTCTGTTAATAATAAAATTCAAATAAAAAAAAATAAACATTATAGAGCAAAAAAAAAAAAAGCAGTAAACGGCAAACGATCACACACGTTAAGGTTCACTGCTTCCTTTTATTTATTTTTTTTTTCTACTGTGACTTCTTGCACGTCTCCTACTCCCTTCCTTGTCTCTTCCCATTGTCAGCTTCTTCTGTTTGGAACACATTCATCTATATATGTACATACGTACGACTACGAATGAGTATTCATTCATCTTAGTTGTGGTTATTTTTGTTAAGATTGTGTAATACAATCTACTTGTACGAGTTAAAGTACAACACGGATACTTTTTATACACATACGCTAACGTTGGAAGCTACAGCTTAAATAAAATGTTAGTAAAATGAATTTTAATTATGTAGATACTAGTTTACCATCAAAGTTTTCTGACATACAAATGGCTTTGACCCTTATAGGTTGCTCTAATATTCGATTATACTTAGTGCTATGCGTTAATAACTTTGGCTCATCTTGTAATATCGATACATAAGATCATGTCACGATCTTATGATCGTTTGGAATTATAAGATATTCAACGCGAATTTGGAAGCCAAACGATGGTGGCATATCAAATGAAGCGGAGTGGAACCAAAAGTTCCTTGACGATCTTGCAGCATCAACTTCTGGAAAAGTAAACGATTTTGAATGATCTAAGTGAAATCCGCTTCGTAGCGATCAACAACAAATTGTCCACATTTTTCTGTGAGTGTATTCTAATACGTGTATATTGTTATTTAGCTTTTTGACTTTTGCATGTCTAATAATACGACTTAATAACTTAATGTTATTTTTTTGCAGTTTATGTTTTTGTCGATTTTTTTTTTCTCATACAAAAATACATAAATGGATGGATGGTTAGGTAGTGGTCACATTATTATGTGTCTAATATTATTCGTTGGTGTGTGTGTGACTATTTGTGTGTGGGTCCTCTAAGTCTAACAGCAAATTTAATTAGACACTTTTGTATGCACGAGTTCATGTTACGATAACGTCGAAGACGACAACGACGGTGTTTGAAGTATGTATTTGTATGCGAGTCAGTTTGTACACACATTCATACATACAAACGTGTATTGAGCATGGAGTTAATTCGCAACGTATAAGTACTAAATATATTTTATTTATACAGTTGGCCTTAAAATTAGACGAATAGTCATTTCGATCGAACTTGCTCTGTTTTGGTTCAGTTCTAGTTCAGTTCTAGTTCAGTTCTAGTTCAGTTCTAGTTCAGTTCTAGTTCAGTTCTAGTTCAGTTCTAGTTCAGTTCTATTTCAGTTCTAGTTCAGTTCTAGTTTAGTTCTAGTTCAGTTCTAGTTCAGTTCTAGTTCAGTTCTAGTTCAGTTCTAGTTCAGTTCTAGTTCAGTTCTAGTTCAGTTCTAGTTCAGTTCTAGTTCAGTTCTAGTTCAGTTCTAGTTCAGTTCTAGTTCAGTTCTAGTTCAGTTCTAGTTCAGTTCTAGTTCAGTTCTAGTTCAGTTCTAGTTCAGTTCTAGTTCAGTTCTAGTTCAGTTCTAGTTCAGTTCTAGTTCAGTTCTAGTTCAGTTCTAGTTCAGTTCTAGTTCAGTTCTAGTTCAGTTCTAGTTCAGTTCTAGTTCAGTTCTAGTTCAGTTCTAGTTCAGTTCTAGTTCAGTTCTATTTCAGTTCTAGTTCAGTTCTAGTTTAGTTCTAGTTCAGTTCTAGTTCAGTTCTAGTTCAGTTCTAGTTCAGTTCTAGTTCAGTTCTAGTTCAGTTCTAGTTCAGTTCTAGTTCAGTTCTAGTTCAGTTCTAGTTCAGTTCTAGTTCAGTTCTAGTTCAGTTCTAGTTCAGTTCTAGTTCAGTTCTAGTTCAGTTCTAGTTCAGTTCTAGTTCAGTTCTAGTTCAGTTCTAGTTCAGTTCTAGTTCAGTTCTAGTTCAGTTCTAGTTCAGTTCTAGTTCAGTTCTAGTTCAGTTCTAGTTCAGTTCTAGTTCAGTTCTAGTTCAGTTCTAGTTCAGTTCTAGTTCAGTTCTAGTTCAGTTCTAGTTCAGTTCTAGTTCAGTTCTAGTTCAGTTCTAGTTCAGTTCTAGTTCAGTTCTAGTTCAGTTCTAGTTCAGTTCTAGTTCAGTTCTAGTTCAGTTCTAGTTCAGTTCTAGTTCAGTTCTAGTTCAGTTCTAGTTCAGTTCTAGTTCAGTTCTAGTTCAGTTCTAGTTCAGTTCTAGTTCAGTTCTAGTTCAGTTCTAGTTCAGTTCTAGTTCAGTTCTAGTTCAGTTCTAGTTCAGTTCTAGTTCAGTTCTAGTTCAGTTCTAGTTCAGTTCTAGTTCAGTTCTAGTTCAGTTCTAGTTCAGTTCTAGTTCAGTTCTAGTTCAGTTCTAGTTCAGTTCTAGTTCAGTTCTAGTTCAGTTCTAGTTCAGTTCTAGTTCAGTTCTAGTTCAGTTCTAGTTCAGTTCTAGTTCAGTTCTAGTTCAGTTCTAGTTCAGTTCTAGTTCAGTTCTAGTTCAGTTCTAGTTCAGTTCTAGTTCAGTTCTAGTTCAGTTCTAGTTCAGTTCTAGTTCAGTTCTAGTTCAGTTCTAGTTCAGTTCTAGTTCAGTTCTAGTTCAGTTCTAGTTCAGTTCTAGTTCAGTTCTAGTTCAGTTCTAGTTCAGTTCTAGTTCAGTTCTAGTTCAGTTCTAGTTCAGTTCTAGTTCAGTTCTAGTTCAGTTCTAGTTCAGTTCTAGTTCAGTTCTAGTTCAGTTCTAGTTCAGTTCTAGTTCAGTTCTAGTTCAGTTCTAGTTCAGTTCTAGTTCAGTTCTAGTTCAGTTCTAGTTCAAGTTCAGTTCTAGTTCAGTTCTAGTTCAGTTCTAGTTCAGTTCTAGTTCAGTTCTAGTTCAGTTCTAGTTCAGTTCTAGTTCAGTTCTAGTTCAGTTCTAGTTCAGTTCTAGTTCAGTTCTAGTTCAGTTCTAGTTCAGTTCTAGTTCAGTTCTAGTTCAGTTCTAGTTCAGTTCTAGTTCAGTTCTAGTTCAGTTCTAGTTCAGTTCTAGTTCTAGTTCAGTTCTATTTTAGTTCTATCTCGCATCTTATTTCAATAGCTTATTTCTAATTTCATAATATTAAACTTTCGCATTTGAAAACTTTTGTCGTTTAGTGTAAATGTTGAAAATAATGAAAAAAATTGTAAATAAAATAAAATTTCCTGATTCTTAAATTTAAACCACAATAATGTTGACAGTGTGTTGTGGTTTTTTACTCACGCTTTTCAGCACACACTTCCATACATGTCTTGACATAAATGTGTGTACATATGGCTCTGTATGTTTCCATGTTGAGGCTTAAAAACTCAACAAGGAGTCTTTTATGTCTGTCCGTCCATCAAAATTAAACATAATTTTCCACAAACATAGAAAAAAAAAACAAATTACTAAATAAATTCCATGCAAAAAATCGCATCATACTAAATGTCTCAAATGGCCGTTAAGCTGCTCTAGGTGGCACTTCTCACCGATTTCTTATTTTTTTTTTCTTTTTGGTTGGTGTCATAATAATGTAATAATATTTGCTATAACTGCAACATAAAGTGATGTTTTGAGTAGTAGTTATAGCTACTGCTGTGATTGTTTTTAATATTAATAAGACTTACCTTTTTTCAATAGATTGGAGGCATGAGGATTGCGACTTTTTGTATTTAACGATGAACAATTCCATCTATGCCATTGAAACTGTAAAATAAAATTTTTATTTTATAAATTATATTTTTGTTCAAAAATATTAGGGTGTTCGTAAAAATTCGTATTATTTACCTGTATTTGACACTCCCTTATGGCCAGATCTAATCCTTCTAAGGCAGCCGTGGTTACATCACTGGCTTTATAACACAATTCCAATTGATCTTTGGTTAATCCGGGCACTGAACGACATGTTGCCCGACCATCAGGTAAACAATGAAGCCTGCAAGATTAATATTTAAAAAATATTATTCTTAAATTTAATGTGTAGTTAATAAAATTTCTGTAAAAATAAATTATTTTCTATATTTTTTTCGCAAAATATGTTATGTTTATTTGTCACTCAATATTTTCTAGGTTTTTCGTTTTTAATGTGAGATTTTCTGCTTTACTTTTACGTACATTCGAACAGAAGCAGTTTATTCGCAAGAGTTTCAATTCTACATCGTCGTGGAAAAAATTTTGAGTTGGGGTTATATTTATGTGTTTTCATTAAAGAACTGTGCCCAGTATTCGGTTAATTAACATTCACTTTTTGGCAAATCCGGAACAACAGTTAGATGTTCGCACAGTATTCTACAGGATTATGCTATTGATAAACTTAAACATGGACGGGATCCCAACTAAGTTATTCAAAGTTTACTCAAAGATAAGCTGATATACTTGTTCACCTACACATTCTGGTAGAGTGAGTATCTACCCAATGAAGTAAATCTCCCAAGAAAGGAGATCTTTAAGAATCAGAATAATTTGGTATCACTTTGATTTACGATGGCAAAGTACAATAATTAACTAGGTGATTGCACAAATTATAGCTAAATTAATCTCAGATGAAGTGACAGTACCGGAGTGATCGTCGGACAATGATCGGTAGAATGGAAAATACATTATTTACTTTCAGAAAGCCTTCGCCAAACTAAACTATTGCCTCATTTGGATGTAAGAATTTCCTATTTAAATGACCATATCATATCACGGACTACCATGTTAGACATGGCAAGACACTCAGCAGAACAATGTGGAAACTAACGTACTGAATCTCCCTCTCTGATCTTACAAGTCAATAATTATAATATACTAGCTGAACTCGGTCCATGTTGCTGGTCTTTAGAAAACATCTATTTTATACTGCATCTCGATCTCGATTTTAATATACAGTGTAGGACAAAACTAAAGCACAAACATTCCCGACCTGACTTCGCACCCGAAATACTTATTATCTGTAGACAGATGACGGCGGATGAGGTGCGGGAGCTACGATAAAATTCTGTGGTACATTTGGCCTTGAACTTTAAAGGTGGGCATGAAGCCGACGTTGTTTACGATATTAGTTGCCCCGAAGGACGAAAATATTTTGAAGGAAGTGCTTGGAAATCGGAGTGGCGCCAGAAATGTAACTTCTTTCATAGAACGTTATAGAATGTGCTGGAATGTATGACTTTCTCGTATTCACCAAATCATTCGCTTCAGAGTAGACCACTGTGAATTAAAATTTTTAGAATGAAATTTGTCATTGTTTGAACGTTGGGAATGAAAAATAGAATTTATTTCTCGAATGAAAGAAAACGAATTTTTTTTTGAGAAAAAATTTTTTTTTGACAAATTTATTTCTTTTGCAAATTTGATTTTGCCACGCCCCTCTGCCCACAGAACGACAATTTTTTGGTCGAAAATTTTCTTTATTAAAAAAAAAAATTTTTTTTGACAAATTTATTTCTTTTGCAAATTTGATTTTGCCACGCTCCTCTACCCACAGACCAAAATCTGACTATACAGTGTCAAAGGCTATTCTGAAGATTCCCTGAAAATTTCATCAAAATCGGTCCAGCCGTTTTTGAGTCCATAAGGAACATACATACGAGGGCGGATCAATAAGTCCTTGACTTTTTGAATGAAACGCAAGTTTTTTGATAAAAATTTATTTTATTTTTCAACATAGTTTCCTAGTTTCCTGTACTTTATCCAACGTTTCTCCAATTTTTGTATCCTTCCAAAAAATAAGATTTGTCGAGGTCATCAAAATAGGTATTTTTTGTGAGATGCAGAGCCATTTCTTCAGGTTTGGAAACAAGAAATAGTCACTCCGGGCTAAATCCGGAGAGTAGTGTGGAAGAGGAAGCATTTCGTAGCTTAATTCATGGATTTTTGTCATGAAAACTGTTCATGTGTGTACCCTTTTGTGTAGCCGATTGTGAGCAAACGCTGCAGCTATCTTGCGTAAAGCTTTCTCATACCCAAGTGATCATTCAAAATTGATAACACTGAGCCATGTGAGATGCTTATGGCTTCCAAAATCTCTCGTACTTTCAATTTTCGATTGGCCAGCACCATATCGTGATTTTTCCAATTATTTCGGGTGTAGAGACCCCAACTGGGCGTCCAGAACGTTCGGTATCTTCCGTGCTTGTACGGTCACAACGAAATTCACTAAACCACTTTTTTACCATTAAAATTGGTGGTGAAGAGCTCCCACAGTATTTATCAAGCTTAGCGTTGATATGACTGATGGTTTTTTGCCGAAAAAAAAAACAATGTTTAATGAGCAGACGAAATTCAATCTTTTCCAATTTATTCTCAAGTCACGAGGTAGTTTGCTATAAATGGCTGTGAAACACAAACTAAATGATGCAGCTTTGTAAAATTTTTACAGGAGTCAACTGACAGATGCCTGTTGACACCAGCAGTGTTTCCCTTTCAGTTAAAAGCCGGGATATTCAAAAAGTCGCGCAGTTATTGACCCACCCTCGTACACACATCCATTTTTTATATGTACAGATGTCAGCAAAAAAGTCTGATATCTAGACATTGATAGCACAATTTAGAAAGTCTGAAACAACACAAACGTCAAATCAAATCTCCTTTACGGATGTGAGACGGAGGCCTTTTTGGGCTCGAACTAACTGAAACATCAGCAACCTATAGTTATAGAAATAAATGGCTGTGAATTTATTTACTCTTGAAAGACCATGGATTGGCATCACGTCCAGCGGATCAACGCAGAAGTAGCAGATATCAAAAATTGACTTTTGATTATCTTAAAGAAATTCCTACTGAAGCTATTAACTACTATCTGTATATTCCCTAGAGGGATGGAAACTGCCACAAAACTAATGTTGTTTTCTAGTTCTATAATTTGAATATGAAGTGAACCTTAATATGTTGTCTCAGATTTAATATTAATGAACTTGTTAAGTGTTGTTTACTATAATACTGGTGCAAGTTATGGTATAAAAATACCTTGGAAACAAACTTAAAATTCTTGAATTGAATTGTCTACTTTTTAATAAATTTTGAACCAGCTACATGATGTGTCTGTCCTCTTTTCACTGGTCTTGCTTCGTAAATTTGTGCAGTACTTTTATTGTCACTAGCCGCTGGACTAGACAAAATGTTTTAAGCCAGAGGTTGACATACACAAAACATTGAATATGGGCTTTCTATCTCTTTTGTAACTTGACCAGCTATTGATGATGTTCGGTCATGGTGGCTATGATTACAGACCACTCCAATATATAAGCCCTTCAGATACAATTGGTAAATTCACAAGGTCTCTTATCAGTCATATTGTCATAAAGTCCTAATATATCACGACTCGGCGGCTCGGCTTAACTGACTCTTAGGCATTCGCTATTAGTCTCTGCTGGTTGGTTACGATAACACAATAAACATAGCATAGAAAACCAATAACAATCATTGTGGAATATTAGGACATTATGACATGATAAGAGACCTTGTGAATTGACCAAATATAATATACTCGTAGTGAGCAACCCTCGTGTTCTTGCTTCGGCAGAACATATACTAAAATTGGAACGATACAGAGAAGATTAGCATGGGCCCTGCGCAAGGATGACACGAAAAATCGTGAAGCGTTCCACATTTTTGTGGGAGGCAATGAGGAAACGTAGCTTATCTGGGCATCACAGGTTCCATTGACAGTACTCCATAGACGGCATTGGGTATAATCTTAAACCTACTACCCTTTGAAGACTATGTTGAGAGTGTGGCAGCAAGGAACTTACTTAGACTACTCGAGTCTTTCTTAATAAAACCCTTGTGGGTAGGTCACACTAAGATATTGTATGAGGTAGGCCTTATCGATCAGGAAAGAATTCCATCTGGAATCTCTGACTATAGGGTCGCGACCTTCAACCTCGGGGCATCACCCCCAGTAGAGTTCCCCAGTAGAGATAAATAGGTTGGATCCGCTCAACTGTTTGATGGTTTTCACTGACGGATCCAAGATGGACTCTGGTTTCCGGAGTTTATCTGGTCGATACTGATATCAAGCGCTCGAACAGACTTTCTAACGACTGCAGCGTATTCCAGGCAGAGATCTTCGCAATCTGGAAAGCCACAGAGTTGATAAGGGCACACGTACAGGAGGGATCTACGGTAAATATATACGTGGACAGTCAGGGGACACTAAAGGCTCTGGAATGTTATTTAATGCATTCCAGCCTACTACTCAACACTACTCAATAAGATTGTTGGTTGCAGGGCACTGTGATATACAGGGAAAAGAGGTAGCGTATGAATTGGCTAGACATGGTTCTGATCTAGATCATGATACCAGGGAAAGGTGTGTTAAACCACCTATTTGTCACTACTACAGGTCAATTTATGAAAAATTCCGGAATTATGCCGACCAATCCTGGGGCAGTAGGACGTTTTGTGGAGTGTCCAGGCCCATTTGGCCAAAACTGAATCCTAAAGCAACCAGAGCACTGTTAGAGTTGGCTAGATATAATCTAAGGATTCTAGTAGGAGTGATAACCGGCCATTGCGCAATTGGAGCCTTCAAAGGCAGTGTGTGGGGGTGTAGAGGAACTAGAGACAGTGGAACACGTCATGTGCAACTGACCTAGGTTACAGAGTCTTAGACTTAAATGAACTGTGCAACATACTGGGTTTCATTAAGGGAATAGGGTGGCTATTTAAGGAACGATCTACGGCAAATCCGAACCCGCAATGAAAATATTATTCTTACTATTCTTCTCTTTCTCTACCTATTGAAGGGAATCACAATGGACCTTATGGTGTCCGAGTGGAAGTACACAGAGTGTAAAGCCCTTCCTTACCTAACATATGTAACCCTCGTATTATAAAAAATGATTATCAATGAAGCAACATTTTCATTTGTCATGAATAAAATGAAATAAAATGGCTTGCACTTTAATCAATTTTGATACGTTTGCAATTGCTAATTTCTTTTTTTCGTTAAAAAGAAAACTAAATCATCATACGATTAACAATTAAATTACAAATTACATTATTATTAACAAAAATATTATACAATATATAGAGGTTTTTTTAATTAATCTGGAATTTACATGACATACGTAAAATCTCTATTAAAATCGTTCTCGAATTACGTAGTCGTACGTAACTATATGAATAAAGCATCAATCAATCCTTCTATGTTCTATTATCAAGGCAAATGAATAAATAAACAAATAAAAAAAACATAAAAAGAAACTACAATGAACTGATAAGAAATGACCGGGAGAAGCCATGAAAATATACAAAATTTGTTGTGACTTATTTCGTTTCAAACTTTTGGATTCAACGTTTGTGTGTAAACAAAATTAATAAGAAATTATTTTCACAATGAAAACAGTTCCGCAAATTCTCATAGTTTTGTTATTAATAATAAAAGTAAGTTTAAGAAAATTATTTGAAAATTATATGACTAATGAGAAATTTGAACATTTATTTTAATAGAATTTCGCTAAAGAAGTGGAAATTCAAGAAATTACTAAAGATAATTCTACAACATATAAAGAAATGGAGGCTATACAATATATTACTACGGAAACAAATGTGAGAGTGGACATAACTCCACAAAGTACTACTGATAGCTCAATAAAATCTAAGGAAATTGAAGAAAGTTCTACTAGCACGATAAATGTTAACGATAATAAATTATTTGCTGAGCAAGTAAACATTTCCTATAAGACTGGAAATGAAGAAGTTCAAACAAAAAAGGAGTTAAAAAATCATGAAGAAGAAATCAAAGATGTATCCAAGAAGTCTACAGAATCTCTGGTCGATGTAACAACTACTACTGCTGGAAATATTCTAGAAGAGTCTAAAGATATATCCAAAAAGTACATAGAAAATCGGATTGATGAAACTACTACTACTACAGTAAATAATCAAAATGGAAACAACGATATTTCCAAAGAGTTTACAGAATCTCTGGTCGATGTTACTACTACTTTGTCCGATAAGTCCTCAAAAAACCGGATTGAAGAAACTACTACAACTGTAAATAATCTAGATAAAAGCAAACACATTTCCGAAAAGTCAACAGAATCTTTGGTCGATGTAACTGTTACTACTAAAACAAAGCAAGAAGAAACTAAAGATATATCAGAAAACTTCACAGATCAGCTGATTTCCGAAAAGTCTACAGAACCATTGGTAGATGAAACAACCAGCTCTACCACCGTTGACTATGTACCAAACACAAAATCTTTAAACACTCTGGAGGATTATGCTGTTAAACAAATGAATTTCATACTGGATCACTTGCTTATGGAAACCCAAGAATTTGTAGCAACAGTTTTGCAAGCCTCTGTTAATACGGTATTTCAAAGAGATTATTTAAAACGTTATGCAGAGGGTTTAAATCGCATATTAAACCCAGATACTGACAGCGAGTACAGTGATGAAATTATTGTGGATACGAAAGTTATGACTCAAGATGAACTTTATGAGGAAATTGTTACAAAATTAAATTTCCTTAAAAGCAAACCCAGCAAATATCTGCAAAGACATTTACCCCGCGACTGGATCCACGACTATCGTAATAAAAGAGCAGAATTGGCCATATGGCTGGACAAGGCCTCCGAACAAATGCATAGGGAATTTAATCGTTTTGTTTCGGAGGAAGAGGATCATATTAAGTATCAATACTTTAGTGAGGCTTTTGATGATATTTCTCGAGCCACCGAGATTCATCATAAATTGGCCCTGTTGGCAGATTTGGTGAAGATTGTAAAAAATAAGAAACAAATAACATTTATGGATTTATACATGCAAACTTAGTTGGTTTTGTTTTTTTCTTCTATTCAAATATATATTTTATAAATATCTAATAAATATGTATATTGTGTTGGTGTGTTTAAACATTTCATATTTCATTGGCTTTTAATTCTTTAAAACGTGCAAATAATTTCTCTCTGTGTACAATGTCATGTTCATCATTGATTTCCTGCAGCAAATCAAAAAGTTCTCTATGACGTTGTATCCCCTCCTCAGTGAAGCGTTGACGTAATAATCTGGCTGCTTTGGAAAACTTATTATTGCATTTACGCTCCTCTATGGAGAGGCGGGCCAACAACTCGAACATGCCCAACAAACCACGACGCAAAATAATATCCTCTCTTTCCTGTTTGGCCAAGCCTGATTTAATGGTGGCAATCAGCTGCTGCAATTCCATTAATAAATTCTCCTTGTCTTGTATGCTGCCACCCTCATCCCTTAGCCTCTGCGAATTGACTCGATACTGATGCAACAATTCGGCTGTATTGCCTCGTTCCCCCAGGGGTATGGAGTCCAGTAGTCTATCCGTAAACTCTTGAGTCATCTTTAGCATATTGTCCAGTTTAATGTTCATTATAATATCCACATAGTTGTAGAATTGTGCAATAAGTTTGCTTTCATCTTCGCTATTAGTAATGTAAGCTGATTGTTGAGTAGATTGAGCTGCTATGACCTGGTTGTGCCAACAATAATAAAACGCAATTAGTTTTCAAGTTGTTTATTTGTTTGATTGTCCAACTTACTTCTATACCGATCGCTATTAAAATTATAAATGTTGTTGTTGAAAATTTTAAATTCATGTTCCACCGTTAGTTGTTAGAATTATACTGTCGCCTTAAGTGTTCACTTGCATTAGTTCCATTAGAATTTTTTTAATCTCTATTTTTAATTTCTATTTTCAATTTTAATCTCTCTTGGCAATGAAATCTCATTTGTTGCTGTACTCTTCTCAATTCATTTTATTATCAGTGTACTTGCTCACTGACTAATTAATTGATTGTTCTTAAAATACAAAGAAGAATTAAAGAAGAACAAGTAAGAGTATTATATTCGGTTGTGCCGAATCTTATATACCTACCCACATTTATTTTTTATAAAATTTTGCCTATTTTCAATACCAAATTTTTTATGGATACCACTATTTTATAGAGATGTATGTTTTATGGAGCCATATTCGGTTAAGATTTTTGTATGTGTGCTAGGAGAAATCATGGATCGATTGTTACCATTTTCAACACAAATTATTATTTTTTATGATATGAATAACATGTTCTTACGTTTTCACCTTTTGAAAACGTTGGTTTATTTCCTTTTATAAACCGGATACCTTAAAATTTGTAACAACTCTTTATTTATTCAAATGTACAACAACATCAGTGTAAATAGTCACTCAGTGTCTAATTACACGTTTATCAATTCGCAGAAATGCACACACACTATATAATGTACAAGCTTAAATGTACAAGACAGTTGATGTTAACTCTAACAGCGCCTATGATAAACTCAACTCACGACTGCCACCTCTGCCACTATTTATACACACGCCATCTTTCGTGAAGCCATCTTTCGTGAATCTTCTACAATGATCTTAACGCACAAACTAGTATATTCGAATTATAGAGCTTTCGATGTTATCTTAGCAGCTTAAACATTTAGTGTTGACATACTTACAAAAAGTTGTACTTAAAAAAGTAATATTTCTACAACAATTTTTAAAAAAAGTAAATTTTCTACTACTATTTTAAAAAAGTAGTATTTCTACTACTATTTTTAAAAAAAGTAGTATTTCTACTATTATTTTTAAAAAAAGTAGTATTTCTACTATTATTTTAAAAAAGTAGTATTTCTACTACTATTTTTTAAAAAAGTAGTATTTCTACTACTATTTTAAAAAAAGTAGTATTTCTACTACTATTTTTAAAAAAGTAGTATTTCTACTACTATTTTTAAAAAAAGTAGTATTTCTACTATTATTTTAAAAAAGTAGTATTTCTACTACTATTTTTTAAAAAAGTAGTATTTCTACTACTATTTTAAAAAAAGTAGTATTTCTACTACTATTTTTTAAAAAAGTAGTATTTCTACTACTATTTTAAAAAAAGTAGTATTTCTACTACTATTTTTAAAAAAGTAGTATTTCTACTACTATTTTTAAAAAAAGTAGTATTTCTACTACTATTTTTAAAAAAAAGTAGTATTTCTACTACTATTTTTAAAAAAGTAGTATTTCTACTACTATTTTTAAAAAAAGTAGTACTTCTACTACTATTTTAAAAAAGTAGTATTTCTACTACTATTTTTAAAAGAAGTAGTATTTCTACTACTATTTTTAAAAAAAGTAGTATTTCTACTACTATTTTTAAAAAAAGTAGTATTTCTACTACTATTTTTTAAAAAAGTAGTATTTCTACTACTATTTTAAAAAAGTAGTATTTCTACTACTATTTTTAAAAAAAGTAGTATTTCTACTACTATTTTTAAAAAAAGTAGTATTTCTACTACTATTTTTAAAAAAAGTAGTATTTCTACTACTATTTTTAAAAAAAGTAGTATTTCTACTAAGTATGTAGAGAAAGATCCACATCTCTTTGCTTTTAAACTGAAAATAAAATTTACAGGGTGTATTAGATTTGTCATTCTAGTGGTAACTTAGGAAATTATTTGGGATGGTGGTAAAAATGAAACAATAAATGTCCGCATCAATATTGTTACGTTTTTATCTTTTAAAAAGGTTAATTTATTTCCTTTAAATAAATCGGATACTTTTGATTGCAAATAAAAGCCGTTTAGTAGTTCAAAATTGTAATAACTCTTTATTTATTTAAAATGTAGAACAACAACAGTTTAGATCGTCGTTATGTGTTTTAATTCACACACGTTTAAGTATATACCACTTTATAAAAACACTGGTAATGTACAAGAATTCACTGGTACTACAGTACACTTTATGGCAGTTAATTTGTCTTTACTTAACGACGCTTCTAATTAGATTCACTCATTTGCTGTTCTCACCTCCAATTTATAAGCTCTATTTCCACAATGATCTTAAAACTAGAATATTCGAATTTCAGAGCTTTCTATGTTAATCATTAAACATTTAGTGTTGCCATACTTACAAACAATGCTCAACTCAGAGCTTTTATTCAATGTTGTATGCTCTACAGCAATGTTAATAATACCTACAGATTTGTTAAAGTTTGAGAAGCGCTGTTGTTTAGGGGCATTATGCAACTTTAAACCAGCCAAGTACAATTTCGTAATAAAATTTTTAACGCAAACTGAAAGTAGATATTGATTTATTAAAGGCCACGGAGAGTTTTAAATTTTTGTTATCAAATTTAATTACTAGTAAAAAATTGGAAAATATTGCCGAGACAAATAAATTATTGTTTGACTAACATGTTGTTAAGTACAAGGTCAAGAGGTCAACTAAGATCGGTATCTATGATTGCCTATTATTCTTATTATGTTTAGGCTTCACGCACTACGACCCATAGGATCGTTTGTGCAGCCTTAACGTTTCATCATAACAGATTTAGGCCCAACATTGGGCAGTCGCATAGAACATGTTCAGAGGTTTCAGCATGAAGTTCTCAAAACCTACAGGGTTCCTTCTTAACATTACCACAAATAAATTGGTAATACCAAAAACCACAGTGTCCGTTAAAAAATTCACTAAGTATTCTCAAGTCACCCTTTACGAGCAATAGCAACAATTGAAATCTACCTTTAAACAGAGCAATGAACCGTTTGGAGCTTATTATTTACAATTACTTTTATCATGCTCCAGCTTTCCAGTAAGCTGAATTTAATCCATTAAGCTCATTTTCCAGGAATTTTTAGGTATTCATTTCTTCCTGCTACCTTGAGGACTCCAGACAGGATCTTTTCTTATGGTATCACCAATACATTTCCATTTTCTTCTCGTTATGATGTTTGTGATGGAATTATTATAATAATGATTTGAAAATGCTTGAAGTGTTGAGTTCATTACTCTGTTAGTTAGCCATGTTTCACAGCCGTGCAGTAGAACCGGAGGACAATATATCAAAGCTGATGAAATTTACCTTTTGCTTTTCTAGTCGATATCTGTTTTTGCTCTATCTTCATGTGATATCATGCTGCATAGGTGACAAAACATATCCACAAATCAACATTACCGCAACCATTACAAAATGGGGTCTTTTTCTTTCCTATATTTATTTTCACACCTGCCCTAGCTAAGTTGAAAACTTAGTCCTTCATCATCGACTGAATATCGTTATGTTGTGTGAACAATAGGCAAATATTATCGGCATAATTCAAATCTTCCAGATGACTTGTACTATATTCTACGTCTTTTGCAGCAGATAATCATGTCTTACACCAGACTTAGGGGAAAAGGTTCCAAAAGCCGAGCCTGCTGTTTTCAGAGATTGGATCTAATCCTTCTATTTATGCGGTTTAAGAAAATTTGGTTGAGTATTTTCGATAGTATTGAAAGATTCATGGGAATCTTCCTGAATCTGTGATCGTCTCCTTTTTGGTATTTTAATAATTATACCCAGTCTTCTGAAAGGATAAAAAATTGTTGCCATTTTGTGAGGTCAACATTTTAAAATGTCAGGAGGAATTTGGAAATTTTCTGGATATTTCTTGTTCTTTAATTTCTTAATTGCCATTGCCATTTCGATTTCAGCCAAGTCTGGTGAGTTGTTGAATCTAAATGAGTTGTTGAAGTTGTTCAGGTTTTACGTAAAATGTTTTCGCCATGACCGTTAGGGGCTGTCCATCTCTTGATTTGATGGAGAGATTGGGAGTATTCTTCTATCCATTGAGTTTGTCTCGATAAGTCATAGACGGGTTTCGTATGATTCCCCTATCAGCTGCGTCGTTTGCTATAGTAGCAAGTTCGTCTAAATGAGATCTTTTGTCCTACTTCACCTCTATGTTTTTGAGTACATTAATTTTAAAACATAAAAACAACTGAATTTATAGAACTGAACTAGAAAAGAACAATGTTTTTTTCATATGATTTTTCAACTTAAAATGTTTAAATCTATTGCCTTAATTATGTACCAATGATTTTTAGAGTATTTTTTGGTCACTAATGATCGTATACATTTGTCTTGCTTAATTTATAATGAGTATCAGTTTCAGTTTTTTTTTTCTCATCGTTTAATTAGATTTAATTGGTAAAATGGAATGAAAGAAACGTAGTTTAAGATCACATACGATTGTAGGCGGTGGCAAGGGGCTGCTGTATTCAACTATCTGTTCATATAACCCCGTACTAATTTAATGATTTATAGAGAATTTGTTTGTAATATAGATCACTAGAGCAAAACAAACGAAAATGAGATAATGAATACAATATAGTAATTAACCCATGTTTAGCCACATGTAATTATTTTGCAGTTCCAGCTAAATAGTCGCTATAATACCTAAAATCACTGGACCACCCAGAACTGGTTAATAAGTTCTAATAGTCTAACGATATACATCATCTGATGCCACCTGCATTAGTATTGTTTGTTTTTTATTTTACCGCAACTAAATTGAATGATCAAATTCTACTAGTTTTTGGAATTTTCGTTTAAACCAAATAACCAATTTTTGTTTTTGGTAAAAAGAATTAAGTAGAATCTTTATTAGTTAAAATACAAAATAGTTTCACGCTTCATAAACAAATAAAATTACAGACTATGGCGCACAGTTAAATTGAAAAAAAACTGAAGTTTATAGACACTCTTCCTCGGCTTAAAGGGCATACTTAGTTCCTACGAAGTATAGGTGACACTTCAAAAGGTATATTCTCATCTTAAATGCTTTTTAGCTTCGTTATTGCTGCTTAATTTCATTAACTTTTTAAAGTAAAAAAAACATTGTTTTTTCCAGATACATGAAATAAAATTTGTTACGGTCTCGTACAAACTAAAAATGATGAACTTCAACTGATACGCGATTCTCGTACAACATTTTTGAACGTGTGTGAAAATGACACGTACGCATTTTAGCGTAGGATTTTTTTTTTCATTTAATGTATCTACATTAAAACACTAAGAAATCCGAAAATAAACTAATATAAGTCTCGAATAAATACGAGAAAAAAAACTGTTATAAACCTTAACATATAACAATGTACTGGTACATTTATAGCAGCAAGAGTTCGCGGTATAAATTCAAGCTTAAATTGAATTTATATTCTTAATTTTGATCATAAAGAACCTAGTTCAGTTCTAGTTCAGTTCTAGTTCAGTTCTTGTTCAGTTCTAGTTCAGTTCTAGTTCAGTTCCAGTTCAGTTCTAGTTCAGTTCTAGTTCAGTTCTAGTTCAGTTCTAGTTCAGTTCTAGTTCTAGTTCAGTTCTAGTTCAGTTCTAGTTCAGTTCTAGTTCAGTTCCAGTTCAGTTCTAGTTCAGTTCTAGTTCAGTTCTAGTTCAGTTCTAGTTCAGTTCTAGTTCAGTTCTAGTTCAGTTCTAGTTCAGTTCTAGTTCAGTTCTAGTTCAGTTCTAGTTCAGTTCTAGTTCAGTTCTAGTTCAGTTCTAGTTCAGTTCTAGTTCAGTTCTAGTTCAGTTCTAGTTCAGTTCTAGTTCAGTTCTAGTTCAGTTCTAGTTCAGTTCTAGTTCAGTTCTAGTTCAGTTCTAGTTCAGTTCTAGTTCAGTTCTAGTTCAGTTCTAGTTCAGTTCTAGTTCAGTTCTAGTTCAGTTCTAGTTCAGTTCTAGTTCAGTTCTAGTTCAGTTCTAGTTCAGTTCTAGTTCAGTTCTAGTTCAGTTCTAGTTCAGTTCTAGTTCAGTTCTAGTTCAGTTCTAGTTCAGTTCTAGTTCAGTTCTAGTTCAGTTCTAGTTCAGTTCTAGTTCAGTTCTAGTTCAGTTCTAGTTCAGTTCTAGTTCAGTTCTAGTTCAGTTCTAGTTCAGTTCTAGTTCAGTTCTAGTTCAGTTCTAGTTCAGTTCTAGTTCAGTTCTAGTTCAGTTCTAGTTCTAGTTCAGTTCTAGTTCAGTTCTAGTTCAGTTCTAGTTCAGTTCTAGTTCAGTTCTAGTTCAGTTCTAGTTCAGTTCTAGTTCAGTTCTAGTTCAGTTCTAGTCCAGTTCAATTCAGTTCTAGTTCAGTTCTAGTTCAGTTCCAGTTCCAGTTCCAGTTCAGTTCAGTTCTAGTTCAGTTCTAGTTCAGTTCTAGTTCAGTTCTAGTTCAGTTTTAGTTCAGTTCTAGTTCAGTTCTAGTTCAGTTCTAGTTCAGTTCTAGTTCAGTTCTAGTTCAGTTCTAGTTCAGTTCTAGTTCAGTTCTAGTTCAGTTCTAGTTCAGTTCTAGTTCAGTTCTAGTTCAGTTCTAGTTCAGTTCTAGTTCAGTTCTAGTTCAGTTCTAGTTCAGTTCTAGTTCAGTTCTAGTTCAGTTCTAGTTCAGTTCTAGTTCAGTTCTAGTTCAGTTCTAGTTCAGTTCTAGTTCAGTTATAGTTCAGTTATAGTTCAGTTATAGTTCAGTTAGAGCTTTTTACTTCAAATTTAAAGATTCGGAATTTTTGAAGATCAAGTGATCGCTGTTAAATTGTACACTACTGCAAACCCTACACAAATGTAACCAACTTTCCCCTCTTTTGAGCTGTTTTTAAGTCATGTAGAGTGCAAAGACGCCACTTAAATAAACATTTGTAGGGGTTTCATTTGTTTAGTGTTTTTTTTTGTTGATGTTTAAAAACAAATTTATCTATAGTTTTTGATCACCTTTTGACCTTGAACATGCCAACATGTTAGTCAAACAACGATTTGCCACAGAAATATTTTCTTAATCTTTCTCTAAACGTCATGAGGTGTGGCTTGTGGGTTTTTATGATTTCTTTCGTTTTTGAAATCTTAAAGTTCTCTTTTATACAAAAAGAAGCCACTTTGGACATACACAAAACCTAAAAAAAAGTGTTGGTTGCTGCTGTTACTGCTGGTGGCGATGACTCTTTTTATGATGGTGATAAACAAATTATGAAACAATTTCATTTCAACAAATCTGTGTTTTTGATGGCTTCAAAAACATGGTGGATGTGGAATTATGAAGTATATTTAATATCTTTAATGTCTGTTATGTGTTGGAACCTGTCTGTCTTGTGACATGTCAATCATTTCGCGTTCATTTATGCCGGATGGTGAATCACTTGCCCACTTACTCGCTTCACCTCTAGACGAATTTGTTTAAAACGTTTTATTGTGTTAGATTTAAACAAATCTAATACATAATCGTAGTCATAAAAAAATATGTCTGTGTGTTTGAAATATTTATGATTATTATTTCAGATTTAGTTTTAATTAAATTCTCGAGAAAAAAAGAACAGATGGAACAAAAAACAAACATTATTAAAATTAAAATTCCATGAATTTGAAGTAAAATCTGCTGTTGGAAATCAGTAAAAATGCAGTAGCATTTCATTTGGAAACCATTAAAATATGACGTATGTTTGATTAAATCTGTAAAATGTTTTAAGCGAAAAACAAACAATAAGTGGCAATTTGTTCTCAGCCAACCCAAGGTTAATTATTTTAGCAAAACCTTTTTTTTTAAAGATTTTATTTTAGGTTTTTGTTCTACGATTGTGTCTGAGTATGAGTTAGTATCTATGACTGAATGTCTGCTTAATTTGATTTGCAAACTTCAGAGTCTTTCATTAATGTACATATACGTTTTTTTACATTGTTCTAAACCTCAACAAAACATTTTGCTTCTCTCCACATTCCTAATAAATTGAAATTGTTGTAGTTTTTGATTTAATTTTAATTTTAGACTTGCGGTTTTTACTGTGTATTTTTGTTGTTTGGTTTAACTCTTGAAATGAAAATTGTTAAAACGATTTTTTTGCTTTAAATTTTTGTTGTTAGAAGAGTCTTAACCTAAAAGCAGACAATAGATTTATTTTTATATATTCATGGAGTCTTAAATCCTTTATTATTTAATTGACAAAAACTCAAAATGTTGGAAATTTGTTTAAGTTGTGGGGGGTTCCCTGGGTTTGAAAATTAAACAATTTTGTTGGTTTATTTTAAGGTTTTTAAGCAAGGATTGCTCAAACATATATAAATCTTTAGGATAAAAACAGTATGGGTGTTTTAAATAACTACAAGTAAAATAAAATGTAACTAGAACTGATTTTTTTTTTCTGAACTAGAACTGAACTAGAACTGAACTAGAACTGAACTAGAACTGAACTAGAACTGAACTAGAACTGAACTAGAACTGAACTAGAACTGAACTAGAACTGAACTAGAACTGAACTAGAACTGAACTAGAACTGAACTAGAACTGAACTAGAACTGAACTAGAACTGAACTAGAACTGAACTAGAACTGAACTAGAACTGAACTAGAACTGAACTAGAACTGAACTAGAACTGAACTAGAACTGAACTAGAACTGAACTAGAACTGAACTAGAACTGAACTAGAACTGAACTAGAACTGAACTAGAACTGAACTAGAACTGAACTAGAACTGAACTAGAACTGAACTAGAACTGAACTAGAACTGAACTAGAACTGAACTAGAACTGAACTAGAACTGAACTAGAACTGAACTAGAACTGAACTAGAACTGAACTAGAACTGAACTAGAACTGAACTAGAACTGAACTAGAACTGAACTAGAACTGAACTAGAACTGAACTAGAACTGAACTAGAACTGAACTAGAACTGAACTAGAACTGAACTAGAACTGAACTAGAACTGAACTAGAACTGAACTAGAACTGAACTAGAACTGAACTAGAACTGAACTAGAACTGAACTAGAACTGAACTAGAACTGAACTAGAACTGAACTAGAACTGAACTAGAACTGAACTAGAACTGAACTAGAACTGAACTAGAACTGAACTAGAACTGAACTAGAACTGAACTAGAACTGAACTAGAACTGAACTAGAACTGAACTAGAACTGAACTAGAACTGAACTAGAACTGAACTAGAACTGAACTAGAACTGAACTAGAACTGAACTAGAACTGAACTAGAACTGAACTAGAACTGAACTAGAACTGAACTAGAACTGAACTAGAACTGAACTAGAACTGAACTAGAACTGAACTAGAACTGAACTAGAACTGAACTAGAACTGAACTAGAACTGAACTAGAACTGAACTAGAACTGAACTAGAACTGAACTAGAACTGAACTAGAACTGAACTAGAACTGAACTAGAACTGAACTAGAACTGAACTAGAACTGAACTAGAACTGAACTAGAACTGAACTAGAACTGAACTAGAACTGAACTAGAACTGAACTAGAACTGAACTAGAACTGAACTAGAACTGAACTAGAACTGAACTAGAACTGAACTAGAACTGAACTAGAACTGAACTAGAACTGAACTAGAACTGAACTAGAACTGAACTAGAACTGAACTAGAACTGAACTAGAACTGAACTAGAACTGAACTAGAACTGAACTAGAACTGAACTAGAACTGAACTAGAACTGAACTAGAACTGAACTAGAACTGAACTAGAACTGAACTAGAACTGAACTAGAACTGAACTAGAACTGAACTAGAACTGAACTAGAACTGAACTAGAACTGAACTAGAACTGAACTAGAACTGAACTAGAACTGAACTGAACTAGAACTAGAACTGAACTAGAACTGAACTAGAACTGAACTGAACTAGAACTGAACTAGAACTGAACTAGAACTGAACTAGAACTGAACTAGAACTGAACTAGAACTGAACTAGAACTGAACTAGAACTGAACTAGAACTGAACTAGAACTGAACTAGAACTGAACTAGAACTGAACTAGAACTGAACTAGAACTGAACTAGAACTGAACTAGAACTGAACTAGAACTGAACTAGAACTGAACTAGAACTGAACTAGAACTGAACTAGAACTGAACTAGAACTGAACTAGAACTGAACTAGAACTGAACTAGAACTGAACTAGAACTGAACTAGAACTGAACTAGAACTGAACTAGAACTGAACTAGAACTGAACTAGAACTGAACTAGAACTGAACTAGAACTGAACTAGAACTGAACTAGAACTGAACTAGAACTGAACTAGAACTGAACTAGAACTGAACTAGAACTGAACTAGAACTGAACTAGAACTGAACTAGAACTGAACTAGAACTGAACTAGAACTGAACTAGAACTGAACTAGAACTGAACTAGAACTGAACTAGAACTGAACTAGAACTGAACTAGAACTGAACTAGAACTGAACTAGAACTGAACTAGAACTGAACTAGAACTGAACTAGAACTGAACTAGAACTGAACTAGAACTGAACTAGAACTGAACTAGAACTGAACTAGAACTGAACTAGAACTGAACTAGAACTGAACTAGAACTGAACTAGAACTGAACTAGAACTGAACTAGAACTGAACTAGAACTGAACTAGAACTGAACTAGAACTGAACAAGAACTAGAACTGAACTAGAACTGAACTAGAACTGAACTAGAACTGAACTAGAACTGAACTAGAACTGAACTAGAACTGAACTAGAACTGAACTAGAACTGAACTAGAACTGAACTAAATCTAGTTTTAACAAATCGTTGTTCATTAATGATATGAACATGTTGGAAAACATTTAAGTAAATACATTTATTACCCTGTTGAAAATTCAAATCTCCTGTCAATGTGTTTTAATATCAGGATCCTGCCATAAAATTCCAAGTTTAATTTTTTTACCTTTGTTTCGAAAACTATTTAAATAATTTTTTGAAAATAAACGCATTGAGGCAATAAATAAGAGAAACACTGTTTATTATCAGTTTCATTTTTCAATTTAGTTCTTTAGCATTTTGGTGAAGATATGGCGATGCAAAAATATGATAATGCAACAAACAAAATGCATTTTAATTGGGTTCAAAAATTTTAATGCAAAACATTCTTACTTTTTTCCCATCTCAATGTAAAACAAAAAAGAACCGATAAAGAATTTCAAATAAAGATTCGCAAAAGATAAATACTTTGTGTTAACAGCTTTATAAACTAACAACGACTAGTTAGTGAGTAGTTGTAGGTACACAGAGAAAAAACTGTCAATGAGGAGAGGACAGAGAGGTTAAATGAAAAATGAGAGTATTAAAAAAAAAAAAACACACACAAAAAAACATTAGATTAAGAGTGAATTATTTGTGTACTTTAGTAATTTCTTTCAGTGTTTATTAAAACAACATTAAAGTCAATAAAATTGATAAGAATTGAATTGCTAAAGATTTCAACAAAAATAGCAACAATCAGCCAGAACAGAATCGAACAACAACTAAGTATGAATTGATCGTAAAGTGATCAGGCCAGGAAACTCTTAAAGCATGTGTAAAAGGTGAATCATCTTACTGCTCTTCTAGAGGAGCTTAAGATTGTAAAACACGCAATGACGATGATGATGATGGTGGCGATGGTGATCAGCAACATCATATTGATGGTGTTGATCCTGTTGCTCATGGTGGTGGTGATGATGATGATGTTGCTGGTAAACCACGATGGAGTAAATATTTAAAAATCAACTTTTTTTTTAAGCGATCGATAATTGATCGCTTATAAATTTATCGTTGGTATGCATTTAAAATTGAAAAATAAATGAATATAATGACCATGATATTCCTTTCAACAACACACACTATCCAACTCTATCTAGCTATTCTGTATGATTGTTTGTCCGTCTGTATGTCTTAACGATACAAAGCTGAATATTGTGTTAAATGTGGCGCTTATCAGCGTTAAAATGTGTTTTAGATAAAAAGTGTTTCATTTCTTGCTTTTTCTTGCTTCTTTTAATTTTGCAGTTTATGAGCAAATGAAAGTGTATCACCATCACAACACAGGCTAAAGAGTTTTTATTATAATTACTATTGTTGCTGTTTGTTACCTTTTCGATAATCTACCGATGATGGTTGAGATCTTTTTCGATTTTGTAACGTTAACGTTCCATTAAATATTTTTTTATTTTGAAACATTGACGCTGCACTTTTGTTTTTCTTTTCATTCAAAACTCTCAAATATAAAAACCTACAAAATAAAAAAAAATATTGAAAATAAAAGACATGCGAAATAATATTAAAAGCTTTTTAAATGTTTCCCACGGTTTTAAAACAAAGGATTTGTTTGGCTGGCTCTTATAGAAAGCAAACTACATAAGATTTTGCTTTAAATTGATGGAAAGCTGACATTCTTTTGTAGCGCCTTCATCAAATGGACCGCAAATTATTAATAAATCAAGGATTTACATTTGTTAAACACCAACATACATGAATTTCTTACTCATTTGCTGCCAGCCAATTTGTGCAAACAGTCATAAAAGCAAGTATTTGAAGGCCGAACTTTAAATTCAATAAATCTACAATTTATTGAAACTGTATCGAGAAAAGAGAACTTAAACGGAATAGTGTGTCCCTTTAAGTTCTCTTTTGTCTATACAGTTCCCACACAAAGTATTTTATGTATTAAAGTTTTCAAAAAAGGGAATATTGGCGCTTTAATAAACATTTTTAAAATACTTTGGAAATATTTCTTAAATAGTTAGGTTTTCGTTTTACTTTCTTAAGAAATTCAAATTTAGAGAGAATTCTTAATGCGTGAGAATGACATGAAATAACTTATTAGAAAATTCATTCAGATTCTGATTCAAGTTTGATAGTAATCAATGATTGACCAGTCAACCATTTCATACTAACGCTGGAGTTAAACAATGATGCCCTTTATCACTTCAACTGTTCACCATCGTGCTGGGTGATACTTATAATGAGCGAAATCTGTTTAGAGAGAAGAGAAATTACATGAAGTCTTCCACTCCAACTCGAGGATTTGGATTATGAGGATGATATTTGTCTACTCCCGCACAAAATCTCCAAAGTGCAAGTTCTGGAAAGATTAGGGAGTAATGTTGGACTTGAGATATATTCTAGGAAAACCAAAGCCTTGAGAATTAACAATCTTAGCACAAAGAACATCCTGCTACAAGGCCAACCAGTTGAATACGTAAATAGCTTCTGCTATCTAATCAGACATAAGCAACAGTCTCAACAGAGCGAGAGCGGCATTCAGTATGGAGAAACTCACAAATTTCCATACGAATCAAACTCTGGATATTCAATGCAAGTGTAAAGGCTACGGAAGTGAAACATGTACGGAAGTGAAACCTGGTTAATATTGAGCACAATCACGCATAAATACGGGTATTCATCAGTAAGTGCCTCAGATTCAAATGCAGGATAGTTTGGATCAACACCATCAGCAACACGGAGCTCTGGAACTTAGCCAATGAGGAATCCATACTGAAACAAATCAATCGCAGAAAATGGAGGTGGATCAGCCATACTATCAGGAATATGCCCGACAGTATTACAAGGATGGCGATAAAGGGGAATACTCAAGGCTTAAGAAGCCGTGGTCGACCCAAGAACACCTGGAAAGGCACAAAACTCCAAAAAATAAGGCAATGCAATCTTAAGTGGAAAGGCGCGAAAACAAGAGTGATTAAGGTGTCGTATCTTAGCCAGAATAATCGATGTTCATGTTCATAATTTTCTGTGTCTTTTCAATGGCGATCTTTTTGTATGAATCTCTATTTTTTTTTGTATTGAAAACAATTGAATCCCGAATTTTTAAGTCATACACCCAATAAAGTGTACCTACTTTAATGTAGAACAATTTTAGGAGTTTATATTGACAAGATTACGAATCTTAATCAGAAGCTTGTTAGCTTTCAACAAAGCGTGTAAGATGGAGATGCTTTCTGGAAGCCATATGCTCCCAAGAGGGGTAATGGGGAAACAAAATTAATTAACTCTTCGAACGTTGGTGTAGATCCGGCTGAATATGACATCAATCGATTGCGGCTTATTCACAAACCTCACCCAAGAAAAAGTCTAATGATGTTGGTGCGAAGTCATGTCACACCCGAGAGATATAACCATATCCTCAAAAAAGTCATATCGAACCGACCTAATTGGAAAGCCTTTATTTAAAGTTTTTACCTTTGACCACTCCAAAGAAAGTGTAAGTTGTAAAATAAAGTTTCTTATCTTTTTGATATTGAAATCATATTTGTGAAACCCCAATAAATACCCTAATAAATCTGCCCATAAATAGACAGAGTTATAAGAGACCTTAAACCAATTTTGAGGGTATCGAAATTGATAACTGGTAACGACAGCTAGGCGGCGTTGCAGGCAATATTGTTCATTCCAAAGATCCTGTATAAGGACTGTAATTACATCTGTACAAGGTTGGCTTGTGCTGGATACCGGACCATTGGAATTTCCAAGGATATGAGGCTGTAGAAGGACTTCTGCGACAACGTTCGTAAGTCTATCAAGAGGTTAGAGTGAAGTCATCGTTCGGTCACGATTAAAGGATTATATATGTATGTGGAATGCAAGGTGACAACTAATATATCGTCTATATCAGGATAGATCTTGAATTAATCATACTGTAGGGTTGGACCACAGCTGTCTGAGGACCAAGGTAGGTGTAATCACGCGCCACTCTTCGATACGGACTAGGACCAGTAAATGAGACAACAGCTACTCAGTTTGTCTGTGGTCTTGGGGTGAATACAAACAAAACGGAACTTGTACTTTTCACGATAAAGACCAAGAGTCCAAGCTTCAAACTTCCACGGTTGAAAAACTGCAAAATCCCCCTTTCAAATAATGAAAAATATCTACTGGACTCTAAATTGTCATGGAAACTGAATACTCAACACAGGGTTACTATACCTGTCGTAAGATGTTTGGTAAAAAATGGGGACTTAGTCCCAGCATAGTTAAATGGATGTATACGGCTACAGGACGTCCAATTCTTACTAATGGATCTCTTGTATGGTGGACTGTAACTAGAAGGAAGTATGTCGTAGACCAAAGTCCTTGTGCCAATAAACCATCACATAATGGCCACCTCTGCCTGCAGCACAGCGAGGCTTCATGCTTCTGATTGTTGGAGATCGAGAACATATGGCCATGCAGGGATACTGAGCCTATTGCCTTCGATCGTTCTCCAGCCTATATATTACTCCATACACAGACTTTGATAGGGTGTTCAAGGTCTTGATTCCCTCCAGGAGTGAGTAGGGTAGGGGTAATCTCGTGTACGAATACGAGTTCTAAAATGAGCTGTGGTGTTGTTTCTGGCATTTTCTGTGACGAACTTGGGGTAGGCATCTCATATCGTCTTCCGAATGAGTGTAGTGTTTTCCAGGCGGAAATTTATGCAATCATGATCATCATACTCGTGGCAAAATAGGTATCTTTGTCGACAGTCAGGCGGCACTTCTCTCACTGAAAGCCTACACAACTTCATCTTCATTAGTCAGGCAATGTAAGAATTCTCTGTCAAGGCTAGGTCGTCTATCTGACATTACTTTGGTTTGGGTCGCTGCCCACAGAGACCACTACGGTAATGAACAGGCAGACGAACTAGCCAGAATGGGATCTGCCTTAGACACCTCCAATGCGGTCTCAGTAGCAATTCCACTGGGGACTGTCAAAGGCATTATCTTCAGACACTTTCTTACAAAGGCTGAGACTAGAAACATGTAGGGTAGCCAAGTTGATGTGGCCATCTTTTAACAAAAAACGTACTATGCAACTGATAACCCGGAACCCTAATGAGATATCTCACAGCTACATGTTGGGTCTACTAAACTCGACTTTTTTTTTTGCATACTTTTTGCATACATTTTATATACATAACGATGTAAACGACATTACATCTAAAGAGTGGTGTGGTCTTGTCAAAATGAGGCAAACTACCACGTAAACCAACCAACCAACCAACTCAGTTTGTCTTCGAATGGGCTGATGATGTTGATGAGTTAGAAACTGTTTTGCGTATTATCTATCATTTTCCACATTTACAGTTAGGTGGTTGGGTGACGAAAATAGTTTGAATAAGAGGACTTTATGTGATTATCTTCGTCTAATTGTCTGTTTATACAAGGTGGCGCAAAAGTAATCCTCCTATCAGAAAATGCTATAAATTTTGCGATTGGCCCCTAATGTCAGTTCTGTTTTGCCATTTGTATAGTAATCACATGCGAAATACACGTTAATAAACAATGTAACGCTACACTGCTCCAGTACGCGGAATATTGCTGACTATTTATTTGACCAATAATCGGTCGGTGACTTTGGCACAACGTGAATTTCGTTGCAGATTTCCTGGCCGTTCAACGCCTACTGGTGAAACACTGCGACGTTTAGCCGCTCACATCGAAGAGACTGGCACAACACGAGTTGCTGCCAGGCGTGGCAGACCCCGGAGTAGCCGTTCTACAGAGAATATTGCTGCTGTAGCTGAGGATGTCATGGAAGCGCCGTCGACATCGACCAGACGACGTGCCACGCAAATGGGTATCAGTCGACGGTCTTTACAGCGAATTTTGGTACTAGATTTGAAGATGATTCCGTACAAAGTCCAGACGGTGCATCAGCTGTTAGCTGCTGACCGCCAATCGCGTCTAACATACGCTCAAGCCATCCTTTATCACCACCAAGAGGAAGATGATTTTTCATCAAAAATAATCATGAGTGATGAGGCCCATTTCCATCTTAGCGGGTACGTAAATAAGCAAAATTTACGCTTCTGGGGCACTGAAAATCCGCGTGTAACCCACGAAGAGCCATTACACCCGCTCAAAGTCACTGTATGGTGTGCTGTTTACGCTGGAGGAGTCATCGGAACTTTTTTCTTCGAAGATGTCGCGGGCCAAACGGTTACTGTGAATGGTGAGCGCTACAGAGCAATGATCAACGAGTTCTTTTTGCCGCAACTGGATGAATTGGGATTGGAAAACATGTGGTTCCAACAGGACGGTGCAACGGCACACACTGCACGTGCCACAACCGATATGCTGAAGGATGCATTTCCCGGGCGCTTAATCTCCCGTTTTGGCGATTTGTACTGGCCAGCAAGATCGCCTGACTTGACCGCTCCAGACTTCTTTTTGTGGGACTTTTCGATGTCGCGGGTTTATGTCAACAAGCCTCAGACTCTTGCAGCTCTTAAAGGCAATATCCGTCAAGAATGTGAGGACCTATCGCCGGAAGTTTTGGCCAAAGTGATGGAAAATGCCATAAAAATGGCTCAAATGACAAACAACTGTGGCGGCGGCCATTTACATAACATCATATTCTCGATTTGATGAAAAAAAAAATTAAAAGACCAAATAAACATAATCCACAAGAAGAATCAAAGTTTTTCATTTTTTTTTTAATTACAGCCAAAAAACATCGGAAGTTTACTTTTGCGCCACCTTGTACAATATCATTCTTATCATTATTCTCTTAGGTTTAAACAAATGTAGTACAAAGATCTTTGTAGTTGTGATCACGGATCACTATTCGATACGTGCTAAGACGAAAATGTTGATTATGTTAAAATCATCATTAAGAACGTGGCAGACTTAGATGGCATGATGCACAATTCTATGACAGTTTATGGACTGGGTGATATTATATGTTTCGTCAAGGGTTTGTTTAGTAACGGGTTTAGTGTGAATAAGGGTCGTTTCTTCGCCAGAATAATCGATTATTCATGTTCATAACTTTCTGTGTCTTTCAATGGCGATCTTTTTGTATGAATATATATATAAATTTGTCATTCCGTTTGTAATTTCCACAATATAATTTTCCGACCCTATAAAGTATATACAGTGGTGGCCATGAGGTTAGCACACTAGCTACTTGCTATTTTTAAACGCAAATATATCCTATATTTCTTAATTTTTTTATGATATCTTTTGCATGCGTGTTACTTGTCCTTCAAAGATAACGTCCCATCATGTCCAGCATTATTCCTTTATATATATTTTGCGTTTTTCTATCCAGAATAGAATAACCTCAAAAAAACACTGGACAGTATTTTAGCACAAAATAAAAAAGTTTATTCATATTAAAAAAGTAACAAAACAAAAAAACTTATTTCACTAAAAACTTAGTACTTAGTTGGATACCCTTTATTTTTTATCACAGCTGCTAGTCTCCTTGGCATACTTTCTACAAGGGCCATACAGCGATCCACTGAAATATCATTCCAAGCTTTTTCTACTTCTTTCCATAAATCGGCCAAATTTTTAGGCTTTTCTCTCATTATATGCTGCTCCACATCATTCCAAAGGTTCTCAATAGGATTGAGATCGGGAGATTGGGCTGGCCATTTTAACACGTCGATATTGTTCGATTCCAAGCAACACCTCACTAAGCGTGAGGTGTGTTTTGGATCATTATCTTGCATAAATCGCCACCTAAGTGGCATGTTGTCCTCTGCATAAGGTAGCATTGTATTTAGAAGTATATTCTGGTATACATACTGGTCCATACGAGTATGAATCTTTTTTATAGGACCAACACCATACCCAGAAAATGCTGCCCACACCATCACATTACCCCCACCGTGTTTTATTGTTTTATTGTTTTACTGGTGTACTTTGGATTATGTTGCATGTTCGGAGGACGCCTTACATACCTCATACCATCCGATCCGAATCTACAAAATTTAGATTCATCACTCTAAAGGACATTTTTCCAAAAAATTAACGTCTTTTCCAAATGCTCACGAGCAAAGGACAACCGAGCTTGTATGTTCTTTTTTGAAACATGTGGCTTATGCTGAGAAATGCATCCACGTACATTTTTTTCATTAAGTCTTCTTCTTATCGTTCTGCTGTACACGTTGATACCATATTTTCCTGAAATTTCTCTCTGGATTACGGTGGAGCTCTTAAAAGGATCTCCGACAGAGGCTCTGTATATTAAAGTGTCCTCTTTACGTGAAGTTTTTCTGGGCCGAGGAGCCTGTATAACATTTTTAGATGTTTTATACTTCTGAATATGTCTTAGTGCATTATAAACCATCTTCCTGGAGCATTCCAAAGTATAAGCAATCTCACTTAAACTTGTTCCTCTCGAGTTCATTTGTTGAATAATCTTTCGCTGTTCCTCTGTACAAAACTTTTTTTAGCCATATCTAAATAATGTTTATTAAGTCAGTTTTTCTTCCTCATTGATTAAGTAATACCTAAACTTACCAATTAATATTTATACCCTCAAAAAACTTTTAAAAAATTTAATTATACTTATATGTGCTAAAATTGTGTCCAGCTTATTTTACATATTACTGCACTAAAATACAAATTTGAAAGAGAATAGCGATAGAATGCAAAAAAAAAGTAACGGGACTTATTGATCACACCATAAACAACACTAATTACCAAAAACTGTAGTTTATAATTGCAATGAAATGAAATAATTTGCTTTAGAAAACAGCAAGTATGAAGTGTGCTAACCTCATGGCCACCACTGTATATTCTGAAGTCGATTTAGCCATGTACGTCTGTCTGTTGAAATCAATTTTCTGAAGACCCCAGATTTCTTCGAGATCCAAATACTCAATAATTCTGTCAGACATGCTTTCGAAAAGTTTCCTATTTAAAATCAGCAAAATCCGTCCATAAATAACGGAGACATGAGCAAAAATCCGAGACAACCTCTACTTTTGGCCTATTGTTTTATCTATATCTCGATTATTAAGTCATAAATATAGACAATATGGATATCTAATGATAGATATTTCAAAGTTCATTGCAACGATGTATATAAGGCTATACAGAGTTTGACCTACAATGGGTCAAAATCGAGAAAAATATTTTTTAACCCGAATTTTTTATGACAAAAATCTTTCTTTTCTCATAAATTTTTTTCACTAATAAATTAAAAAAAAATGTTTTTAAAAAATTGGAAAAAAATTTAAAAAAATTATTTTGAAAAAAAATTAAAAAAAAAAAAAATTTTTTAAATTTTATTTTAAGGTTTAATTTGGTGAAGGGTATATAAGATTCGGCACAGCCGAATATAGCTCTCTTATTTGTTTTATATTGAAAACACTGTTTCAATTACTCATATTGAGCGTAATTTTAACTTGAGTATGTAGCCCATGTTTAATTGATATCCTCTAATGTAAATTCCGCATTTTTAAGTCATACACCCAATAAAATATACCTTTAATTTTGAACAATTTTAGGAGTTTATATTGCCCAGATTACGAATCTCTATCAGAACCTGGTTAGGTTCTTCAACAAGGTATCTTCCAAAGTTTTATTCCTTAAAAGTTTGAACTCTATTACAGTTAAATGCATTGAAGTGTGTACTCTTGTTAACAAATGATTCACAGTACTAATTGTGTTCTTATAATAAGCACTTGTTGTTAAAATGCTTCAAATTTATGTTTTGTCTTTAGAAATGTGGTTGAAGATTTTAGGTTGCCTATAAGGAAGTAACTTTTAAGAATTTTCTTTTATTTAGACAGATTTATGTATATAGCAACTACTAAGACTTAAAATAACTCGCCCACTTAGTAGGCATTGCATTCTTTTAATAGGCGGAGTAAAAACTCACTTCAACTACTCGTATATCACAATCTTGCGTAAAAGTAACAACATTCCAGGGTGTCACTTAAATTGTGCGTCATCTCTTAGCTTAGTAGTAGCAAAGTCCTTTTGTGCGAACATGTTTTGCTATCCTTCAGAATTGAGCTGAACCAGTTGTTACCATTCAAGTCCCCTTTTACGAGTATACCACCACTAAGGAGCCAATAATAAACTTCAAAGCTTTGTTAACTTGGCGCTACACATTTTCCATTTCATGCACTCAAGTGGCTTGTTTTGTCGAGAGGAGAAGCGTAATGGCTGGCGGCCATTCAAAATTCTTGCAAAATGTGTGTGTGTGTGGGAGTTAAGAAAATAGTTGAGTGAGTGCGAAACTTTCTCTTCAGAAAAAGTATTTTCCCCTTCTTTTATATTATTTTAGTATGTATTTCGTTTTCTGTTTTTTGTTTTTAATTACAAAAGAAATACTTTTGTTTGTTTTACAAGTGAAAATACAAGAAATAAGTATTGCATACTTCAAGTTACAATTAAATGTGTAAAAAACATTGCATACTTTTAGTTGGTGGTTTTATAGAATAGATAAATTTCTATTTTAATAAGCTTGCTTGTTTTTTATTTTGGCTGCACCAAGAGGACTCGAGAAATATTTAGTATTTTAAATAAAAGAAAATATATATATGTATGTATAAGAATGGAATGACCTCAAAGTGTACAACTAAATCGTGGTGGTGAAGCAATACTTACAAAAGGCATGTGGGTAGGTAAGTATCACACACTTGATGATGATGATGTGTGTGAGGCTGTGTGGTTGGAAAACATGCACAATTTGACACTCAATTAGGATGCACATTATTAGAACCTGTAAGCATCATCATTTGCATTTTATACACCAGCACTTAGGGGCACACACTTTGACGCACAGACGCAAGATGCCTCGTGATTGTAACCACCATTGTTGAATGGCAACAGAAACAGAAGACAAAATCTGACAAATGTAAAACAAAAACGCCTTTTTTTCTCCGACTAGGGATGTTGTTCTGTGTAAGTGTGTGTGTGTGTGTGGGTAAAAAAAAGAAAATAAATAAATCATGCTTAAGCTTGTCATCTCATCTCATGGCAGCAGCGTATAATGTAAAGCTAATTTATATACTCCTCTTAAACAAAACATTCAGCCATTCCATCCCATACCATTTCATACCATCCAATACTTATAATCCTCATCTTCAGCTATTCGAGCATCATTCAAACAGTGCGTGCGTTTGTATTGGAATTTGAAAGTGTGTGTATGGGTATGTGTGTGTGTGTAAAGCTCATTATGCATTTGCAATTATGACTTGTAATGGCGTCAACTACGTTGTTGATGATGCTGCAAGATCTAGTGCATTGCAGTTAAGTTTTTAATGCAGTTCTTTACACGGTTTTTTTTTCTATCGTTTGTTCATTCGTTGCTGACGTCTTAAGATGTCAACAAGCCAGAAAATTATGTTGACAACAATAATGATAACAACAACTGCAACATCATCCTCAGTCACCACCAGGAGGAGTATGTATATTTCGTATCTGTTGTTGATTGTTTTTTAAAATTACAATATAACAGTTACAAATATCGACATTATCTCTGGCATTTGCATCTGCATCATCGTCTTCATCCTCATCATCATAGCCAATTACTTGATGCAAATTGTGCATGTGCAGCATATACTACAGTAGCTAGATAGATACGTATAAGGCATGTATACATATATGTTTCTTAAGTGCCACTAAGGATGCATGGCATCAGGGTCTTAAGTTGTTTGGAGTAGTTGTAGTTAATAAGATGTGTGCTTATGCTGAGCTTTCTATAGTGTAGAGACCAGCTCTCTGTGAGGATGTTAATATACATAGTTTAGTAAAATTACTGACTGAATGAAAACGCATCTCATTAGTTGCGTGGAGGCCTAAAAGTATACTGTGTATTTTCTCTACGTGGAAAATATGTTTGTCTGAACAGGCACTCCTCAATCTATTATGTACATGTAATAAGAATGTTTCCATACTTGTATGAGTACATTTACTTATTCATGAATATTTATATGCATAAATATTTATGTAGAATGTCCTTAAGTTTTTTTTTTTTTTAAGTAGCTTTTGAAGAGGATCACCAATTCATTCATACTTCTTAATTCATAAAAATAAAATTTATGTCATTTTGTGTTTATTAACTTAAGTTAATAAAATAAATTTGAAGTGGTTTTTTTACATATAAACAGATTATTCATAGTTAGTTAAACTATTGTTTAGTTGGTTAAAATACAAAATCATGTAGATTATGCTCCTATTAAAATTTGTAAAGATCTCTGAAATAATAATAAAATCAAATTGCTAATTTCGAACGAAGAAAATGGGTTTCAAACTTTACTTATGATTTCAGTGATATTGAAATCATGCTCAAGCCTATATAAAATTTAACGTTTTTAATTTCTTTAGTATTTATAGAGTTTCAAACAGTTTTTACAATTTTTTTTTAATGCGAGGTAATCATTCTACATAGTCATGAAGGAATATTACAGTTTCATGTTTGGCCGCATATTCTGGGAGATTTCAGCAGCTTAAAATAGATAGGACCCTTTGGTTATCATAATGAATCCATTTTTCATCGCAAGCAAAAATGATTTACTTGTATAGGGTTCAAGCATCATTTCGAACATGCAAAATCATCTTACAAGGTCTTTCGGCTTCAATTCCTATGGTACCCAATTTTCCAGCTGCTCCTAAACGTTTTGAAATAATATTATTTTAGATGTTTTAATAAGAACAAAAATCTTGTATACTTCCGAACTATTTTTAAAAGCTATCCAGCGTCTAAGCTGAAACTGAAAATTGTACAAAATTATACAGTTTTCTATTGCAATTCCGCTGTCGGTGGTTGTGGCCTATTGAACTAGTTGTGATCAAATCAGTGTGTTTCTATGGAAATCCAGACTAAAGCCTGTGATCGTCAAGTCAAGTCATTCCAAGAAACTTTCCCGAAGAAACCATAGCCCAAAAATTAATTTCTAGCCAACCGAAAACAAAACCGCGGCTTTTCAAGGCCTAAAACCGAAACCGAAAACCGACATAAAAAAATTAAATGAAATACTTTTAAGTCTCCCTATGTGAATTCTAACACATTCAGATTAACATTTCTCTAGGTTCAAGTTTTTTGGTTCATTGTAATGTGGATTCTAGAATAAAAAAAAGTACAATAAAGACCCACATTTTCATTCAGCATCATGAATGCTTAATTTCTGGGTTCAATATTATGGAAAATACAAAAGTACGCTAAGTGGAATGAAGGTACCACTAAAGTCACCTTTTGTGAATTCTAACTCATTCAGAATCAAGCGTGCCTAATTTTTAGGTAGATAATTATAAATAATTCCCTTTTGAATTCTCATTCACTCAAAACCATAAAAATGTTATAGAAAATTCAAAAAGTTGTGTGAAGGAAGAACTAAAAAGTACTCCTTAGTTTGGTTAGGTCTTTTTTTTGTTGGTACCAGCATGCAATTGAGCTCCCTATTCTTGATTATTTCTTTACTGAGAAGAATATTAGCCAACTTTAATGTATATAAGAAAACCAATTTAATATATTAAAAAAGTACCAATATTCCTTTATCCTCTTGAACACCCGTCAAGTTTGAATTTTCAAATTTCTCCAAACGACTTAAATCTGTAATAGCTTAGAAAGCTATTTCTTAAATCTTTAAAAAAAAATTAATTTTTTTTTTTTTTGCAAAATCAAAAACTTTACTGACTTTTTTTCAAAATGTACCTTTTTCTCAAAAGAAAGCTTAGGTCATTTCCTTGAAGAGCTTTTTGGTCGTTTAGTGGGATGCAAGTTGGATATCTATCAAAATAAATTTTTTGTACTGAAAAACATAAAATTTTTGACTTTTTTTTGGCAAAATCGAAAGCTTTGACTTTTTTTAATAATTGTCCCTTTTTTATTTGTTTTTTATGCTTAAAAGAAAGCTTAGGTATTTTTCTTTAAGAGCTTTTCGGTCGCTTAGTGGCATTCGAGTGGGATATGTAACTCAAGATATACAAATTTTTAAATTTTTTTTGAAAAATCTCAAATTTTTTCTTCAAAATGGACCCTTTTTTATTTGCTCATAAGAATGCTAAGGACTTTTCCTTTAAGACCTTTTTGATCGATTAGTGGGACATCTATCAAAACAAATGTTTTGTAACGCAAGACATAGAATTTTCTATTTGTTTTTTTTTTTTTTACAAAATCAAAAACTTTTTTGATTTTTTTTCAAAATGCTTAGGTCTATTCCTTTAAGAGATTTTTGGCCTCTTAGTGGGATGCGAGAGGGATATACAGTGTCTTACAGCTTATTTGATGCAGGCAAAATATTTTTTAGAAAAATGTAAATAAGTCAATGTTCATTGAATTTATCAAAAAAATCGTATATATAAAATGTAATGATATCTGTCCTGTTATAATGTTGAGGAAGAACCAATTACAAATACCAAGCTAATTGAAGTAATATTAATGAAACAAATAATTTCCTCATTAAAATATGTTCACAGCTTGTGTATTTTATAATTTCTCTGACAATGAAATAACGGTTGTATCTTTTCTGTTTAGATGTAAGCTAGTAATTTGTAAACAATTTTTATAAAAAAAAGGTTGAACAATATTAAATTAAAACAAGTTATAATATACCCTTCACCAAATTATACTTTGACATAAAATTAAAATTTTTTTTTTTTTTAATTTTTTTAAACAATTTTTAAAAAATTTTTTTTCGAAGTTGTTTTTTAAATTCCAATTTTTTTAATTTAAATTTTTTTTTTTATTTATTAGCGTAAAAAATTTATGACAAAACAATTTGTTTGTGAAAAAAAAAATTCGGTGTAAAAAATATTTTTGCCGATTTTGACCCATTGTAGGTCCAACTTTCTATAGCCTTATATACATCGTTGCAATGGACTTTGAAATATATATCATTAGATATCCATATGTCTATATTTATGACTAAGTAATCGAGATATAGATCAAAAATAGGCCAAAAATAGAGGATGTCTCGGATTTTTGCTCATATCTCCGTTATTTATGGACGGATTTAGCTGATTTTAAATAGGAAACTTTTCGAAAGCAGACGGACAGACAGACAGACGGACATGGCTTAATCGAATCCGCTATCTATAATGATCCAGAATATATATACTTTATATCCCAATAAGCATTTTTGCTGGAATTCAAGTTGAATGCAACTGTAATTCAAGCCTTGAATTATAGTTAAGCAATTGAATAACAGTTGTATTACACTTTACATCAATAGCATTCTCCAGTAAAAAGGAAACATAAATTCAAGCCATATGTTTTTTGTTTGAAAAATATTTAATTTTTCAAATAGTTTTCAAGTTTAAAATATAATTACATTTGCTTTCAAGTCAAATTCCAACAAAATGTTCAAGTGCTTGAATTTTTGGGGCTTTGTTGCTTATTGGGTAGGGTCGGAAAGTTATATTGTGGAAATTACAAACGGAATGAAAAACTTATAGCCTTCACTTCTCACGAAGGTGAAGGCTATAAAAATGGGAAAACGAACCTCTATTGAAAAAAGAGAAGACGTAATACGTCATTTTAAAGAGGGCAAAAGCCAACGAAAAATTGAACAAATTGTTGCAATTAGTTCCTTAACTGTCGAGCATATTATATAAGCCGTCGATAAATGCTGTTAATAGAAGACGAAGAATAGAGTTTTGCCGTGAACATTTGAACAAATATATTTCATTCTGGAAGTCCGTTATTTTTGCAGATAAAAGCAAATATAACCTTTTCAGGTCTGATGGGAAGTCTTGTATTTGGAGAAAACCAAACACCGAGCTTCAACCATGTAATTTGCGCTCAACACGGAGGAGGCACTGTAATGGTATAGGGTTATATGTCCTATTCAGGGGTTGGAAATCTAAATCTATTCAGGCTCTACCAAGACAACAATCCCAAGCATACATCAAGTATAGTAAACACATGGGTTATCTGGAACTGCCCACATGTAATAAAGACACCTGCACAGAGTTCAGATCGCAACGTTATTGAGAATTTGTGGTCAGTGCTGGAAAATAAAATAAGAATACACAATACTTCTAATGCTTCTGATCTAAAACGGGCACTGCAAGAAGAATGGGTTAAAATTAGTTCCGAGTACACAGCAAAACTGGTAGAATCAATGAATTTCCATTTAAAAGCTGTTCTCCTTCAAAAGTATACCCCACTAAATATTAACCAGCAAAATAAGTTCGTAATATTTATGTTTTTTATATACTGTTAATTTAGTGGATCATTTAAGATGTGAGCTCTAATTTAAATAATTTACTATTTCATTCTTGTTTGTATATCAATATATTTGAAATTTTATTAAATTTGTGTGACTGCATCAAATAAGCAGTATATAACTATATAAGAGGTGTCACGAGACAGAAGATAAGCTAGTTTTATATTTCTCTCTGTCTTTCAGAATCTGCCTTTTGTTTATATTTTTGCAGCATGCAATATAAAGTGATTTACTTTTACACACAATAAATTAGGTATTAAAATTATTGTATCTGATTTGGCTTTTTTGAAACGTCAGCTTTGTGGCTACATATCGAACAACAAATCGTAGTAATCGTGGTCTGATATCTCCGACATTTATGGGCCGATTTTCTCGATTTTAAATAGCAACCTAAGTTGGACTAATGAAAAGGTTTCTTATAAAAAATATGAGAAATGTAGAACAAATAATCGATCAAAGTTCAATAATGTGTATACTTTTATTAAAGGATTAAAGAAGTCCGAATAAGTTAAATCGAAAGAGAACTTTTTCAAATCAGAATGCATATAAACAAATTTAGATCAATATTAATGTCATTATTACATTCCGTTTTTAGTTTCCACAATATAATTTTCCGACCCTATAAAGAATATATATTCTGGATCCTTAAAGATAGCGGAGTCGATTAATACATGTCCGTCTGTCTATCTGTCTGTTGAAATCAATTTTCTGAAGACCCTAGATATCCTCGGGATCCAAATCTTCAATAATTCTGTCAGACATGCTTTCGAGAAGTTTCCTATTTAAAATCAGCAAAATCCGTCCATAAATAACGGAGATATGAGCAAAAATCCGAGACAACCTCTGAACATTTCATCAAAAAAAGACAATTTATTGCATGCTTTGACAAAAAAGCAACAAAACGTACATATGTTTGGATGTGTGTTGGTTTCATTACTTTGCGTATTTTTGTTGTTGTTGTTTTTTTTTTTTGGTGTGTCGTTGCGTTTGGCGTTGTTGTTTTTAGACTCTTCACCTTCGTTAGAAGGGTATATATAAGATTGTTATTTCGTTTGTAACTTCTACAATATAATCTGATCGTCAGCAATTAAATGTAAAATTTTTAAAAGTTTTCTTGATATATTTAGGATGCTATCTATACGCTGAAAGTGGGCAATTAATGCATCCACAACAAAGGTGAAGGGTATATAAGATTCGGCATAGCACTCTTACTTGTTTTCCCTAAATATGAATATGTTAAGCATCTTAATATTTGCTTTAAGAATTCAGGATTCCAATTTGTATTAATTCGTCCTACTACTACAACATGTTTGTGTTTTTGTCACACAGAGAAAATAGTTTTGGGGTGACAAAAAATTGACTACTCAAATCGTAATTCTTCAGGATCAAAAATATTTGATAAATTAGTTAAAATTATTTCGGATATTTTGTTGGTGTACGACAGTATAATTTAATGGGTTCAAGTCTAAACCAATTATTAAAATACATATGTCAATAAATTAAAACATTTACTACTTAGCTCATCAATTAATAATAAGTGCTTTCATATTCTTACAGATTTACAAAAGTGGGGACAACAAATTTATTGTAAAAAAAATGAATACTTAGCAGCTTTATAAGATTATACAAATACAAATATGGGTAAGTGATAATTATTTATTTATTTTTTTTAATATTTCTTGTTGTACCGCTGCTATTAGCAATGCAAATTAGTTGGCTTATTAAATGGGCGTATTAACAATTATATTTTGTTCCCCACTAAACGACAATTCTATTAAAGCTTGTGATATTTATTTAAGGGGTCACAGGCAGCACGATTAATTGTGTCTTTTTTGTTTTTCTGGTGTTGATGGAATAATTAAATGATTGATTAATTTGTCTTGTCTTGTGTTGTGTTTACAGTGAATGGGTTAATTCTTTTTTATTGTTTATGGCCTGGTTAACAATCAATTTAAAAAACACCTTTTTATTTAAATAGTAAAAAAAAACAGAAAAATTTTAAAAGAAAAAGTCGTGATGATGACAATGAGGTGGATGGTTGGATGAATGGATGGATGTTGTTAATGATGGTTGATGGTTTTGCTACGAGAGTAGTTTTAGTCAGGTTGGTGATGATGGTTTTGGCTTTGAAGGTGATAAATTTGTTACGATTTTTTGTTGGTTGGATGGTTGGTTGGTTGGTTGGTTGGTTTGTTTATAAATGATGTACGACATGTGTATGAGAAGGTACTTACCATGTTGTACAACAGGCCAAGATAATCACAATAATTAAATGCAAATGCAGGTGTAGGCAACGAGGCGTTACAGTTAAATTTCCCGTTGATGTGGCTGGCCATGTTGTATGCAGATGAATAGTTGTTGTTGTGGTAGTGTTGCGGTTTCTTTTGCTGCTGTTTGTTGATGATGTTGTTGCCACCGATGAAAAATTGCTGGCTGCTGTTGTTGTAGCTGTTGTTGGGGGTTTTTGTATGTGTGCCGGCAATGTTGATGATTTGTTGATTTGTGATTGCTCTTGGCATTGTTGTTGCTGTTGTAGTTGCTGTCGTTGTGTGGGAAATTTGTATGATTTGAATGATTGTTGTTGTCGTTGTTTGTTTTGTATTTTTTGTAGTTGTAACTGTGTTAATCCGGGCAATACAAACATTGCTAATTCTTTTGTAAATTTGTTGTAATTGCTTTAATTGCTGCTCCTGGTCCTGCCTTTGTTGTTGCTCTCTTTTTTTTATTTGCAATTGTTGTCGTTTTTTGTGTCGTGGCTGTTTCTGTTTTTGTTGCTGTTGGGTTTTAGCTTGTTTTCGTTGTTGCTGGGAATGAGTTAGTTTTTTGTTGTTACTGCTGTTGCTGCTGCTATTGTTGTTGTTGTTGTTTCTTTGTTGTATTTTAATAACACAAACACTCTGACATGGCTCAATAAAAATTCTTGTAATTTTAAAAATGGCCGTAAACATTTTTGCGGTAACAACGGCACAAAATACAATTTAAACATTGAATATTTCAACATTTAGCCACTTTTAATTCTTATTTTTTTTTTTATTCGTTACTTTTGTGATTTGTTGGTTTTTTGGATTTTTTTTTTTTTGAAATTTTCTTTACTGAGATTTATTTTTCACATATTTTTTTTTTTAATTTTTTTTAAAGAAATATTTTGTGTTGCTGTTGTGGCCACTGATGATGCACAATTATAAATAATTATTTGTTTTTATTTTATTTTTTTTTTAATTTTCGTTCAAAATTTAGTTGAAATCATTAACAAATTACAAAATTGTTTTGTTTTGTTTTTATTATTTGTTAGTTGTTATTTGTTATTTGTATGTTGTTCTTGTGATCCATTCATTGTTTTTGCTAAATGAACAACTGGCTGAGAGTGATGGTGACTGACTGTTTGTTGGTTGTTTTGTCTTCTTGGTGGCGGTTGGCTGGCTGTTCTTGGCTTGGCTTGTCTTGTCTTGTCTGGAGTGTCTGTGTTTTACTTCTGTTTCGGTTGTTGGTCTTTTTTCTTTCTTTTTTTTTTTGGGGTATAAAAGTGTTGAAGTTTAGCTTTTGTTGTTGCTGTTATTATTGGGCGGTATTTTTGAGGTTTTTATGTTGTTGTTATTGTTGTCTTATGTATTTCTTTGTTTTATTGTATATTATATGTAGAATTTCATTATGTATTACATATTTCTTTGTTAAATCACTTCACTAAAGGTTTTTTCCATTCCATAAGTTTTTAGTTTTTTTTTTTTTTTTTTTTTTTTTTCTAGATCACTTTTCTAGTTAAGTTTCATTTTTCATTTGTCGGATTAGTTTCCTTTTTTTTTTTGTTAAATTAATGATGTATTTAAATTGCATTAGCAATGGTTCTTTATTTTGATTTATTTCATATTACTCATACGCCTGCTTTGAAAAATTGAAATATTTTTTTTATTTTATTTTATATTTTAAATTTATTTGAGAATAACTAAGCTTGAAAAAGATTTACTAAATTATAAAATCTTTAAATCACTATGAAAACATATTTTATGGGTTCAGGAGATTTCAAAAATGTATAAACAAAGACAATTTGTTTACCCTAATGAGGAGTTTAATAATGATATATAATACGTCTGTGTGAGTGGGTCTCTGGATGGGTTAGCTTCACAATTGACTTTTAAAGGTACAATGGGCGTGGCACCTCTTTTACCAAGTATACATTTATTATTGCATATCTGGAGTACTATTATAGTGGGAGTCTTCAAACTTTGTGTGAGATATGGCGCCAGAACAACGTTTGCCGAGACAGCTAGTAATGATATATTATTTATAATGAGTAAATGAACCTAATAATATTATAATAATTAAAACATTGTTATGAATTACCATTCATTATCATTTGAATTTAACGGTCTGTAAAGGCTGCTTGCAGCATTCATCATATTTATAAGCATTTCCACCAGTAGAAACTTCTACTTATCAACAATGTTGATAACAGGCTGTTATTAACATTTCTTATAAGTATGACAACATTAACTGTGAAACAGCTTTAAAAGTTCTAGGTGATCATTGTAGAAATACGCCATTCTATTTGCTGTATGATTTAAAAATGCGGTATTTTTAATAGATGGCGTATCTTTTGAAAGCAGTCTTTGTTTTTAATAATTTACATGTCATTTTGAAGGGTACATGTCTGTTAGTTATTCTCACTTAGTTATTGAACATTATTGTGTAAACAACAAAGTTTTTTTTTACTTCGAAAATGTCGAATTTTGTACCAACGAATCGTTCTATGCGGGAAGTTTTTCGGTACTTCTTTAATTTGAAAAAAGTGCCGCCGAAGCACACCAAAGCTTTTGGTGGATGTGTTTCATCAGCTCCAATGTCTGAAAGATAGTTTGTGCTTTTCTGAAGTGGAGATTTTGACACCGAAGACAAAGATCGCTCAGGCCAGCCAAAAAAGTTTGAATAGCAAGAATTGGAGGAATTACTCCATTAAGATTGTTATAAAACTCAACAAGAGCTTGCGAAATCATTGAGAGCTATTCAATCAGCAATTTCAAAACATTTGTGAGCAGCAGGATTCATCCAAAAGCTGGAAAATTGGGTATCATTCCATTTAAATGATGCTTAAACGCTACACAGAGAAAACAGATTCGTGATAGCAATCGAATTTGTTGCCAATTGAATGATTCGGTTGCACACATAGAATTTTTCAGTTCTATCAACAGAAACTCAGTTGATAAAAAAGAATTTCGGTTGATGCAACCAAACTTTTGTTACCCGTTATAAAATTTTGTGGCCACAACTGTAATATTCGGTTACTAAGGTAGAAAAATTCGATTGGCAACAAATTCGGTTGCTCTCACGAATCTGTTTTCTCTGTGAATGAAAAAATTGATACATTACTATAACCCCAAGCATAATATATCGTATAAGAAGCCCGGCCAACTAGCTCAATCGACAATAAAACCCAATATTCATGGCGCTAAAGTAATTCTCTGTATGTTGTGGGAGCAAAAAGGCCCTATCTATTATGAGCTGGTGAAATATGAACAGACCACCACAGAGAACCTGTACCGAACCCTACTGATTCGTTTGAAGCGAGCATTGGCCGAAAAACACTCAGACACTCGGCCACATTCGATCGATGCAGAACGCTCTCTCTGTGATACGCTTCTCTTTGGAACAGAGTATCAGATATAGACTTTATTCGTTCTTGGCCTCAAAGAATGAGCAGTTCTTTTGGCTCGGAATCCATATGTTGCTAGAAAGATGGGAAAAGGTCGTAGCTAACAATTTCAAAAAAATTTCGCATTTTTAAATCATACAACCAATCAATTTAAACTATATCCTTTAAACAATGATATATATAATATATATGTATGTATATCAAAAATATAAATTGATATATCAAATGAAAAAAAAATAATAAATGATATAGATAATAATAAAATATGATAAATAATATGTATCCGTATTATACTAAATATTGTAATATATTTTATATATTGAAGAAAAATATCCTTTTTAAGGAGAAATGTATTAGAAAATATACTATGTAGTTTTTTTAAAGTTTTCTGTATCTTATGACATCCTTAGAGTCCCATTTCCGATTATTGGCATGTATTATCTCAAGAACTTCCCATGGTCCCCCATGGTTTTTAATTGTGTTATGGCTCTTATTTAAGTTAAATCTTTGAATAATGGAAAATGACTTTAAAGATATCTTTAATTCAAGGATGATTTTTTATGTTATATCCTGTTATTATTCCATAGTTATTAACAGTTTTACTTTAGGTATTTTGCACGCGTCTATTATCAACATTGAACCTATATAAAAAACCAAACTAATGCGAATTTTGGTGTTCCGGAGAACTTTAAATGTTGTGTGGCCAAATATGTATCAAAATCAGAAGAGTTAAGGTTAAAAATTAAATTTGTTTTATCGAAAATTTTCGTTTTGTTCGACCAATATAAATGTGTTGAAGAATTTTTAATAAATTTGGTAACAATACATTTATTTTGCATGCAGACGTAAACAATTTTTTGTCAATTATTTGAACGTACTAAATAGTTATTTGACATGTGAAATGAGAACAGAGCTGGTATGTATTGTTTCCAATATTTACAGCTTATCAATGAATTTTGAACTATAGATAAATACACATAGATCGAAAACTCTTCTGTGAAAGACCTAACTCAGTTATCAAAATAATGTATGAAGTAGTAAAAAAATGTGTGAAAACAAAAACAACACTCGTACATATGAGTGGTAAGGGTATATATGTATAAGTTTGTCCTTCCGTTTGTAATTTCTACATTTTTCATTTGCGTCTCAATAAAGTATATATATTCTGGATCGTTTTAGATAGCGAAATCAATGTAGCCAAGTCCGTCTGTGTGTTGAAATCATCTTTCCGTAGCCCCCAAATAATTCATACATCAATATATCCGCTATAGACCCAGTTTGGTTGCTATATAAAATTGAGAAAATCGGCCCACAGATGGCTGAGATATGCGGATATAAGACCAGGACAACCTAGATTTTTGTACTATTTTTTTATGTATATGTATTATGTATATTCCTAAGTCATTAATATAGACAATATGGATATCTAATGATAGACATTTCAAAGACCTTTGCAAGGTGGTATATAACGCCATAGTAAGTCGGACCTACAATGTATCACAATCCGGAAAAATATTTTCCAACCCACATTTTTTTTCATCCAAAAATTTGTTTCACTAAAAAATTTAAAAAAAAAAATTTAAAAAAAAAAAATTTTTTTAAAAAAATTTTAAAAAAAAATTTGAAAAAAAAATTTAAAAAAAAATTTTTAAAAAAATTTAAAAAAAAAATTTTTTAAAAATATTAAAAAATTTGTTTGTCATAATTTTTTTTTCACTAATAAATTAAAAAAATTAAATTAAGAAAAAGTGAATAATATTTTTTTTAATTTTGTTTATATTAAAAAAATTAATTTTAAAGTATAATTTGGTGAAGGGTTAATAAGCCGAATATAGCTATTAGAATTTTCTGAAGTACATTTGGACATTTTTAAAATCAATTGGAAAATTCTGAAACACAAATGGAAGTTTCTGAAATACAACTAGAAATTTTTGAAATACAATTGAAAATGTAGTGTAGATTCCGCTCTATGCTTTAAACTAATTGGTAAAAAAATATTACAATTAATTTTAACAGCGTGATAAACTCAATTTTCCTCTTCATTCCTCTAGAGATATAACAAAAAATAGAACAAATTTAAAATTTTTCCTTAATAAAAGTTTTAAAAAACTATTTTGAAAAAAAAAATTAAAAACATTTTTTTTTTAAATTTTATTTTAAGGTATAATTTGGTGAAGGGACAGCCGAATATAGCTCTCTTACTTGTTTTTATTGTGGTTAACTCTGAGTTCGAAAGCTTTAATTTTTAATTCAATTTTCAAAATCAATTTGAATTTCATTAAATAATTCATCACGAATTAATTCATGAGCTTAATTCCCTAGGTATTGAATTATTTTATTTAAGAATTCATTCTTTATAGAATTTTTTATAACGGAAATGTTAGTTTTTTTTAAGGAAATTGCTTATCTAATGAACTATTTTAAAAATGTTTGTGTAATAGCCATATATTGGCCATTCTTTCAAGATGAATCAACAGAAACTGAAACTTAAAAATATTATTAAATATAATAAAACATACATTCATCTTCTTAAAAAAATCCGGCAATTTCGCGAATATTTTATCATTTTATGTCTGAAAATGAATAAAAATAAAAAAAATAAATTCCAGGAAATTTTTAAACATTTTAGAACAACATAAAAATTCAAATTAAATTGAAACAAGATTTTTCAAGCCTTTTAGATTTTTTTTTTTCCAGATTTTAACCAATCCGACTTACATTGACCTTATATACGCCGTCTATATACGGTCTTTGAAATATATATTATTGGATATCTATATTGTCTATATTAATGACTTAGTAATCCAGATATAGATCAAAAATAGGTCAAAAAGCGAGGTTGTCTTGGTATAAATCAAAACTTTGTCTGTCTGTCTGTATGTTGAAATCAACTTTCCATAGCCCCCAAATAACTTACATACATGATTCATACATCAATATATCGGGAATTCTTCCGGCTTGGTTGCTATTTAAAATCGAGAAAATCAGCCTTCAAATGGCTGAGATACAAGGAAAAAACCGGGACAACCTCGATTTAAAGCCTATTTCTGATCTACTATATCTGGATTACTAAGTCATTAATACAGACAATATGGATATCTATATGGAACAATGTATATAAGGCTATAGTAACTTGGACCTACAATGTTCAAAATCGGGAAACATATTTTTTAACCCGATTTTTTTTTAATTATTTTTTTTTTTTTTAAATTAAAAATAAAAAATATTGAAAAAAATTTAAAAAAAAAATTTTATTTTTTTTTAAGTATAATTTTGTGAAGGGTATATGGCTCTGTTACTTGTTTTTAGTTGATGTGTTGAAATTTTCTAAAGCTAGTAAAAACATACTCGAACTTTCGAAAGGTTGGTTTGTTTTTGTATTATATATTGTTATAAACTTAATGAATTGAGGTATTTTCAATTAATTTTAACACTTTTACTTGTTTGTTCTTTAATTTTTTGATGAATTTTAACAGAAAAGTAGACTTTTCTTACTTTTTATTACACAAAAAGTGAAGCAAAATTCCAATGATTTAATTAGTAATTGTTATTTATAAATTAGAATATTATTCATATTCTATTGTACACGATTTGGTTATTTTCAGTTCAATCTATCAGAAAACTTGTGAATGCACTTATTTATGATTTTTTTAATTTGTTTTCAATTCAATTTATTTTATAAATTTTATTTAAAATACTTTGTTTATTATTCAGTATAATTATTTCTTTATGATTTAAAGTTATTTCGTTATTATTTTCAATTTTTTAAATTTAAATATCTCTCTTTTGTCTTCACATCTTTAAAGTTTTATTTTCCAAGTTTTTTTATTTTTTTATTTCAAATTATCTCAAATTATACTCTCAACACTTTAGATATAAAATGTTTCAATGTGATTTTGAAAATAGTCCGTTAGAAACATCCTTGCACGGAGATGGATTAAAACAATCTGAAACAAAACGTTACAAAATTTTCTACATGCAAATTCTCATGTTGTGTTTTATTTTTGTTTCTTTTTATTTGTTTTAACTAACAAATTACCAGCAACAATAAATGACAATATATAGTGATACAAGAAAACAACGACAGGAGAATGAATACGCTCTCTCACACATCGGCAAAGTTAGAACAAAAACAAGTATTAGAAGAAGTAGAAGCAGAAACAGAAGAAGAAGCTGCTGCATATCCTGTAAATTAATATGGTTGTGCGCGTGGCAAACGTCCTTGTTGGGGTGCGTATAAACAACGAATGATACAAAAGTTTACACACGACTAAAACGACAAAATAACAGAAACAAGGATATTAAAGCCTTTACACAAGTAACCACAATAACAACAACAGCAACAATAGCAATAACAACACCATTAGACAATAAGACAGCAGGATGCCCGAACATTAATACAAAAAACGAACAACAACATCAACAATAAATAATAAAACAAATAACGATGAGCAGGATTAGAAACAACAACCACGAACACATTTTAAGAACCAAAACTGAAAAAAAAATCTCATCATGCATCGCATAATGTCAGTCATCACTGACGACGACTGACTCACTCACTGCATTCATGCATGATGATGAATGCACTTGCTTGCATGCACAACATAAAAATTTCAAATTTCGCATTCCAAATGAAATATTTGTTCGTTATTCGGGCCTTGCTGATGAATGCATCCAAGGAATGTGCAATTGTGTATGGTTGTTGTTGTTGTTGTTATTGTTGTGTTTTCTATTCTATTGTTGCATTTAAAACGAATATTTATGTTTTCGGTTTAAAGCAATATAAATGGATATAAATAAATGTTTGGATGGCTGGAAAGATGAATGTATGCATGCATGCATGCGTATGTATTTCAATTTCAATTGCACCTTAATTAACTGCATTTTTCGTAACGTTTTTTTTTTTTTTTTGATCAAAGATTAAAGAAAGTTCAAATTGTTTGAAATTAACACGTTTCATTGGTATAAAAATAAAGGGAAAGAATATGTTTAAAAAAAAAAAGAAAAAGTGCCACATCTCACTTTCTCATGATGCAAAATTTTAAATAAAAACAAGAGGTTGCGATTTTTTCTATCTACTTGAGACGTTTTATTTTTACCTCTCTTTATTTTCACTCTCTCTCTCTACCCGCAGTTTCAGTTGGCTAATAAATCGCTTCATTTAAAACAATTACTCTTTGATTCCTGCTGTTTTTTTTCAGCCTCCTACTCCTGCGGCAGAGTTTTTAAAGGGTGAAATGTTTTAGAAAATTCTTATTAGTCTTTTTTGGAGTACCCAATTGATCGATAGAAAATGATTTTGATATATGAATATTATTATTAAAGTCATTTTTGTCTTTGGGGAAAAAGGTCTTATTTGTAACAAATTTTTTGTAAAAAAGCTTTATTCGTGATTTTTATGAAGGTCTTTTTATACCCTTCACCTTTGTGAGAAGAGTATATATAAGTTTGTCATTCCGTTTGTAATTTCCACAATATAATTTTCCGACCCTATGAAGTATATATATATTCTGGATCCTTATAGATAGCGGAGTCGATTAAGCCATGTCTGTCTGTTGAAATCAACTTTCTGAAGACCCCAGATATCTTCGGGATCCAAATCTTCAATAATTCTATCAGACATGCTTTCGAGAATTTTTCTATTTAAAATCAGCAAAATTCGTCCATAAATAACGGAGATATGAGCAAAAATCAGAGACAACTTCTATTTTTGTTGCCTATTTTTGATCTATACCTCGATTACTAAGTCATAAATATAGACAATATCGATATCTAATGACAGATATTTTAAAGTCCATTGCAACGATGTATATAAGGCTATATATAGTAAGTTGGACCTACAATGGGTCAAAATCGGGAAAAATATTTTTTAATCCGAATTTTTTTCACAAAAAACTCTTTTTTCACTAAATTAAAAAAAAAAAAATTTTTTAATTAAAAAAAATTTTTTTAAAAAAATTGGAAAAAACTTTTTTAAAAAAATTTCGAAAATTTTTTTTTTTTTTTTAAATAAGAATTTTTTAAATTTTATTTTAAAGTATAATTTGGTGAAAAAATCATTTTTTTCTTTGGGGAAAAAGGTCTTATTTGTAAACAATTTTTTTGTAAAAAAGCTTTATTCGTGAATTTTTTAAAGCTCTTTTTATACCCTTCACCATGAGTGGCAAGGGTATATATAAGTTTGTCATTCCGTTTGTAATTTCTACATTTTTCATTTGCGGCCCCATAAAGTACATATATTCTGGATCGTTATATATAGCGGGCTCGATATTGCCATGTCCGTCTGTCGGTTTAAATTAACTTTCCAAATCCCCTAAATAACTTACAAACATGAATCAATATATCGGAAATTCTTCCAATTCTGTTGCTATTATAAATCGAGAAAATCGGCCCACAAATGGCTGAGATATAAGGATAAAACCGAGACAACCTCAATTGTTTGCCTATTTTTAATCTATATCTGGATTACTAAACTAAGTCATAATTTGGACATACAATATGTCAAAATCGGGAAAAATATTTTTTAACCCGATTTTTTTTTTTCGAACAAATTTTTTTGTGAAACATTGTTTTTCACTAATATATTAAAAATTTTCTTTTTAAATAAAATTTTTTTTTTTTTTTAAATTAAAAAAATATTAAAAAAACTATTTTGAAACCACTAAACTTACAGCTTAGATTTTTTTATTTGATTGAAATTATGATTACAATGTACAAAAAATATTATTTTTATAGTTCTAATCAATAGTGATGAATTTATTAACCTTTTCCGGAAACCCATCCATTAAGGTTTTTATAGTGTTTTCTGCCACTTTGTTCGAACACGTAGTCCATCTCCATTTAAAACCTACCACACTTTTGGCAACCTTTTTTGTGCACTTAAATTCTATTTTTAACAAGAGCCCAATATCTTTCCACTGGCCTTAGCTCCAGTCAACTTGAAGGATTATTGTTCTTGTACCACTCAAGACCTTCCTTACCATAGTGACAGGATGCCAAATCAGGCCAAAAATAAGTGGACACATTAAGAAGTCTTATGAATGAAAGCATCCTCTTTAGTAAACATTCCTTGATGTTAATTTCGGTATTTATAGATTCCTTTGTAACAAATGTTTGGCTTCTTTTGCCGCAACTGCATATTGCTTGGGAAACTTTTTGAGCAAATTGTCTGCTTTTGGGCCTAAACTTTTCTACAATATTGCTTCGAGCATCAGCAACATAAAACAAGTAAGAAAGTATGGTCGGTCAAGCCCGACCATACAATACCCTACACTAAGTAAATGAGCAAAAACATTTTTCTTTCAAAATTTCAATAATTTATATTCGTGAACGATTTTCGGAAGTGGGCCTTATATGGGAGCTATGACCAATTATGGACCGATCACCATGAAATTAAGTAGTGTGATTAATGTCTGCATGTTATTTATTTTTGTTGCATTTTATGTGTATACCAACATTTTTAAGAGGCCTTATATGGGAGCTATGACCAATTATGGACCGATAACCATGAAATTAAGTGGTGTGATTAATGTCTATATGAAAATTGTTTATGTTGCATTTTATTTGTATACCAACATTTTTAAGAGATTTATGCTCGTTAAAGTGATTATCGGAAGCAGGCCTTATATGGGACCTATGACTAATTATGGACCGATCATAATAAAATTTGGCGACATGAATTTCGTATATATAAAACTTATTTGGAGAAAAACTTGTGTAGATACCTATATAAATTAAACATTTATGACCGATAAAGTCCAATTTCGGGAGGACATTTGTATGGGGGCTAGGTGAAATAATGGACCGATTTCAGCCAGTTTCAATAGGCTTGGTCCTTGGGCAGAAAAAATTATATATGCAAAATTTTATCGAAATATCTTCAAGATTGCGACCTGTACTCTGCGCACAAGGTTTACATGGACAACCAGCCAGCCAGACGGACGGACGGACGGACGGGCGGACATCGTTTAATCGACTCAGAAAGTGATTCTGAGTCGATCGGTATACTTTAAGATGGGTGCTAGACTGATATTTTTGGGCGTTACAAACATCTGCACAAATCCAATATACCCTCCCCACTATAGTGGTGTATGGTATAAATATTGTTACGAATGTGCTATAGCGATTTGAATTTAAATGTCTGTAACGACTGCCTTCAACATTCATCATGTTTATAAACACGTCCATCAGTAGAAGCTTCTACTTATCAACAATGTTGATTGCATGCAGTTATTAGCATTGTTTGTAAGTATGACAACACTCAATGTTTAAGCTGCTAACATTAACATCGAAAGCTCTAGAATTCGAATGTTCTAGTTGTCCGTTAAGAGCATTGTAGAAGATTAACGAAAGATGGTGTGTGTATAAATAGTGGCAGAGGTTGTAGTCGTGAGTGAGTTTATCATGGGCGCTCTTAGAGTTAACATGAACTGTATTGTACATTTGAGTTTGTACATTATAAAGTGTGTGTTCATTTCTGCGAATTGATGAACGTGTATAAAGACACTGAGTGACTATTTGAACTGTTGTTGTTGTAGATTTTAAATAAATAAAGAGTTCTTACAAAATTTAAACTACTAAAACTGCTTTTATTTGCAATCAGAAGTATCCGGTTTATTAAAAGGAAATAAACAAACGTTTTAAAAAGTTTAAAACGTAACAATATTGACCCGGAGGCAGCGAAAAATCTGCCAGAACATACGTTTCGTCATCCATTATGCAGCAGGTATATTTTTTTTATAAAATTTGACTTCAATTTCCGTGCTTTGTCTTTAGGTCAAGAACTTTTTGAGCCTTGTATGTTTTTAAACCTTCATTGGCTTTAACTTTTCGTACCAAATAGTCCGAGTACTGAGCTAACCGGATTGCTTTCCTACCGTATGTGTTGGGAGCTCTTTTGCAAATGCTTTCTATTTATTGGCTTTAGAAACATCATGTGGACCATTCCTTCTACATGAACCAGGATTTCTATCAACGGACAAGTTCTCCCGGTACTGTTTAATAACATTGGAAACAGTTTGATAGCAGACCTTTGATTGTTTGGCCAACATTTTGTAGGACCAAGTTGGGTTTCGTTGAAAATATTTAATAATTTTAGTACGCACTTGCCTCTCATTTTAATCAGATTAACAACAAATGAACATAATTGACATTAAACATAATAACTGACATGCTTTACAAATGTAACTTGATAAAAAAAAAATCAAATAATACTTGAGTTAAAAGTTTTAATGAAAAACGTGTGTTAAGGTTTTTTCGATCTCAGTCCTTACTCTGTTTCAAAGTGAAGGGTATCCCATTAATTTGGTGCAGGTTCCCTGTGATAGTCTGGTCTGATTTCAGCAGCTCAATTCAATTCGTCTGGTTGGCCGAGCTTCACATACGATCTCTTACGCTTCGAGTTATTGTAATGGATCAATTTTTCATCGCAAGTAATGATTCGGTGCAAAAATGATTTTCTTTTACAGCGTTCAAGCATCATTTCGGACATGCAGAATCTCTGGGCTTCAATTCGTATGATACCCAATTTCCCTGTTTTTGGATGAATCCTCGTGCTCGCAAATGTCTTAAAATTGCTGCTTGAGTAGCTCCCAATCAATCTTCATGGATTCTAGGTGTTCAATTCTAGGTGTTCAATTCTAGGTGTTCAAAATCACCACTTCTGAACCCCAAAAACCTTCACTCGCACATTGAAACCGATGGAACACATTCACCATAAGCTTTAGTGAGCAATCGGTGTGCTTCAGCAGCACTTTTTTTGTCAAATTAAAGAAGTAAATTAAACTTTTTTGCATTCCCCATTTCATTTTATCGATTCAACACCTTTCCAACACTGTTCATATTAAATCTATATTATCTTGTCTTTATATTTATTAAATCATCAAACGATTAAGGGTTTCCTTGCCATGTGTTCAACAATACGACAAGGACATCCCTGCAGTCTGAGTAGCACTTCAGGACTGAATAAATAACACACCAAAAAAAAAAAAAGAAATCGAAAATAAAAAAAACTACATCAAAGGATTTTTATAAAACCATTAACATGAAAATACCAAAAAATACAAAACAACAGCAGCAACAAACGAGATCACAAACCATAGTCTGTCTAACTGGTTCACGCATAAATATTTTTGTATGCGGAAGCACAAGAATGATGCTAATTTGAAGATGAATTTGTAATTTTGAATTAAAATTTGAATATTGTGGGCTACAAGGCAGACACAGAGACAGTTGGAGAGACACAGAGACTGACTCTAAGCAGAATGGAACCAGAAAACATTTAATTGATTGTTGTTCTAGGTTTTCCATTAAACTACATATAATGCAGGCAGCTCATACATATTATGTGTTAAGCCGTGTTGAGTTGAGTCAAAAAGTCTGTTGTAACACATGATTTGATGACGTTGATTTCCCACCCACCATCAGCACTTACTAACTCTCTCCCTGCTTTTTCCCCCCGGCCACTTTGTTAGTCGCTGTCATAGTGGTGTGTGTGGCATTAAATTGCAATGTAATGAAATTTATTAAAAAGAATCTGGGTCGGCTTTTGCTTTTTGATTTTTTTTGGATTTTAACTTTGAACTTTGAATATTAAAGCCCTTTTATTTTTTTGTTTGTTGCTTAAATATGTGAAGACAAATAAGGACACTTGTTGCCTTCTTGATATGTTTGTATTTGTAGTCATACTAGGATATGTCTTGTCTTGAATTTCTTGAACTACTAAGTTTTCTAGACATTTTTAAATAATAAATTAAAGGAATTTTGGCTAAATTTAGTATTTGTTGGTTAACGAGAGTTATTTGGAAAGGATTTTGTGATAATCCTTTAAGATATTTATTTGGAAAACAGCATTTCTTTTTAAAATACTGAAATTTAAATGAAATATGTTTATGCTCTTTCAATTAAGTGCTTCGAAAAGAAGATCAATTTTTTACAAAGGTTGCTTGCAAGCGGTTTCCTTATATTGTCCAAACATTTTTGACATATCAACGACTCATATCAACAGATCCCTCAATTTGCCAAGTTATAGTTGCATCCAACTTTATCCAATTTCAAAACTATTGTTACGAATGTGCAATGACGATTTGAATTCAACGGTCTGTAACGACTGCCTGCAGCATTCATCATGTTTAAAGGCACGTCCATCATTGACATTGTTTGTAAGTATGGCAACACTAAATGTTTGGGCTGCTGGCAATGACATCGAAAGCTCTAGAAATCGAACATACTAGTTGACCGTTAAGAACAATGAAGATGGCAGTGCGTGTATAAATAGTGGCAGAGGCTGCAGTTGTGAGTTGAGTTTATGATTGGCGCTGTTAGAGTTAACATCAACTGTCGTGTACATGTGTGTTTGTACATTATAGAGTGTGTGTGTGTATTTCTGCGAATTGATAAACGTGTATAAATACACTGAGTGACTATTTAATTCTGTTGTTGTTGTACATTCTAAATAAGTAAAGAGTTGTTACAATTTTAAACTACAAAAACTGCTTTTTATTTGCAATCAAAAGTATCCGGTTTATTTAAAGGAAATAAACCAACGTTTTTAAAAGGTAAACATGTTACACTATTATAATGAAATGCTTACCGAAATGATTATGTCGAATTTTGAGACAACAAAGCGTCTTTAATTTGAAAAAAGAGTGCGTTCTATCGGTTTTAACGTGCAAGAGATGTTTTTTTTTTAATCTTTATTCTTTATTTAATCTTTCTTTTAAGAAATTTACATTAAGTATTAAAATCTTAACCTAAATTAAAACTAAAGTTGTTATTGCCGCTGCAATGTCCAATATGAGTGCTCGTTAAAATGATTATCTGGCCAGATCCAGTGTTTCCAATCGCCTTAGTCGTCTATGACTCTCAAATAACAGCAACTCCCTGGCAAGGGGATTTGGGTGATTCAATAATTTTGACAGGTAGTTTAAATTGGAGAGTTTGATCTCCTTGCGTATTATGGAGACATTGAGAACCCTATGGATATTACTATTGCGAATGTACCATAGGGCATTTGTTATTTTCCTTAAAAGTGATGACTGGTTTCTTTGCAATTTTTCGACGTAAGATGAGGAGAATATGGGGCCAGACATGAAACCGTAATATTTCATATTGACAACGCTCGACCACATGTAGCAATGCCTGTTAAAAACTATTTAGAATGAAGTGGTTGGGTATAGTCCAGACCGTGTCCCGTGCCACTACTATTTGTTTCGATTGATGCAGAACGTTCTCTCTGGGATACGCTTCACTTTAAAACAGATTATACGAAATTGGCTTGATTCGTTCTTGGCCTCAAAAGATGAGCAGTTATTTTGGCATAAAATGGAAAAAAGCGAATCTCGGCGACCGGGGAATGTGTTTTATTCATGTAATGATTCAGCATAATAATGGTTGTCACAAACATATTCATATTTACTACAATCATATATATGATTGCAACAATCATGTTAATCTTAACGTTACCATATTATGGCTACCACAATCATATAAATAATTACTGTAACTATAATATTATTAAAAAACGTGTACAAATTTTGAATTGGTTACAGTAAACATGTGCACCTATTTTTTTTTATTTAATGCATGACCCATTTTCTGGTCGTGTACTCTATCCTTTTGAAGATCAGAATGGGCCCCCTAATTCGTGTGATTTAACACCAAGACATTTCTTTTTATGGGTTTATATGAAGTCAAAAGAGAAAATCCAATCCAGCATCAGCCACAGTTATGCAAAATCGTCATAAAAATTTTTGACAAGAGACGCTCTCTTTGTCAAAATTTACTGAGATCGAAAAATTCTCAAGTTTAAAAGGAAAGCAGTCCGGTTTGCTCAGTACTCGGACTATTTGGTACGAAAATTTAAAGCTAATGCAGATTTTAAAACATACAAGTCTAAAAAAGTTCTTGACAGGAACTCTGGTAAAAATTCAGAAGCCGAAAACAGAGCACGGAAATTGAAGTCAAATTTTATACAAAAAAAATATACCTGCTGCATAATGGATGGCGAAACGTACGTATGGAACATTTTTCGCAGTTTCCGAGCCAATATTTGTATGTTGCTGATGCTCGAGGGAATGTTATAGAAAAAATTAGGACCCAAAAGCAGAAAATTTTCCCAAAGAGTTCTTGGCATGGCAAGCAATATGCAGTTACGGCAAAAGAAGCCAAACGTTTCCTACAAATGGCTCTAAAAAAAACGAAATTTACATCAAGGAATGTTTACAAAAGAGGATGCTTCCATTCATAAGACTTTCTAATGTGTCCACTTATTTTTGGCATGATTTGGCATCCTTTCACTATGGTAAGCAAGGTCTTGAGTGGTACAAGACCAATAATGTGGTATTTGTACCAAGAGAGGCAAATTCTCCAAACTGCCTGAAGCTAAGGCCAGTAGAGAGATATTGGGCTCTTGTTAAAATAGAATTGAAGAGCACAAAAGCGGTATTTAAAAGTTTGGTCGATTTTAAACGGAGATGGACAACCTAGGTTTACCTAAATCACAAATTGATTTGTGATCTAAAATTTTTAAATATCATTCTTCTTTAACTAAATCTACATTTAAATATCATGTTATCATTGCCATTATAACATACATTACTACATGATATTGTGACATATCAATTACATGTCATCTGTTTAAAAAGTATTTAATCAAAATCGTTAACAACCCTTTCTAATCACCACCCAAATGTTAAACAAGAGGAACAAATTTTAAATCCCTAGAAGAAGAAAAAACACACACAGGAATAAATTATCAGAAACTAAACATGCCACATAATCTTTAACATCAACCGTGTGTCCATTAAACCTTTTAAAAGTTTTTTTTATAGATATAACCCAGTAAATGCAATGGATGTATTATAAGTAAGTATGTATGTATGTTTGTTGAAAAGTATAATTAGACAACAATTCAACCCCTCCCTACCAAAGGCTTAAAATGTGATAATTTGTCACATCTGACTTGCTGCTGCTAATAAAACAAAAAAAAAAAAAAAAAAAAAAAAAAAACATTTAGAAGTGGAGGAGATGATGCTGATGAGGTTGTGATAGGAATAAATGACTGAGTGACTGTATATATATGAACGAATGAATGTTTCAATGAAACTGTGTATTTCGTCTCTCTATCATTGAATGCATCAAATATGTGAGAATAATATTTTGTAAATTATACATTATACTTACTAACTCACTCCATTCACCACTATTCCAATAATACTTCAACAGCACACCTTGGTTTATAAACAAAACAGTATTAGGTCATAATATTAGGAACTCTGCATGGTTTATAACATCTACGCGGAGTCGATTTAGATTGCCGTCCCTAAGTTAAAATCAATTTTACGAAGCCCTAAATAATTTGCCAACATGAATAATAATAAATCGGCTATGATCCTAAGAATTTTCTTGACATACATACTGTTACGTTTTTACCTTTTAAAAACGGGGTTTATTTCCTTTAAATAAACCGGATACTTTTGATTGCAAATAAAAGCAGTTTTAGTAGTTTAAAATTGTAACAACTCTTTATTTATTTAGAATGTACAACGACAACAGAATTGAATAGTCATTCAGTGTCTTTATACACGTTTATCAATTCGCAGAAATACACACTATAATGTACAAGTATACACTTACAAGACAGTTGATGTTAACTCTAATAGCGACAATGATCAACTCCACTCCCGACTGCCAGCTCTGCCACCATTTATACACGCGCCATCTATCTGGAATCTTCTACAATGCTCTTAACGGACATACTAGTATATTCGAATTCCAGAGCCTTCCATGTCATTGCCAGCAGCCCAAACATTTAGGCTGGTTTTAGGGCACGTCACTCATGCACGGATCACGTAAACAGCCTTCGTATTATAGTCGAACAATTGGTGGAATGGAGATCCGCGATTCTTCCGCAATCTGTGAAGACCCTTTAGAGCAGGGATGTCCAAAGCTAAAACTCTATTTGTGTTGCTGAGCGAAAGAGAGATGAAAGAAAATTTTAGTGAAGTAAATAAAAAATTGTTAAGGCTTTATTTGTTAACAATAATCAAGTTAACAATCTTAATCAAACTGTCTACGACATGTTATCATTGCTCATTAATTGAGAGTTCGATATTAATAATTTTCAGCAAATTTAAAATATGTAAACCATTTTTTTGCTTATTTAATTACACTGTCTTGATTAAAAACATTTCAAATCTGAAAAAAATTGTTCACAAAAGTAAATTGAGAGGAAAAAACCAGACAACACTTCAGTGGTTTTTTAAAGTTCGAAATATATTAAACAAACCAAATATTTCTTTGATTGATCATGAAAAAAATAAATTTAAAAAAATGAAAAAATAACAATACATCCGCTTAGCGTGTGCATTCGTCGCTGTCTCAGTGACTACTAAACAAAAGAGAATAAGAATATATATGTGTTGTTAGTCAGCGCAAAAGCACAATAAAATGGACACCATTGCTTTAGAGTTAACGCAGGTGCAAGATAACGTTGTGTTTTATTTATATAGTACTTGACGTAATAATGCTTAAGGGAACAACCAAATGCCGACGACATACGTCTCCTAGCCCACACATTGGCAGCCAAATTTGGTGCAATTCAGACCACGGCAAATAATGCTCTTTTACATGTTAACTTAGCAAACACCAAGGTCTTGCGTTTAAATACCACCAACTCGCAAAAGTTTGAAATAGACAACGTAGATCTCGAAGATGTCCAGTCGTTTATATATCTGGGTAGTCTCATATCAGCATCAGGCGGCTCGTGAGAAGATATTACAAATTGCATCAAAAAGGCAAACCAAGCATTTGGAGCATATGGAAATCACACCAAGATCCACCTCTTTTCATCTAACGTGCGTTCCGTTCTGTTGTATGGCTGTGAATTCTTGAACACCACAGGAAAAGATTTGCAATCCTTGCAGATATTCATTAATCTCTCGTTACGAAAACTGCTCAAGATATTTCGGCCGAATGGTATCTCAAACAGATAACTGTGGAAAAGAGTCGCTGAAACACCAATACGTAAATCGTAAATGGAGTTGAATTGGCCAATTGAATGGAAGAAGAAGGTTCAGACCCGCTAACACCTGGAGGAGACAAATCCAAACTGCAACAAAATCAACTGGAAAGTCCTAGGTTGAAGTGAAGCTGATAGCACATGATAATCACAAAAAAAACTATGTTGTGGCCCTTAGTTCCACCTGGGAACCATAATCAGTATATACAAGGTAGCGCAAAAGTAAACTGCCGATGTTTTTTGGCTGTAATTAAAAAAAAAAAAAAAAATTAAAAACTTTGATTCTTCTTGTGGATTATTTTTATTTGGTCTTTTAATTTTTTTTTTACATCAAGTCGAGAATATGATGTCATGTAAATGGCCGCCGCCACAGTTGATTGTCATTTGAACCCTTTTTATGGCATTTTCCATCACTATGGCCAAAACTTCCGGCGATAGGTCCTCACATTCTTGACAGATATTGTCTTTAAGAGCTGCAAGAGTCTGAGGCTTGTTGACATAAACCCGCGACTTCAAAAAGCCCCACAAAAAGAAGTCTGGAGCGGTCAAATCAGGCGATCTTGCTGGCCAGTGCAAATCGCCAAAACGAGAGATTAGGCGCCCGGGAAATGCATCCTTCAGCATATCGGTTGTGGCACGTGCAGTGTGTGCCGTCCTGTTGGAAGCACATGTTTTAAAATCCAAATTCATCAAGTTGCGGCAAAAAGAACTCGTTTGGCCCGCGACGTCTTCGAAGAAAAAAGGTCCGATGACTCTTCCAGCGAAAACAGCACACCATACAGTGACTTTGAGCGGGTGTAATGGCTCTTCGTGGGTTACACGCGGATTTTCAGTGCCCCAGAAGCGTAAAATTTGCTTATTTACGTACCCGCTAAGATGGAAATGGGCCTCATCACTCATGATTATTTTTGATGAAAAATCATCTTGTGGTGGTGATTAAGGATGTCTTGAGCGTATGTTAGACGCGATTGGCGGTCAGCAGCTAACAGCTGATGCACCGTCTGGACTTTGTACGGAAACATCTTTAAATCTTGTACCAAAATTCGCTGTAAAGACCGTCGACTGATACCCATTTGCGTGGCACGTCGTCTGGTCGATGTCAAGGGCGCTTCCATGACATCCTCGGCTATAGCAGCAATATTCTCTACAGAACGGCTACTCCGGGGTCTGCCACGCCTGGCAGCATCTCGTGTTGTGCCAGTCTCTTCGAGGCGAGCAGATAAACGTCGCAGTGTTTCTCCAGTAGGCGTTGGACGGCCAGGAAATCTGCGACGAAATTCACGTTGTGCCAAAGTCACCGACCGATTATTGGTCAAATAAATAGTCAGCAATATTCCGCGTTCTGGAGCAGTGTAGTGTAACATTGTTTATTAACGTGTATTTCGCATGTGTTTACTACACAAATGTCAACACAGAACTGACATTAGGGGCCAATCGCAAAATTTATAGCATTTTCTGATAGGAGGATTACTTTTGTGCCACCTTGTATATTGTTAAGTTTTTACCTTTTAAAAACGTGGGTTTATTTCCTTTAAATAAACCGGATACTTTTGATTTAGAATGTACAACAACAACATAATTAAATAGTCACTCAGTGTCTTTATACATGTTTATCAATTCGCAGAAATGCACACAAACTTTGTAATGTAGAAACTTAAATATACAAGACAGTTGATGTTAACTCAACAGCGCCTATGATAAACTCAACTCACGACTGCAGTCTCTGCCACTATTTATACACACGCCATCTCTCGGGAATCTTCTACAAGGCTCTTAACGGACAAAACTCGTATGTTCGAATTCCAGAGTCTACGATGTCATTGCCAGCAGCCCAAACATTTAGTGTTGCCATATTTATAAACAATGCCAATAACCGCATGCTACTGATGGACGTGTCTTCATGATGAATGCTGCAGGCAGTCGTTACAGACCCTTAAATTCAAATTGTCATTGAACATTCGTAACAATATTTTGGTTATAAAACGTTTTTTTTTTTTTTTTTGAATTATCTGTCATTAAAAAAACTAAACTATTTTTAATAAGGCAAAGGGTAAAAAAGATTTACCACAGACGATTTTAACGCTTTAATTTTTCTTTTTTTAAATTTCCATCACCTTTAAATAAAAAAACGCTTGATACATAAGCTGTCCCTAATATTGTGGCCATCTGCTGTATAGTAAATTTAATATGTACATAATGTACTTTTGTACATTATCAGTGCTAAATGATCGAATTTTAATGCAACGGTTCTTTATTTATTTATTATACTCATTTTCCCTTTTTTTTCGATTTCACTTTCATGAACAAAAGAAACAAAACAAAAAATACATCATCGTCATCATCGTAGTTCTTTTTTTTTTGCATTTTTTTCTGTTGTCATCTCGATGTCGCTGTAATCCTTATAATTTATGCTTAATTTAGGCAAGAGTGTGTAAGCTCACGTTTTAAAAAATCATCCACCATGAAGAATAAAAAAAAGGAGAGTGTGTTCAGATCTTCATAATCTAAGTAACAAATTTAGTAAAAGTATTAAAAGGTAGACAAAAAAAGCTAACTTTAATACAATTTTTAGCAGAATATCTAAGATATTTGTATATAATTTAGTTTATAACAGATAAAAGGGATTTCAAGAAGTTTGTATCCATTTACTACGCTTAAATTCAGCATAAATTTCTAAATCATTATTGTTTCAAAACATTGTTAAAAATCTTTAATTGCTGTTTATAGAGTGCTTACCTTATTATTATTTTCTGTTTGGTTGCTGGTTTTTGTTGTGACATGTTTTCTGTCATCAATGACAATGCTAAATGTCATTTTGAAACAATAATTTAAGGATGTTTACTGTACGACGAGTACCGACTGCACGTGAAAGATGTAAATGAGAGATATAGCATTGCATATACATACGTTTAGTTGGAACAATGGGAAATAAAGTTTTACTTTTTAAAAATTGTATTAAATAAATTGCAATTAATCTAATTTTAGTTGCGAAGGGTGTGTGATTTAAATTGAAATAAAACTGAGAAAAACGTTTTTAATATCCATCCAATTGGCTTTATTAATTAGATAATTTCTTTGCAATAATGTTTAAATATGATTTTTGGTAAATTTTCACACAGTCTTTGCAAAAAATCAGGCTGTATTTCGGCAATAATGAGTCGAATAATGGCGTCCAAGTGCTTTACATAGTGAAGATTATCTAATGGCGTCGAAACACATGAACGAGATGGCCAGTTAACAGGTCAATTTCTTGAAATTATTGTTACGAATGTGCAATGACGATTTGAATTTAACAGTCTGTAACGACTGCCTGCAGCATTCGTCATGTTTGAAGGCACGTCCATCAGTAGCATTCGGTTATTGGCATTGTTTGTAAGTATGGCAACACTAAATGTTTGGGCTGCTGGCAATAACATCGAAAGCTTTAGAATTCGAATGTACTAGTATGTCGGTTAAGAGCATTGTAGAAGATTCCCGATAGATGGCGCGTGTATAAATAGTGACAGAGACTGCAGTCGTCAGTTGAGTATATCATTGGCGCTGTTAGAGTTTACATCAACTGTCTTGTGCATTTAAGGTTGTACGTAATAATACTCGGTCCATTATGATTACTATTCCATTTCTCCATCTTCCTATCTTCCAAAATATTTTCATTTCCAAAAGTCTCTTACTGTATTTGATATTTGTTTCATCTCAGTAGTATTTTGTGTGCATTCAGCTGTCACACTCTTACCATCGATTTGTCTACTCCATATTCTTCGAATAGGATTAAAATTTGAAAGGTTTGATCAATGGAACTGCAAATTGAGAGGAATAAAGGATCTTAGTTGTCTTTTTGGGATACTAAAGCGAACTTTTGATAGAAGATATTCAGAATCGAAAGTACCATTAAGGAGTGAGATGGAAAAATTCTTAACATACATATATGTTAATAAAAACGAAACCACTAAACTTCTAGTTTTAATATTTTTTTTTATTTAATTGAAATTATTATTACAATTTACAAAAAAGAAATATTTTTATAGTTTTAATCACTTTTGATGAAATTTTGAACCTTTTTCGGAAACCCTTCCATTAACGTTTTTATAATGATTTCTGTCACTTTGCTCGAACAGGTTGTTCATCTCCGTTTAAAATCTACCACACTTTTGGACACCTTTTTTGTGCTCTTCAATTCTCTTTTAACAAGAGCCCAATATCTCTCCACTGGCCTTAACTCCGGACAGTTTGGAGGATTTGCCTCTCTGGGTACAAATACCACATTATTGTTCTTGAACCACTCAAAACCTTTCTTACCATAGTGACAGGGTGCCAAATCAGGACAAAAATAAGTGGACACAGCCTTTTTTGTAAACATTCCTTGATGTAAATTTCGGTATTTATAGAGCCCGTTGTAACAAATGATTGGCTTCTTTTGCCGCAACTGCATATTGCTTGCCATACCAAGAACTTTTTGGGAAATTTTATCTGCTTTTGGATCCTAAACTTTTCTTCAACATTCCCTCGAGCATTAGCAACATACAATTTTAGACCAGGATGTTGCGAAAAATCTCCCAGAACATAGGTTTCGTCATCCATTATGCAGCAGGAATATTTTTTGTATGAAATTGAACTTCAATTTCCGTGCTCTGTTTTTGGCCTCTAAATTTTTAGCAGAGTTCCTGTCAGGAACTTTTTGAGCCTTGTATGTTTTTAAACCTGCATTGGCTTTAACTTTTCGTACCAAATAGTCCGAGTACTGAGCTAACCGGACTGCTTTCCTACCGGATGTGTTGAGAGCTCTTTTGAAAATGCTTTAAATTTTGTTGGCTTAAAAAACATCATGTGGACCATTCCTTCTACCTAAACCAGGTTTTCTATCAACGGACAAGTTCTCGCGGTACTGTTTAATAACATTGGAAACAATTTTAAGGCAGACCTTTGATTGTTTGACCAACTTTTTGTAGGACCAAGTTGGGTTTTGTTGAAAATATTTAATAATTTTAGTATGCACGTTTTTCTGGTCACTTATTTTAATCAGATTAACAACAAATGAACATAATTGACATTAAACATAATAACTGACATGTTTTACAAAGGTAACTTAATAAAAAAAAAAAAAATCAAATAATACTTGGGTTGAAAGTTTTAATGAAAATCGTTTGTTAAGAATTTTACGATCTCACTCGTTAATTCGTTTTAGTAAAAATGTTACATTTGCTATTATTCTTCTACTATTTAATGAAAGCTTTATGAGTGCCAGTCGACTACGATATGGTGGAAGGTTTGCTCCCGGATTCCATCGTAGATTCCAAAGTTAAAATATGAGAAATTGTTTTTGAACATATTCAAGCTTTCTTAAGTGTAGATTGTATTGTGGGTACCAGATTACAGATGCATATACGAGGATCGGTCTATCTAACGTTGCTAATAGACTTTTTGCAACATATGCATCATGAAATTACGTTTTATATGGCTTCGGATGTCAGTTGCGTTGTTAGCAGTCGTAATTATAATTTTGTATCAAAGTTGCCTTGCCTGATCTGTTAGATTATAAATATGACTCTGGTTCTATTTGGAGCCAGTAACCATATAGACCAATGCGGTCCTTTATGATTTCTTTTTAATTTCCTCATCGTATTCTTCCACAAATATTAATGTTATATAGGGTTTTCCAACAAAGGGTGTTATTTTGGTATTCAAAGAAAAATGGAATTTTTTGGGAAAAATGATATTATGTTTATTTCATAATAAAGAGAAAGGTATGACGTTAATAATGCGAAACAACATCAGCCAAATGGCCACCACGACCACGCTTACAGGACCATATCCTTTTCATAAAATTTTCTATAACCAAATCGCAAAGTGGCTACCCTATGTTTTCGATAACCTCACGAATTCTGATCACCTCATCGAGAGATAACACGGTCCGGCAACTTTTCCCGTAAAAGAACAATGGTTTCGTTGCTTGTGTGGCACGTAGCGCCGTCTTGTTGTCCAGATCAATATCATCCAACTCCGACCAAAATACGGTGTAATGACGTTTGTGAAATGCCCAATTCCAAAGAACGACGACGAATGGACAAACCTGGGTTTTCTTCAACACTTTGGGCTACAGCAGCAATATTCTCCGTTGTTCTTGAGCGACGTGCACGGGTTTTATTCTTCACATCACTAACTTATCCCAACAGCTCGAATTTTTTCAACAATTTATGTATTGCGGTCCGATAAGGTGCTTAACGACGACCCAAAAATGCTTTAGTTTTACGAACTGTGACTGCAAGATTTTCACCATATTTTTGTAGTGAATTTTAATAATTTCAATGCATTGTTGAAGCGTGTATCGTTTCATTTTTAGTAATGGCGTAGTTTCTACTTGTCAAATGTCAAAGAATAAAAGCTTCAAAAGTGACAGCTACCGTAATTCCGGGTGATTCAAAATACCACCTCTTGTTGGAAAACCCTTTATTTATTTTTATCTCCTATTCGATGCCTTGATTTATTCCAATCGCATTCACATAAAAAGTGATCGACAGCCTATCAACTACATGTAGTATCCTTAATTATACTCAGCCCCATTTTCTCAATCTCTGGTTATTTTTTATCGTGACGATACACTTACAGTTCTCATACAAAAATTGTATTAATTGGAAGTATATGTTACGAAAAACCATAACCAGACATTGAGAAAATGGGGCTCAATCTTTTTATTGAACATTAACCAAAAGTATTTTGTTAATGTTCAATAAAAAGTAAGATTAATGATGATCCTTAGTTGGCGTTTATACATTTGCAAAAGTTTCTTATTCTGTTTGACACTTGTTTCATTCCATAAGTATTTAATTTGCAAGGAGCATTACATTTTCATCGATTTATTCACTTTTATCATGTATAAACATAGGGTTATACTTTTGAAGATTATATATAGGGAACGGATATTTCTCTTCTCTACATTATCAAGTGGAAAACTTTCACCTATTCATAACCAATATGTTGGTTAATCAGTGCACCCGACTTCTTGAATCCTTGGGATGTCAAGTGGAAAACTTTCACCTTTTCATAACCAATATGTTGGTTATTCAGTGCACCTGACTTCTTAAATCCTTGTATTGATTTGATAGAAACTGAGCAAATTTTAATATTCCAGCTGTCCAAATACGTCTAATTTGCACTGGCTAATCCGCCATCAATTCAAATTATGCCTTAACTGCAAAGTCATCCTGTATAAGACAGTCTTAAAACCAATTTGGACTCACGGAATCTAATTACGGTGAACACCAGTATAGATCTCATACTGAGTTCTTCCAAAAGAGAAATGAGAACAACCGCAGAGACTTAGATGTGCCTTTGGTCATGGATGAATTTAGAAAAACTCTTGAAGCTTATATGTAGGGGGCGGATTTATATGCAAATGCATGTTTTTTCTCGAAAGTCCAAATACAATGTAGACTAATTATCCATCCGAATCGCACATTTTGCTGTAAAATGGCATCGATTTGTTACTGCATATTTTTGCATATTTTATTGATAACGCATATTTTGTTATATTTTACTTCAAAATGCATATTTATATGCATATTATTCATGTTTTAAAAAACATATAATTTTTTGTCATCAATGGGCAACATTTTGTCTGGACAAAAATTTGTTTGTCGAATTTGTTATACAATGAGTTTTGTTTGGTATGTTTTGAGACTTTTGTTGTCAAAAATTCTTTTTATTGTTTTTATTCTCAACTATGTTTTACCGAACCTAATGTTATTTCTGAATCTATCATTTAATATTTAGTATGTATTCTTACTTTTATTTTGCTGGGCTAATTAATGACCTTTAATTTAATTGGTTATTGGCTGATCAAATTAATATTAGTTAATTTTTAAATTATATATCGATTCTTTTAACTTTATTATTATTATTTTGTATGTATAACCAATTTGTTAGTAGTATAATTTGAACCGATTATGGCCTATTGGCAAGGATTCTGTAACTGAATGAAGAAATAAATACAAATAAATAAATGGCATTAAGTTCTTCATTTCTCTATCAGCAATTGAAAATTATCATTTCCAAAAATGTTGCTTAAAAAAGTTTTTTTTTTTTAAATACCAAAAATCAATGAAAAAAAAATCGAAAAGATTCATATTTGTTTTCATTGCAATTTCGATTTATAAGAGATTTCGTTATCGAAAGATTTTGTAACTTCGCATACACAGTTACTGCTCCTGACAGTCATTTCCCACACTATATGACTACAAAATATTGTTGATTTTAAAAGGCAAGATGCAAAATAGAAGATCTAATGATTATGGCTTTAAACAAGTATTGATACCATGATATTTTCACTAATATATCTATCGTTTTCTCAAACGAACAATTATAATTTTAAAATTTTAACTACTTAATTCCTGCTATAATTTAAAGAGTCCTAACTGCTGTGGTGTATTTTTTGGACATTGCGCGATCCATAGTTAATTATTTTATGTTTCTGAACAAAAATATAAGTGCATATTTTTTAAATTTTTAGGTCATATTTTGATTTTTTTGAAGCATATTTTAGGCGCATATTTTCCAAAAATAAATGCATGAAAATCCGCCCCCTACTTATATGTCAAAATTACATCATCATCTGAACTCACTTGCAAGGCTAGTTGCAGTAACTCAAAACAAATCAAGACTATGTAGAGCTGATTTACCACTCATTTAATTTTAGTATAATTTGCCAAATATGATTCTCCACTGAGATAACAATGATTGTTTAGTTATAAGATTTAATTACTTATTGTAAAGAAACAATAGTTATTATAATAAACGTAAGGACTGAGATCGAAAAATTCTTAACACACGTTTTTCATTAAAACTTTTAACCCAAGTATTATTTGATTTTTTTTTTTTTTTTTGATCAAGTTACCTTTGTAAAGCATGTCAGTTATTATGTTTAATGTCAATTATGTTCATTTGTTGTTAATCTGATTAAAATGAGTGACCAGAAAAATGTGCGTACTAAAATCATTAAATATTTTCAACAAAATCCAACTTGATCCTACAAAAAGTTGGCCAAACAATCAAAGGTCTGCCCTCAAACTGTTTCCAATGTTATTAAACAGTATCGGGAGAACTTGTCCGTTGATAGAAAACCTGGTTCTTGTAGATGGAATAGAAAGCATTTTCAAAACAGCTCCCAACACATCCGGTTGGAAAGCAGCCTGTTAGCTCAGTGCTCGGACTATTTGGTACGAAAAGTTAAAGCTAATGCAGGTTTAAAAACATACAAGGCTCAAAAAGTTCCTGGCAGGAACGCTGCTAAAAATTTAGAGGCCAAAAACAGAGCACGGAAATTGAAGTCAAGTTTTATAAAAAAATATTCTTGCTCCATAATGGATGACGAAACGTATGTTCTAGAAGATTTTTCGCAACTTCCTTGTCAAAAATTTATGTTGCTGATGGTCGAGGGAATGTTGAAGAAATGTTTAGGACCCAAAAGCAGACAAAATTTCCCAAAAAGTTCAATGGTATGGCAAGCAATATGCTTTATAAATACCGAAATTTACATCAAGGAATGTTTACAAAAAATGATGCTTACCTTTATAAGACTTCTCAGTGTGTCCACTTATTTTTGGTCTGACTTGGCATCTGTCACTATGGTAAGAAAGGTCTTGATGGGTAAAAGAGCAATAATGTGGTATTTGTACCAAGAGAGGAAAATTTTCCAAACTACCTGGAGCTAAGGCCAGTGGAGAGATATTGGGCTCTTGTTAAAAGAGAATTGAAGCGCACAAAAAAGGTGTCCAAAAGTGTGGTAGATTTTAAACGGAGATGGACAACCTGTACGAACAAAGTGACAGAAATCACTATAAAAACCTTAATGGAAGGGTTTCCGAAAAAGGTTCAAAATTTCATCACTAGTGATTAGAACTATAAAAATATTTCTTTTTTGTAAATTATTATAATATTTTCAATCAAATAAAAAAAAAAATCAAAACTGTAAATTTAGTGGTTTAATTTTTATTAACGTATATTTATGTATGTTAAGAATTTTTCGATCTCAGTCCTTATATAAAAAGAAACTATCGACCTAATAAAGTACGAGTTAAGGACATTCGACTATTGTAATATTTGTAGGGAATATGTTTTTATTAACAAACACAAACTGCGAAGCGTTTTGCTTGTATGAAAATACACCCAGAATCTCTGGCGGGAATCGAACCTGCAACCCTCAGATTGATAGTCCAGCACACTATCGTCTAGTCTATGACAATCTGATATTAGACCAATTGAAAAAGAAAGTAATTTTATCAAAATAGTTATCAATATTCGTTTATAGCAACAAGTCTGTTAAGTTGTTACCAACTTACAAAATGGCATCCGAAAAAAGAAAACAACAATGTTGCAACTAAATAAGTTTAATGGGGGAATTAATGTTTGCAAGTAGGGATGTATCAATGATGTGTAATTGTACTCATCATCATATATGAATTGATATCTTTACAAATACATACATACATGATGGTTTGTATGTATTATTGTAGTTGTTGTTGTATATACTTGCAAATATTTGTACTTCTTGTAATCAACAGACACGCCCTTTCGTTTTTTTTTTTTTTGTTGTTGAAACAGAAACCATTCGAAAGGAACAAAATCAACGTCTTTTTTTTGCTTCCTTAAGTTGGTGGTACTTAAAATTACAACAACAACAAAAGCAATAATAACAATACATAGCAATAACAACTGTTGCTACTCTATGAGTGCCATGTGGTGATGATGATGACGATGTTGATGATGGCATTACTAATGCTGTTGCAGTGTTGTTGATGTTGCTGTTACTAATGAAAACGACGACGATGACGATGATGAAGATGATGATGGTGATGCTGAGGAGCAACACAACAGTCAAGCAGTCAGTCATTCATTCATTCATTTATTCACTCATACCATGTTGTATGGTTGGAAATTGTTGTAATTTAAGAATAAAATCACAACAAATGTACAATTTATTATTGTATGTTGCACATTGATGTTAATGCTGATGTTGATGTTGAATTTGTTTTGTTTTGTCTTTTTTTTTTGCTGTTTTGTTGCCTGATTTTATTGTATTTGTTGGTTGGTTGATTTTTTGACATGGTCGTTGTAGAAATTTCATGTTCATCATCATCATCGTGGTTGTCTTCATCAACATCCTGTACTGCACTTTTAAAGATGGCTGCTGTTGCTCCATTGCTTAAGTTTGCTACACAACATGCACTTGAACTTTCATTTTATCGTCGTCATCATCATCGCCATCATCATCGTCAGCATAAGCATGAACAGCAGCAACAACAGGGACAATAAAAACCATCATCAGCAATAGCAAAAACATCTCATGTTTGTTGCAAATACCTTCGAATGTTGTTGGTTTGATGATGATGGAGATTTTTTCGTCATTTTTTTTTATATTTTTATTTATCTGTTGTTTTCATTCTTTATTATTTGTGGTTTTCTAAAGCACATGCAACTATTTTTAATTGTATTTTTTAAGTCGTATTTTATTGTTGTTGTGATTTGATGTTGATGCTGCTATGCTGCTGCTGCTTCTATATCAACATTATTGAAATTCTGAAATTCCTTAGCTTGTTTATGCCAGTGTAGTATATATGGATGGATGGCTGGTTAGTTGTTGAGATGAATGTTGTTAGTAGTCCGTCTGTCTATTTGTGTAAAAGTGTGTGTGTGTGTGTGTAGTATTACCCTTTCCAGCAACAACAACAACAACAACTACAGCTACAACTGCTATCTATCACTGACTGCCACATACTTCATATCCATACTTACACATCCATACATCCATACATATCTAGTAGATGGATGGATCGTCGTACTACATTCAACTTACATACAACTACCGTTTGCTGTTGCTTGCTACTACTCGTACTTGTACTTGTAGTACGTACCACACAGCTCCTCTACTCTCGTGGCATTTAAAACATTTTCAGTCTCTCCTTTCAGCCACTTGAGCTGATTATTTGAATTATTTTTCCTTTCCACATTGTTTTGGGGTGGGTTTTTTTTTTTTTTTTTGGATGAAATCTTTGTGGCAAGAAGCATACTTTAGCTTTAGCTTGAGAGTTTTGTTGTTAAAATCTTTACCAGATACTGCTGCTACTCTACTATTTTGCTTGAAATTGTTTAAAAAAATTAAGAAAAAAAATTGCATGAATTTCAATTAAATTTCTTTTTAAATAAAATTTAACTTTATATTTTCTAGTATTTAGTAAGTAAAATGTTTGGTTTTTGGTTTATTTAAGTGAAAACTAAAATATGCTGGAGAAAAATTTTTCGTCAGATTTTGTATAAATTACTTTGGAACAAATTTAATTTGACAAATATTTGAGGCACTAGAGGAATTTAAGAAATTTTTTTTGGTAATTTTTATAAATATCTATGATTTAAATAGAAATTTATCTGTTTAATTATGTAAAAATTTATGGTTTAATGTCTTAGGATGACACTGATTCGAACAATTATGATTCCATTTCCTTCTCCTTTTCCTCTCTAAAGGTAAAGCTACTTTATTGATACTCTAATATACTGAGTATCCATTTGATGACTTGATGTATTCCTATAATATGCATGAGTTTAGGAAATAAGAAATAAGATCCATATATTAAGGACTGAGATCGAAAAATTCTTAACACACGTTTTGCATTAAAACTTTTAACCCAAGTATTTTTTTTTTTTTTTGATCAAGTTACATCAGTTATTATGTTATTGTCAATTATGTTCATTTGTTGTAGATCTGATTAAAATGAGTGACCAGAAAAAAGTGCGTACTAAAATTATTAAATACTAGCTTGACCCGGTGCGCTACGCTACCCCTGTCGTAGTCTATGTTGGAAATTTCAATAAAATCGTTTCGGCCGTTTAGTATTTATTTTTTAAGAACTAAAGGTTTTAATTGCAAATAACTTTTAAACTGCCTTACCAATTTTTACACTATTAGTCTCATAGTAATCCTAAAAATCCTTTTACTATGAACTACCATATGTACTCAATACAGTTTTGTTATGGATTTCTCACTGTTATAAAGTTCAGAATACGGGTATAAATATGAAATATCGTTTGTGCCAAGTTTATTTTAATTCAATACATTAGTTTTTTCTTTGATATATTTTAATATATATATATTAACGAAAAAAAATATTTTTGAATTTTGAATTTTTTTACGTTTAACTAAAATCCCGAAGTCCCGAAAAATCTCGAAATCACGAAAAATCCCGGGATGCCGAAAAATCCCGGGGTCCCGAAAAATCCCGGGATCCCGGGATTTACATTTCTAAAATCCCGAATCCCGGGATTTGTAAAACCCAGTCCCGTTTGGCATCCCTAGCAATGACGATGTTTTCATTAGCACTGATTAGTCAGCACTGACGATGTTTACATCAGCACTGATAAGTCAGCACTGACGATATTTACATCAGTGCTGATTAATCAGCTATGACAATGTTTTCATCAGCGTTGACGATGTTTTCATCAGCACTGATTAGTCAGCACTGACGATATTTACATCAGTACTGATTAATAGCTATGACGATGTTTTCATCAGCACTGACGATGTTTTCATCAGCACTGACGATGTTTTCATCAGCACTGATTAATCAGCACTGACGATGTTTTCATCACCACTGACGATGTTTAAATCAGCACTGATTAGTCAGCACTGACGTTGTTTTCATCACCACTGACGATGTTTAAATCAGCACTGACGATGTTTTCATCAGCACTGATTAGTCAGCACTGACGATGTTTTCATCAGCACTGACGATGTTTTCATCAGTACTGACGATGTTTTCATCAGCACTGATTAGTCAGCACTGACGATGTTTTCATCAGCACTGACGATGTTTAAATCAGCACTGACGATGTTTTCATCAGCACTGACAATGTTTTCATCAGCACTGACGTTGTTTTCAGCACTGACGATGTTTTCATCAGCACTGATTAGTCAGCACTGACGATGTTTACATCAGCACTGATTAATCAGCTATGACGATGTTTTCATCAGCACTGACGATGTTTTCATCAGCACTGGCGATGTTTTCATCAGCACTGACGATGTTTTCATCAGCACTGATTAGTCAGCACTGACGATGTTTAAATCAGCACTGACGATGTTTTCATCAGTACTGACGATGTTTTCATCAGCACTGATTAGTCACCACTGACGATATTTAAATCAGCACTGATTAGTCAGCACTGATCAGTTATCATTCAGTGCAGCATCGAATAATAATTAAGTGTATTATTACATACTCAATCATGCAAGTTATTGTGACAATCATATATATGATTGTTTTAACCATATATATTATTGCGGCACTCTACTTGTACCATCACTCTGTTAAAGATTAATTATATTATTGTTATTTTTTAAAATACTATTTTAATAGTATTTTACCCGTTTTCCCCCTGTTTACCCCTTTCTGGACCAAGTATTGAAAAAAGTTATAGCCTATTGACGCTTCCAAGTAAGGATCTATCTACATTCCAAATTTCAATAAAGTCGATTCAGCCGTTTAGGCGTGATGCTCAAACAAACAAACAAACAAACAAATAAACAAACAAACTTACAAAGACATTTATATAGATTTATATAGATTTTGAACAAAACCCAACTTGTTCCTACAAAAAGTTGGCCAAACAATCACATGTCTGCCGTCAAACTGTTTCCAATGTTATTAAACAGTACCGGGAAAACTTGTCTGTTGATAGAAAACCTGGTTCAGGTAGAAGGAATGGTCGACATGATGTTTCTAAAGCCAAAAAATATAAAGCATTTTCAAAAGAGCTCCCAACATATCCGGTAGGAAAGCAGCCCGGTTAGGTCAGTACTCAGTCTATTTGGTAGGAAAAGTTAAAGCTAATGCAGGTTTAAATACAAGGCTCAAAAAGTTCCTGACAGGAACGCTGCTAAAAATTTAGAGGCCAAAAACAGAGCACGAAAATTAAATTCAAATTTCATACAAAAAATATACCTGCTGCATAATTGGTGACGAAACGTATGTTCTGGCAGATTTTTCGCAACTTCCTGGTCAAAAGTTTTATGTTGCTGATACTCGAGAGAATGTTGGAGAAAAGTTTAGGACCCAAAAGCAGACAAAATTTCCCAAAAAGTTCTTGGTATGGCAAGCAATATGCAGTTGCGGCAAATGAAGCCAATCATTTGTTACAACGGGCTCTATAAATACCGAAATTTACATCAAGGAATGTTTACAAAAAATTATGCTTACCTTTATAAGACTTCTTAGTGTGTCCGCTTATTTTTGGCCTGATTTGGGACCCTGTCACTATGGTAAGAAAGGTCTTGAGTGGTTCAAGAACAATAATGTGGTATTTGTACCAAGAGAGGCAAATCCTCCAAACTGCCGGGAGCTAAGGCCAGTGGAGAGATATTGGGGTCTTGTTAAAAGAGAATTGAAGAGCACAAAAAAATGTGTCCAAAAGAACAAAGTGACTGAAATCACTATAAAAACCATAATGGAAGGGTTTCCGAAAAAGGTTCAAAATTTCATCACTAGTGATTAGAACTATAAAAATATTTTTTTTTTTTTTGTAAATTTTAATAATAATTTCAATCAAATAATAAAAATCAAAACTGTAGGTTTAGTGGTTTCATTTTTATTAACATATATGTATGTTAAGAATTTTTAAATCTCAGTCCTTAATAGTAATAGCTATCCCCGAACAATTCCCCCTCACCCCCGAACACCTCCCCCTCTAATAATAATTCTCAGCGGTTTTCCATTTATTTCTAAAATTTTCTTATTTTTTTGTTTGCAACTGTCCGACTTTTAAAAGATTCGGACAGTTGCATCGCATCTTTGGAAAGAAAGGGATTATCAAGGTAGTCAGCCTAATTTTCAGTATAGCTATATGAATGATTGTAAGGAATATAGAGCGAATAACGGAATTTGAGCAGTTTTCTTGGACATAGAAGAGGACTTTAACAATGTGACTGTGTATTGTAATTCAACAGGATCTAGTGGATCAGGAATTGGATAGTAATCAAACACAAGCTACGCAAGTCTTTATAATAGCGATAATTTAAAAAACGTTGGACGTTTTGCGCTCCAAATCTCGACGGAGATATCTCCATTGATATGTGGAGATCGAGGTTCTATTAGTATCGGGTTTACTAAAAGATAAGGATACAGAAAGTAGTCTAGGAGTAAATCGAAACACAATTTTGAATCAGTGGAAAAAAGAAATGTGTTTTTGAAATTGAGAACCGGGACCCTGTACTCCATGATTTCCGGAAGAATAACGTCGCGTATTACCTTCTTGGAAAGTTCATAATATAAATGCGCTTTTCGTATGTGGAATATAATTCCCGCAGGCAGCCTTTCTGTCACTTACGAAATGAGAAAATGTCCATAAAAACTTCATCCTCTACTAGTTAATTTCCCAAAAATAAACTAACTCAGTGAACTGCATAAATAGAAAGTGACTTCTCGCTTCGGAAATACACCTCCAGAAAGTGAGACTGGTTTGGATCCGGTAGACAGTTTGAAGGGAGTGCAGTGTTCACAGATGGACCTAAGCTGGTCTCTTCTTTGGCAGACTGAATCTCGGATGACATCAGACTTTCCGATAAATCAAGAATCCAGGTGGTCTAAATGGAGGAATTTTATTCCATAATCAAAGAATTTTTCAGGAAGTTCATTGATGTCGATATTCTTCCGGGAACCATGGAATATTGCGTCTCGGTTCTCGATTCTGGATTTAAGAAATACAACCCCAATAACGTTACCAGAATGTGATACTAACTTGGAGCCGATAGACTGTTTGAATTAAGTGTATTATTCTTAGATGTATCTAAGATAGAGAGAGGCACAGAAACTGGTATCTTCATGGGGGGACTGATATTTGGTTGTCATATAGACTTTCCCAGAAATCTAGCGTCCAGGATGAGATCCTGAGATTGACAATGGTGAACGTCACTAGACTGGCAGATGTTACTATTAATGTCATCAGTCAGGAGACGCCAGGAGAGAGTCAGGAGAGTTAATAACTCTGCACAATGTTAGGATGTGTTGATTACTGAAGCACATTAACGTACAGAGAAATGAGGTCCTTATATAGAAAGCCCGATCAAGGGAAGTAAACGGAGGAAAACGGTTATGGGTCATATTGCCCAAATATTACATTTCAAGAACCACACGCAGGAAAAAAATATAGTTGTGCATGGTTACTGTAACCATCTCAACATTTGTGCACGTTTACTGTAACCATTTCAACATTTTTAACAATATTATAGTCACAGTAACTATATATATGATTGTGGTAACAGTAATATGGTTAATTTACGATTCACATGATTGTATCAATCATATATATGGTTACAGTAAACATGTATATGTTTGTTACAACCATTTATATGATGAATAATTTTATCATAATATGTTGGTCTCAGGTGTATGATATCCATAAGCCGAGAGCATTATAATATGGTAAGTCCTTCATCATATAAATGGTTGTCACAAACATATACATGTTTACTGTAACCATATACATATATGGTTGATAAAATCATGTCAATTGTAAATTAACCATATTATTGGTACCACAATCATATATATATATATAGTTACTGTGACTATAATATTGTTAATAATGTTGAAATGGTTACTGTAACCATGCACAACTATTTTTTTCTTCTGCGTGCAGAATCCTATTAGGGTTAGAGAGCTGTAATCTAAGGATATTTCCAGGTGTGATAAAGGATCAATAACAGCTAGCATTAGTTAATAAGGCAATGAAACTCCAGATTTTTGTAGAATATGCGAAATGATTAAGACTGATGCAATTGCCCCAGGGTTCAATACCATAGATTTATATGGTTGTGCAGAAGATTCAACGATGTCATAGAAGACATTATTTGGCTGTAGAGTGAAAGGTTTCTTAATGACGGATGAGTGTACATTGGAGGAGTTCATGTTTTCTAATTTTTCTTATTTCTTACTTTTTAATTATATTTTTCCTACATTAGTTCAATCAATTTGTTTTTTCTGGAACATTTATTATTTTCGATGTCAATAAAAATGGATCCTAGGGGTATTCAAGTGGATGTGTAATTGTGCACTACCCTTCCTAACCAGAGATAATGAATTTTCACTGTAATCAGCTATTCGATCCACTGGACTGTCGATCATAATTGGATGATATTTTGTAGAAGAACGGATATTGTGTAAATTTGTGTGAGATTTTAATACACTATAATTAGGGACTGAGAAGGCTAAAAGTAGAAACTTGTGGAGAAACGAGAAAAATTAGCTCCTATCTAATAACTGAACAGCTTCGCGTTCTTTTAATAAAAGTGATTTTTTTGTAAATATTGACCATGACTTTGATTAAGACCCTCGTATAACCCATTGTTTCATAAAACAAATTCAACACACATTCAATTCAGTAATTTACTTTGTTGTTACTGCCATCGTTACTTTCCTAATTGTCCTTAAACTCCCTACTACATGCCTGGATTCCTAATTATGCTTGATTAAAGTGCTGGACTCAACTTTACACAAAATACATACGAGTTCATGTAAAAAAAAACTCTGTTTCATTTTAATTTTTTTGAAGCAATTTTCTCTTTAATAATCGTTAAAGAAGAATTTTCCATTAATTTGATTTTCACTTCTCTTGGCCAGTTTTAACTTCATACAAAGTTTAGCAACATTTTTTTTGGTGGTTGAAAAAAAAAAAAAACCTCAACTTGGCTCGTTTCTCCTTAAAGTAACAATTAAAAATGAAAAATGTTCCCACGAGTTGGACAAACAAAAAAAAAAACATGAAGAAGACCACTACCACTACCAATACTAATACCACAACAGCTTGAACATCTCTCCAGTGTGCCAGCCATACAGCCAGCCTAAGAGCACAACAAAAAACGGCCATATTTTGTTGTGAACTTTTTCAAGCTCTAAAGGAAAAATCAACAACAACAAGAAATATACATTTAACCTTTTTGTTGTTACTTGTACTTATGTACATGATGGGAACACACACATCTTCACATGCAGTCAAGATACATATCAGGGATGTGGATAAAGTGTAAACTTTACAAATTGTACCAATTGCATTGAAATTTTGTATTTTTTCCATCTGGTGGAAAAGTACGTTTTTGGACTTTTTCTCATTTTAACTGGAAATGGCATCATACAAACTGTCGAATTAACCATGGAAAAGGAATTAAGTAGAAGTTGGAATTCTTGAACCAGTTTTATCACTTTTATCCTGGTGAACATTTCGAATTTAAATTTTTATTTCAAAATATTAAAAAAAAGTTATAATTCAATAAAAACTTTTAAGTTCAAATACAAATTTTCAAGTTCGAATTTATATTTCTAATTTCAAATAGAAATTTTGAAAAAAATATATTGAAAATATAATTGAAATGTTAAAGTTAAGATAAAATTTCGATTAGAAAATTCAAAATGAATTATTAACTTTGTAATTTTCAGTTTAGAATAGAATATTTTAATTAAGTAGAAATAGAAATGTTCAATTTCCAACACAAATTTTAAATATAGAAAATAAATTTTGATCTTCGAAATTTTAAGTTTTGAATTAGAATGTTCAATTGAATATATTAATTATTTTCAATTTCAGATAGAAATTTAGATTTCGATAAAAATATTACATTTTGAATTAATTTTTTTTTTTATTTTTTTTAAATGGAACGAACATTCAATTTCTAATACAAATGGTCAATTTCAAATAAATATTTGTAATTTTTAACTGAAATATAAAATTTTTAAATTCGAATAAAAATTTTGTACTTCGATATTTAAATTTTTTAATTAAAATTATAGAATTAATTAAATTATAACAATAATTTTCAATTTCTGATTAAAATGTTTAATAAAAATATTCTTTTTTTTTTTTTGAAAAAGAATTAAATTTTTTTAGAATGAAATTTTCATTTTCATAGAAAAAATAAATTTTATCAATTTCGAATACATAATTTCAAATTCGAATACAGATTGTCAATTATGAATACAATATTTTAATTTCGAATGAATATTTTCAATTTAGAACTAATATGTTAAATTTCGAAATTTTTTAAATTCGAAAATAAATTTTGAAGTTCGAATTTTTTAAATGTTAGATATAATAATAATTCTCAATTGGAAACAAACAATTTTATAATAAAATATAATAAAAATGGTTTAATTTAAGTTTCGAATAGAATATTTTTGATTTCGAACACAAATTTTAAATATGGAATATAAATTTTGATCTTCTAAATTTTAAGTTTTGAATAAAATGTTCAATTAATTGAATATTTCAAATTTCAAATTTTCAAATTCAGATAAAAATTTTGATTTCGAAAAAAAATTTTACATTTTAAATTTATTTTTTTTTTTTAAATGTTTCTAATACAAATTGTTAATTTCAAATAAATATTTTCAATTTTTAAGTGAAATGTAAAATTTTTAAATTCGAATATAAAGTTTGAACTTCGATATTTAAATTTTTGAATTAAAATTATAGAATCAATTAAATTATAACAATAACTTTCAATTTCAGATAAAAATGTTTATTTTTAATTTCATAGAAAAAATAAATTTTATCAATTTCGAATACAAAATTTCAAATTCCAATACATTTCAAATACAATATTTTAATTTCGAATGAATATTTTCAATTTAAGACTAAAATGTTCAATTTCGAAATTTTTTAAATTCGAAAATAAACTTTGAAGTTCGAATTTTTGAAATGTGGGATATAATAATAATTTTCAATTTGAAACGAACAATTTTATAATAAAAATTGTTTAATTTCAGTTTCGAATAGAATATTTTCGATTTCGAGCACAAATTTTTAATTTGGAAAATAAATGTTGATCTTCGAAATTTTAAGTTTTGAATCAAAATTTTCAATTTAATTGAATATATCAATTGTTTTTATTGGAAATTTTTACATTTTTAATAACATTTTTTTGAAATGGGATATTCAATTTCATAGAGAAATTTAAATTAGATCAATATTTTCAGATTATAATTAAAATGTTCTTTGTAATTAAATTATAACAACAATTTTATATTTAAGATAAAAATTTTGAATAAAAATATTCTATTTCGATAGAGAATTAAAATTTTTTAGAATGAAATTTTAAATTTCATAGAAATTAATAAATTTGATCAATTTCGAATACAAAATTTCAAATCTGAATACAGATTGTCAATCTCGAATACAATATTGTAATTTCGAATGAACATTTTCAATATAGAACTAAAAATTTAAAAATTCTAATTTTTTAAATGTTGGATATATGTAATAATAATTTTTAATTTGAAACAAACAATTTTATAATTTCGAAAAAAAATGTTTAATTTCGAATACAAATTTTATTCAATTGCTAATAAAAATTTACAATATAAATTTTATAATTTCGAATTTAAATATTTTCAATTGAAGTATTCTACTTTGAATAAGTATATGTATGTTTTTTTGATTTTCATTAATTCGAATACATATTTTTAATTTCAAATAGATATTTCTGAATATTTTCAAATTTGTAATTTGGAACTGAAATATACAACTTAGAATTGAAATAATATTTCTTAATTTCGAAACTTTGTAATATTCATTTTAGAATAAATATTTTCGATTAGAGAAATTTTCAATCTCAAATAAGATTTTTTAATTTCGAATAGAAATTTTCGATTTCAAACAGAAATTTGATAAATTTTAAATTTTAGAACTGAAAGGTTAAATTTGTAATATAAATTTTTAATTTCGAAAATAAATTTTAAAATTCAAAATTTTCAGTTAAGATAAAAATGTTCGATTTAATTAAATTATAATACTAATTTTCAAAACAAATTTAATTTCGAATAAAAATTTTCGTTTTCCAAAAAAAAAAAAATATCAACTAAGATTCTCATTAAATTATAATTTTTTTAAAAAAAATCCTATAAAAAAAATTTGTATTTTACAATTGTACCGAAAAAGGTACAAATGTTTCTTCTCCGATACATATGTACAAGAAACCTTGTACATGCAACATAAAAAAAACAACAATCTCAGCAGCAACAACAAAAATCTTTAGCAACAACATATTTCACATACCAAAACAAATTACACTTGGTTTTGTAATGGTGCGTAACCCTGCAGTTCTAGGAGACTGTGCCGAACTAGTGATTTTATGTATCATTTAGGGCAGGCACGGATCCTGGTCAACCATTTGGGGGGATGAAATTTTTTTACATTTTTCCTTTTTTCCTATTCCCCCTGGATCCGCGCATGAATTAGGGTGGCCTAGTTGTTTTAACACGTGCATGTCCTAAGCAAGGGGACAATTGATCCTTTTGAATTGAGACTGTCCGATAGCTGGTTCAAAGTAGTCAACGCATTGGTTACATACAGTCAGTTACCATACTAGCTACCTAACTGGTAACTTGATGAGCTACCTAACTGATTATTTTAACATGTACGGGTGCTAATTGGCCTCAGTTAAAAAGACATATCATAGACATGAGAATTATATCAACACAATTTGTATAAAACCAGTTTGTACGAAAATGGAGTACACAATTAACGTTTAAAGTGACTACACTCTAGTTTACATAAAGACACTTAAGTGGCAATTGCCTTCAATCTAGATTACCTGGGATGAATAAAGTAACCAATTGACTTCTCTCTGCATTACAAAGAGCAAATACGTGTCAAATATAAGAGATATAAGAGCTACATTGACTACTAGCTTAACTGCTGGGAAATGATTCGCAAACAAACAAACACACACACACACACGCACGTACACTCACTTATTTACTCACTTGTTCACTCACTTTGCTACATGCAACAACAGCAGCAGCAGCAACAAAAACACCAACTGTGTGTATAGAGTATTTATCAAAAGTTATGTAGGTTTTTGTTGGAAATTTCAAAACCCAGAAACTCACATTCTAACTATATGAGGAATCAGTTGAAGTCATGTCATGACTGCATTTTTTTTATTTTTTCAGGCCAAGATGCACTGATTTCTTTTTCTTGTCAAAAAGAGCAAAAACCAAAAAAAAGAAGAAAAAAAAAAAACAGCACTTCTTCATTTATTTTCTTCATACTGTTTTTGTTGCCCTTTTCAAGATCTGCTGGCTGTGGATTTGTTGCTCTAAAGGAATTTTTCCCATAAAAATTGGTTAAAAATTTCACAAGGCAAACAAATCAAAGCAGCAAAAGGACTGTTTTAGCCACCAGTTAAATATAAATATGCGTACGTACTCTTCGGAAACACAGATGTGTTGATTTTTTTTTTTTTTTGTGTTTGCTTAATTTGTTGCTTTCTACAAGTTGCCAGTTGGGCAGTTACGTACCAACTTACTACTGCCTCATTCTTAAACAAATAGAAGCAAGCAAAAAAAAAAAGCCCTTTCTTTAATCAACCAGCAAAAATTTTCCAAAAAAAAAAAAAAATTAAGAAATAAAAAATCAAAAAAATAAAAAAAAATCTTTAAGAAAGATGAAAAATATGCCAACTGGAATTTTGATTCGTCGTTGCTTTATAATGAGGAAGTAAAGCGTGAATGAAGTTTTTTCCTTCCTTTCTTTATTCTTTCTCTCAAATTACTAACAACAATTTAGTATGGGTTTTTTATTTCTTATTTTAAGAAATATTTTAAATTATTTAAACATTCATTTGTTTTTAGTTTGAAATTCTCTTGAGAATAAAATTTAGTTTAGAATGTGTTATTTCTGGGAAAAAAGAATGCAAAATATTTTTTTTATTTTTCATAAAATTTTTTTTAAGTTTTCAGTTTTAAATTATTCAGCTGGAAGTTCCTATGAATTAATACTCTGTAATTAGATGCTATGTTAGAAATCAATCATAAATTATCTCATAATTCATTAAGATACCAAAAAGATATCTGAATATGGTTACTCAGCAATCTACTTGCTAGACACTTGACAGCGAATTTATTACAGAGATGCCTATAAGAAGAGCTCTATTGACACACACTTCCAATCATTAGTAAATAATGGTGGCATGATTTAATCAGAGTAAAATTTAACTTATTTATTACTTTTATTGGGCGTATCTTTACTTATACAAGGTGGCGCAAAAGTAAAGTTCCGATATTTTTTAGCTGTAATTAAAAAAAAAAAAATGAAAAACTTCGATTTTTCTTGTGGATTATTTTTATTTGGTCTACATCAAGTCGAGAATATGATGTCATGTAAATGGCCGCCGCCACAGTTGATTGTCATTTGAGCCCTTTTTATGGCATTTTTCATCACTTTGGCCAAAACTTCCGGCGATAGGTCCTCACATTCTTGACGGATATTGTCTGTAAGAGCAGCAAGAGTCTGAGGCTTGTTGACATAAACCCGCGACTTCAAAAAGCCCCACAAAAAGAAGTCTGGAGCGGTCAAGTCAGGCGATCTTGCTGGCCAGTGCAAATCGCCAAAACGGGAGATTAGGAGCCCGGGAAATGCATCCTTCAGCATATCGGTTGTGGCACGTGCAATGTGTGCCGTTGCACCGTCCTGTTGGAACCACATTTTTTCCAATCCCAATTCATCAAGTTGCGGCAAAAAGAACTCGTTGATCATTGCTCTGTAGCGCTCACCATTCACAGTAACCGTTTGGCCCGCGACGTCTTCGAAGAAAAAAGGTCCGATGACTCCTCCGGCGAAAACAGCACATCATACAGTGACTTTGAGCGGGTGTAATGGCTCTTCGTGGGTTACACGCGGATTTTCAGTGCCCCAGAAGCGTAAATTTTGCTTATTTACATACCCGCTAAGATGGAAATGGGCCTCATCACTCATGATTATTTTTGGTGAAAAATCATCTTCCTCTTGGTGGTGATTAAGGATGGCTTGAGCGTATGTTAGACGTGATTGGCGGTCAGCAGCTAACAGCTGATGCACCGTCTGGACTTTGTACGGAAATATCTTAAAATCTTGTACCAAAATTCGCTGTAAAGACCGTCGACTGATACCCATTTGCGTGGCACGTCGTCTGGTCGATGTCGACGGCGCTTCCATGACATCCTCGGCTACAGCAGCAATATTCTCTGCAGAACGGCTACTCCGGGGTCTGCCACGCCTGGCAGCATCTCGTGTTGTGCCAGTCTCTTCGAGGCGAGCGGCTAAACGTCGCATTGTTTCACCAGTAGGCGTTGGACGGCCAGGAAATCTGCGACGAGATTCACGTTGTGCCAAAGTCACCGACCGATTATTGGTCAAATAAATAGTCAGCAATATTCCGCGTTCTGGAGCCGTTTAGCGTAACATTGTTTATTAATGTGTATTTCGCATGTGTTTACTACACAAATGTCAAAACAGAACTGACATTAGGGGCCAATCGCAAAATTTATAGCATTTTCTGATAGGAGGATTACTTTTGCGCCACCTTGTATGTCAATTTTAAGGGTACATATCTGTCGTTTATCTCACTTAGCTATTGAACATTAAGTTGTAAACAATAAAGTTTTTTTGCTTCGAAAATATCGAATTTTGTGCCAAGAAAGCGTCATATATGCGGGAAGTTTTGCTTGACCCGTTTAATTTGAAAAAAAGTGATGCGATTGCACACCAATGCTTTGATGAATGTGTTCCATCGGTTTGAACGTGTGCGAGATGGTTTGTGCGGTTTAGAAGTGGTGATTTTGACACGGAAGACAAAGAACGCTCAGGCCAGAAAAAAAGGTTTGAAGTTCAAGAATTGGAAGCATTACTGCATGAAGATTGTTGTCAAACTCAACAAGAGCTTGCAAAATCATTGAGAGCTACTCAATCAGCAATTTCAAAAACTTTGCGAGCAGCAGGATTCATCAAAATGCAGGGACCATACGACTAGAAGCTGAAAGACCTTGGAAATCTATTTTGTATGTATGAAATGCTGCTTCAACACTATGGAAGAAAATCATTTTTGCACCGAATCATTATTTGCGATGAAAAATAGATCCATTAAGATAACCCGAAACGTAGGAGATCGTATGTGAAGCCCGGCTAACCAGTTGAATCGTCACCAAAGCCAAATATCCATTGCTCTAAGGTAATGCACTGTATTTGGTGGGAGCAAAAGTGTCCTATCTATTATGAGCTGCTGAAATCTGACCAGACCATAACAGGTAACCAGTACCGAACGCAACTGATTCGTTTGAAGCGAGCATTGGTCGAAAAACGCCCAGAATATGCGGCCAGACATGAAGCTGTAATATTTCATATTTTAGAAAGAAGTGGTTGGGAAGTTTTGCCCCACACGCAGAAAAAAAATATAGTTGTACATTGTTACTGTAACCATTTCAAATTTGTGCATGGTTACTGTAACAATATCAAAATTTTTAACAATATTATAGTCACAGTAACTATATATATGATTGTGGTAACAATAATATGGTTAATTTACGATTCACATGAATATTTCAACCATATATATGGTTACAGTAACCATATATATGTTTGTGACAACCATTTATATGATGAATAATTTTATCATAATATGTTGTTCTCAGATTATGATACGAGAGCATCATAATATGGTAAGTCCTTCATCATATAAATGGTTGTCACAAACATATACATGGTTACTGTAACCATATATATGGTTGAAATATTCATGTGAATCGTAAATTAACCATATTATTGTTACCACAATCATATATATAGTTACTGTGACTATAATATTGTTAAAAATTTTGATATTGTTGCAGTAACCATGCACAAATTTGAAATGGTTACAGTAACAATGTACAACTATATTTTTTTTCTGCGTGCACCCGCTATTAGTCCAGACATTACCCTCTCCTACTACTATTGGTATCGATCAATCCAGAATGTTCTCTCTTGGGATACGCTTCACTTTGGAACAGAGTGTCCGAAATTGACTTTATTCGTTCTTGGCCTCAAAAGTTGAGGAGTTCTTTTGGCTCGGAATCCATATGTTGCCAGAAAAAATGAGAAAAGTTTACAGCTAATAATGGTCAATACTTTGAATAAATTTATATTCTACAAATGTTTCAAAATAAAAGCTAAACAATTGAAAAAATTCCGCTTTTTTTATGTTGACCTATTTGCTGGCATTATTTATTTAAATTGTCAAGCGTTTGCAAATTTTGCGTATCTTTGAGACCTGACATCGTCAAAATTTAAACTCAAATATAAAATGTATTCTTCCCCATTGTGAAGAGGTTAAAAAATCTAGGAAGTCAATTATGAGCACCGATCATGCTGTAATTGAATTGTGGTAGTGTTTTTTTTTTTTTTTTTTGTTATAACCTCTTGACGTCCATTTAATAATCATGTTATTATTTAGCAAACAGTATTCAGTATGCGCTGAAGCTGTATAACAATCATATCACAATATTTTCTTTATTAAAAGCTTAAATTATATAAATTTTCTCAGTAAGCTACATTTTTGTCTTACTTCCATGATTATTGCTTTGATAGCGAAGCTATAATTTTGAGTAATATATTTATATAACTAATAGTTGTATTTACTTATTTATAAATTTTATTATAAACATTATTTACTTATTTAATCATCTCACTAATTACAAAATTATGGCTAAACAGTTGTGTTACCTGCTGTTTAAAATAATGTTACAAATTTTCTCTTTTGTAACATATTTGTAGTTGTGGAAATATCCTCAACATAATTTAGTAATAAGAAAATGAAAAGGAAATCTTATGAAAGTAGGAAGAAATAAAATGTTTAATATTTTAGTTAGTTTTTTAAAGATTATTTAAGAGTTTTGGAATTTGCAAACAGAAAATTCAAGCTGAACAAAACTAAGATTATTCATAGAGAAAAAACATATAATTGACAGAGATGTCATAGTGAAACGGAGAGAGCTACAGAAAGACAGATTTTCGTGCCCTAAAATATGCACTATAAATCGAAAAATATGCAGAAATATGTACTAAAAACATAAATAAATGCACTAAATAATGCAAAATATTCAAAAATATATTAATGAAGAATTATGCACTGAAACTAGGAAAAAACCATTTTCAAATGTTTATTTTTTTGCTGTAAAATAATTTCCTTATTTTGTATCTCCTGTTTTGAACGAAAAAAAAAATTGTATTTTATAAAAGGAAACGTTATTGGCGTTTCAATACAAGTTCAGTACCAAGTCTGAAAACATCGTTTTTATCGTTTATTTACACACAGTCTCAAAAATGACCACAACTTACACTGGTCAACAAAAAACACTTTTAGGATGTAACAAGAAAACAGTTGTGTAGTTATGCTTGGAACAAGGATAAGAATAACAGAAATATATTTATAATGTTTTAAATACGAATAGCTCTTTCGCAATTTGATGACTTTATGATTTTATTGTGTATTTGGCTTAAGGAATGTCACTAGTCCGCCAGCATTCATGTACTCCACTGGCCCTGATATCGTTTTTCTGTCGTAGAAATGTATGATTTCCGATAAAATTTAAAGTGACTTTTATTAAGGACTAGCTTGACCCGGTGCGCTTCGCTACCCCTGTCGTAGTCTATGTTGAAAATTTCAATAAAAACGTTTCGGCCGTTTAGTATTTATTGTTTAAGAACTAAAGGTACCAATTTTACCGGTTTTCCCCCTGTTTACCCCTTTCTGGTCCAAGCATTGAAAAAAGTTTTAGCCTATTGACGCTTCCAAGTAAGGATCTATCTACGTTCCAAATTTCAATAAAATCGATTTAGCCGTTTAGGCGTGATGCTCAAACAAACAAACAAATAAACAAACAAACTTACAAAGACATTTATATATTTATATAGATTCCCAGGCTGATTTTCCTCAAACACTAAGTTTTTCTCTAAATATGACTTCTTCTATTTTTGAATCACTCAGTTTACGAAATTTTTCTTTCAAATATAAAAAGCTATCACCACTATTATCTATAGCTTTCACGAAGTTTTTCATGAGCCCAAGCTTTTTGTGTAAATGTGGTAAAAATATATTGTTACGTTTTTACCTTTTAAAAACGGTGGTTTATTTCCTCTAAATAACACGGATAATTTTGATTGCAAATCAAAAATTGTAACAACTCTTTATTTATCCAAATTTTCACAACAACAGTTTAAATAGTCACTCTGTGTTTTAATACACACGCGATTATAATTCACAAACTTATACAGCACACTTTAAGGCAGTTAATTTGTCTTTACTTAACGATGTTTCAAAATAGAATCACTCCTTTGTGTTCTCACAGGCATTACCTGCAATACCATCTAGATGCTTCGTGAAAGTTCTATTTCTACAGTGATCTTAACGGACAAAACTAATATATTCGAATTGTAGAGCTTTCAATGTTAATGTAAGCACCTTAAACATCTACCCCCATATGCATAAAAAAATTTTAAATATATAAAAGGTTTATAAAACAAAATTTCCATAGAAAATTTGTTTTATAAACCTTTGATAAGTTTAAAATTTTTTTATGCATATGGGGGCTAGTGTTTAAGGTGCTAACAATGCTATCAACATTGTTGCTAAGTAGAAAATTCTACTGATGGACATGTTTATAAACATGATGATGTTGCAGGCAGTCGTTATAGACCGCAAAATTCAAGTCCCTAATGAAAATTCGTAACAATATTATCAGGCTGGACTAAGAAGTATTTTCAATATTTGCTTGATCTAGTGTAAGAGATTTCCTTTTTTGTAACATAATGATTTGTCCCACTAACAAAACAAACAACAGTATTTTGTATATCCTAGTTGTAACCCTAAATTTTGGACAATAATCTTTCGTTGTGTTGAATCTAAGATAAATTTAATATTTTCGTAGGACTCTATCGAGTTAGAATTTCATTGCCGATATGTAAAAGAACAGCTTTTTAACTTACTTTCGAACAATTGATAACCATATAAACTTTATAGATATTTTAATACCCAAGGCAGTCATTACTTCATAATCATTATTACAAAATACTAACTGATCATCTTGTGAAAATCCTAAAATCTATCCATCGATTAAAATTTAAAAGTTTCGGTTAGTTGGAGATTGAGCTGAATAATAGATTCGGTTCTGAAAAATATAAATTTAAGTCGGACTATAACGATTTTTATGATATTAAAAAAATCACTGGTATTGTGAGAACTAAAATTTCTTGAAAAAGATATAAATGTTTGATTTTACATGTGTTTGAAAAAATATTTCTTTGCTATCTCTGCTGGAAATGTCAGTAGTGAAACTGTACTGACTTACTATTCACATAGTCTTTAGTACTAGTGACTTATTATACACCCAAAAATGCTCTTTACTATAGACAATTAACATGTGTGTATCATTAGAAGTCTACTACTGACGATAGTACTAATGACTAGGTACTTGTTTTGGAAACTTATGTAGACATTGGAACCAGACTAATTACATTTTAGTAATTCTAGTCCACACTTTTGCTACTTTTTTGAAGTAGATTTCGATAATGAAACTGCATATTTTGTTAAAGTTTCATTAAAAAAAATTAAAAGGTAACAATTCATAACAGTTTTTTGTAAATCTTAAATGTTGAAAGTAAAATAGGTGCTAATTAATTTCAGTATTTTAAATGGCATTCTTATAAATAGAGGAACATTTCAATAAAGCTTTAATTTTTTAATTCTGTGTATCAGTTATTAAAATTAAAACAAGTAAGAGTGCTATATTCTGCTGTGCCGAATCTTACATACCCTTCACCAAATTATACTTTAAAATAAAAATTAAAAAAATTCTTATTTTTAAAAAAAAAAAATTTTCGAAATTTTTTTCTAATTTTTTTTTTTAAAATTTTTTTTAATTTAAAAATTTATTTTTTTAATTTATTAGTGAAAAAAGAATTTTTTGTGAAAAAAATTCGGGTTAAAAATATTTTTCCCGATTTTGACCCATTGTAGGTCCAACTTACTATAGCCTTATACACATCGTTGCAATGGACTTTGAAATATCTATCATTAGATATCCATATTGTCTATATTTATGACTTAGTAATCAAGATATAGATCAAAAATAGGCCAAAAATAGAGGTTGTCTCGGATTTTTGCTCATATCTCCGTTATTTATGGACGGATTTTGCTGATTTTAAATAGGAAACTTCTCGAAAGCATGTCTGACAGAATTATTGAGGGTTTGGATGCCGAAGATATCTGGGGCCTTCAGAAAATTGATTTCAACAGACAGACAGACAGACAGACGGACATGGCTAAATCGACTCCGCTATCTATAAGGATCCAGAATATATATACTTTATAGGGTCGGAAAATTATATTGTGGAAATTACAAACGGAATGACAAATTTATATTCACCTTTCTCACTAAGGTGAAGGGTATATAAAAGAAGAAAACAGAAATTCAAGTTTTTCATTTCTTTTGTCTCTCATCATAGACAATTGTAAAAATGTAGACGCTTCGTTGACAATACCAGCAAAAAGTCTGCAAAATAGTCGACAAAACTGGTGACTTGGAGACACTTGTTCCCAGGTTTCCTTCGGGCATGTTTGTTTTAGCATGAAAAGAAAAATGTTTTTGTTTGAAAATTTAAAAATCCAGTAAAAATTTATTGAAACGAATAAAAATTCTTAACATTTAAAGTTCAATTAGTCGTGGCTTACCATATCGCCATAGCCGTAACCATAGACATATCATAAGCAATTTACTGTTATGGCATGTGACCAATAATCAAATACAGTGTTGCCCATAAGCTTAGTTCGAACCGCTGTTTTATATAATTATTGATAGGCACGTCTAATTAAACCTTTAGGAATGATATTTCAAGCGTTTGGGAACGTTTAGTTCTGTTTTATGAAATTCCATTTTAAAAACAAAAAATATGAAAATTCAAAAATATTTTTTTTTTTTTTAAAGTTTCGTTTCAACTTACAAAATTACATTTAATTTGAAGTTATGTATGGAAAAAGTTTATATTAAAAAATTGTAAAATATGCCAAAAAAAAAAAAAAAAAATCAAAAAATATGCAAATTGTATAAACATACAGAAAAATATGCTTAAATATGCATTTATAACAAATTATGCGACATCAAATCGCTGAAATTTGTTTCCAAATCATATTACATATTTGGAAAAGTAATTGGTCAAAATTGATTTTAAGTTGCTGACTACAAACATATAGCATTTAAATCCTTCTAGATTTCAATGATATATGGTCAATTCACAAGGTCTCTTTTCATGTCATAATCTAATATTTCACAATGGTCTTCATTGCTTTTCAAGCAAAAAATGTCCTAAAATAATACTACTTTCTATGCTATGTTTATTGTGTTAACGTAACGAACCAGCAGAGACCAACGCCGAATGCCTAATAGTCGGTTTAGCCGAGCCGCCGAGTTAGGACATTATGACAATATGACTGATAAGAGACCTTGTGAATTGACCAATAGTATATCGATGGTCTCATGTCGACACTTTCTAACTAAACATTTTTTTCTAAGATGAGATAATGATTTCAAACAAGATGCCAATTGTATCCAATCTCGAAAAGAATATAAGTTACATGGTGTCAACATGTGACCCTCGATATTCGATTTTAAAATATTGAACAATTTTTTTATGTTTTTGGACAATTTATTATCAAAATGTTTTTTTTTAAAGAAATTAAACATGAGTTTAGTTTTTTTTTAGAAAGAATGTTTGCTAAGCTACATACTCTACATTCCGCATTGTTTGACAATCATGAATTTTTGAATAAAATTTTTAATTTTCAAGAGCTAAACAAGATTTTCTGTTTGAAAGTAATATGCATAGGGTAACATAGAGACGAGATGTAATTGTCAAAAACCTAACTCTTTCAATAACAAAATACATGTTAGTTAGTTGTTGTATCGGACATATGATTATTGCTATTTTTGGTTGACAAATCTGAGTGTTTCGCCTCTATGTATAATTCTCTATGGAAGGATTTGTTTAAAAAAAAGTCATAAATATTTCTTAAAATTAACAAGTAGGCTGGATGTTTAAAAAATAACATAAATACATTTATAAAACCTAAATAATTCATACAAATGAAGAGCATAAATCACATGTATTAAAATGCCACTTAAAAACTAACTAAACTGTTGCCAATTTAAATTCAAAACTCGTGCACTTAATTTAAAATACAAAAATTTACTCTCTTTACTTCATGTTCTTCATAACAATTCCAACAAATTTCGTTTTCAAGTTTATTTCACTCCAACTCAGTGTTTCTATGGCAAAAAAAACCCCAAAAATACTTTTGAATTTTTCAAACTTTTCTAAATTCTGTTTTAATTACTCTAAAACTATTATGTTTTAATTTAATTTAATTAAATTAATTTCAAATGTACGTACTTGTTCGTTTAAATGTTCTCCAATAATGAAATGGTTTTATTTTCGCATGTGGTGGGATCACTCATTCATTCACTTCGTTCCAATTTATTATTGTTTTCTTTTGGGGTTGGATTTACACACACATACATACACTGATGCACACATCTACATCTAACACCTGACAATTGTTGTGTTAAATGGGAATGTTTGGCAGAGCGCATGCCAGCTGAAAAACACACGACTGCTGTGCCTCATAGAGAAAGGAGGAGTTACAATTAAAATGGCATAAATCATTTTGTAACAATAGAAAAACTTTTAAAAGCTTTTGTATGTGAAAGCTTGCAAAAAGCTGGTGGCTTTAGAGCTTTTACAAAAGCTTTGTTATGTTTCTATGGTGAAGCTAAGAAAAGCCAAAGTGCTGGTTTATTTGGGGGAACATATTTGAATGTGACTAATGTTAGAAAAGCTTTGAGGTTTTTTTTTTTTGAGGATTTTTCAAAGACGCATGCTTAACTTTAGGTAGTATTGACGACTGTATTTTTTGTGAATTAATAAAATAAAGAAATGTTTGTTAATTTCATTGCTTCTTTAGATAAGAGATAGATATTTAATAAATCCATTTGCAGATCTCATGATTTTATTTTTTCAGAGCTTTTAAATATAGAATTTATACTGAATATATAGAGAAAGTAAAATCCCAATCTTGGAACTTAAAACGTTCCTCAAATTTAACTTAATACTTTACTGCAGACTGCAGGCCTTTTCACAGCCTTGGACCAAATGTAGAAATCTCGTTTATAATTTCTTCATTTGAGAACCCTCAAAGTGGATCATTATAGAACATGGAGCCGCTATAGCCATGTCCGTCTATATGTTGAAATCAACTTTCCGTTGCACCCAAATAACTTAAATACATGATTCATACATCAATATATCCGCTATAGACCCGGTTCGGTTACTATTTAAAATCGAAAAAATCGACCCAAAATTGACCGAGATATAAGGAAAAAATCAGGACTACCTCCATTTTTGACCTATTTTTGATCTATATCTGGGTTACTAAGTAATTAATACAGACAATATGGATATCTAGTGATAGATATTTTAAATACCTTTGCAATGACGTATATAAGGAACTACAATGTGTCACAATCGGAAAAAATATTTTTTATCACAATTTTTTTTTTTTCATAAAAAAAAATTTTTTTCATTCATAAATTATTGTCCTGACCGTGCCCCGTCCTACTACTACTTGTTTCGATCGATGCGGAACACTCTTTCTGGAATACGCTTCACTTTGGAACAGAGTATCCGATATTGGCTTGATTCGTTCTTGCCCAAAAGATGACCACTTCTTTTGAATCGGAATATGTTGCCAGAAAGATCAAACACCATTAGAAATGTTGTAGATGTAATAAAGAACACACTCTTTTATATCATTTATTTGCATAATTTAACAACTCTTTTTACTAAAATTATATTAAAAAATGTCTTCCGTTTGGCAAACGTTCAGATTTCCCTCTTTAGTTATTTTAAATGATTGCGTGCCTTAACTCCAATTCCCTTTAAAAGAAAAAAACAAAAATAACCAAACAAAATCTTAAAAACGTGAAGACTGCACGCTGTGTGTTAAAAGTTAAGAATTGCAAAAGCAAAAAAAAGTAAAAATAATAATAATAAGTAATTTTATTAAACGCTTAAACGTTTACATAACTCATTGGTTTTTCCTACAAAATGACGTTGCATTTAATTTAAGGTCATCGTAAACTAACGTAATGAAAAATTCCTGCTTTATAAACATAAATTATTAAATAAAAATACAGAAAAATAGTTACACTCAAAGAAAATAAGCTAATAATAAACTTAATTTGTTAATCAATTCAGAAAGAACAAACATTTTAAAGTACTTAAGAGCCCAGAAGAGTTTGAAATGATTAAAATTAATTTTATTACCTTTAATGTTTCTGTGCTTGTTTGATGGCTTTATTTTTAACCCCTCAACACTCGGTTGGTGTAGATTGGTACTCGGTTGGGGGTCTATTATAAAATTTCCTTTATTTTCATTCTAAATTTATTATGTTTATGTTTGCTTATACTAATGAACTAATGGTTTGATGAATGGTTTGTTTGATCATCATCGATGTCGACATCAAAACCATTGTAATCGACGTCAACACTTTGTAGTCATTCATTCAGTCATTCGGTCGGTCGTCTACTATTTATTGCTTAATGTCTTAGCATGAAATTCTTCTTTATTGTCTAAGAAAATTGCTGCAAATAAAATTGAAATCATCAATTTGAAAAGTGAAATAAAACTATAAACAAATTGCAAAATGAAATACTTGTGTTTTGTTTTGTTTTCTTTTTTTTTTATTCGTTCATCACTTTGCTTTTGTTTTGCGAAATGTTTGAAAAAAGAAAAAAAGGTGTTTGAAAGGTTGCCATGCAAGGACCACCGACCGCACACTTTGGCTGAAAATTTGCCAAATTCGTTTTTAAATGTTTTATTTTTTAATATTAACCCTTTAAGGGAGTGAGGGGTCGTAATAGTCATTATTTAAAAGAAATATAAGGAAAACGGGTTTTGATAAAAACTTTATTGGAAGGAAAAGAATTTTTTGTAAAAAAAGTTCTAGTTCAGTCCAGTTCAGTTCTAGTTCAGTTCTAGTTCAGATCTAGTTCAGTTCTAGTTCAGTTCTAGTTCAGTTCTAGTTCAGTTCTAGTTCAGTTCTAGTTCAGTTCTAGTTCAGTTCTAGTTCAGTTCTAGTTCAGTTCTAGTTCAGTTCTAGTTCAGTTCTAGTTCAGTTCTAGTTCAGTTCTAGTTCAGTTCTAGGTCAGTTCTAGTTCAGTTCTAGTTCAGTTCTAGTTAAGTTCTAGTTAAGTTCTAGTTCAGTTCTAGTTCAGTTCTAGTTCAGTTCTAGTTCAGTTCTAGTTCAGTTCTAGTTCAGTTCTAGTTCAGTTCTAGTTCAGTTCTAGTTCAGTTCTAGTTCAGTTCTAGTTCAGTTCTAGTTCAGTTCTAGTTTAGTTCTAGTTCAGTTCTAGTTCAGTTCTAGTTCAGTTCTAGTTCAGTTCTAGTTCAGTTCTAGTTCAGTTCTAGTTCAGTTCTAGTTCAGTTCTAGTTCAGTTCTAGTTCAGTTCTAGTTCAGTTCTAGTTCAGTTCTAGTTCAGTTCTAGTTCAGTTCTAGTTCAGTTCTAGTTCAGTTCTAGTTCAGTTCTAGTTCAGTTCTAGTTCAGTTCTAGTTCAGTTCTAGTTCAGTTCTAGTTCAGTTCTAGTTCAGTTCTAGTTCAGTTCTAGTTCAGTTCTAGTTCAGTTCTAGTTCAGTTCTAGTTCAGTTCTAGTTCAGTTCTAGTTCAGTTCTAGTTCAGTTCTAGTTCAGTTCTAGTTCAGTTCTAGTTCAGTTCTAGTTCAGTTCTAGTTCAGTTCTAGTTAAGTTCTAGTTCAGTTCTAGTTCAGTTCTAGTTCAGTTCTAGTTCAGTTCTAGTTCAGTTCTAGTTCAGTTCTAGTTCAGTTCTAGTTCAGTTCTAGTTCAGTTCTAGTTCAGTTCTAGTTCAGTTCTAGTTCAGTTCTAGTTCAGTTCTAGTTCAGTTCTAGTTCAGTTCTAGTTCAGTTCTAGTTCAGTTCTAGTTCAGTTCTAGTTCAGTTCTAGTTCAGTTCTAGTTCAGTTCTAGTTCAGTTCTAGTTCAGTTCTAGTTCAGTTCTAGTTCAGTTCTAGTTCAGTTCTAGTTCAGTTCTAGTTCAGTTCTAGTTCAGTTCTAGTTCAGTTCTAGTTCAGTTCTAGTTCAGTTCTAGTTCAGTTCTAGTTCAGTTCTAGTTCAGTTCTAGTTCAGTTCTAGTTCAGTTCTAGTTCAGTTCTAGTTCAGTTCTAGTTCAGTTCTAGTTCAGTTCTAGTTCAGTTCTAGTTCAGTTCTAGTTCAGTTCTAGTTCAGTTCTAGTTCAGTTCTAGTTCAGTTCTAGTTCAGTTCTAGTTCAGTTCTAGTTCAGTTCTAGTTCAGTTCTAGTTCAGTTCTAGTTCAGTTCTAGTTCAGTTCTAGTTCAGTTCTAGTTCAGTTCTAGTTCAGTTCTAGTTCAGTTCTAGTTCAGTTCTAGTTCAGTTCTAGTTCAGTTCTAGTTCAGTTCTAGTTCAGTTCTAGTTCAGTTCTAGTTCAGTTCTAGTTCAGTTCTAGTTCAGTTCTAGTTCAGTTCTAGTTCAGTTCTAGTTCAGTTCTAGTTCAGTTCTAGTTCTAGTTCAGTTCTAGTTCTAGTTCAGTTCTAGTTCAGTTCTAGTTCAGTTCTAGTTCAGTTCTAGTTCAGTTCAGTTCTAGTTCAAGTTCAGCTCTAGTTCAGTTCTAGTTCAGTTCTAGTTTAAAGAAAAATATGTTTTTATGCAAAAGCTTTCTTTATAAAAAGCTAATGGCTTAAAAATACTTCTGTGAAATAAAGTTTTACACAAAATTAATATTTTGTAAAAAAGCTTTTTCAAGACAGGTTGGTTTTCTTCTTGAAGAGCTATTTTTAAAAAAATGTTTTCCGTGATGTAACAATATTGTAAAAAAGTTTTATTTTTGAACAAACCTCTTTAAAATTTTTTGTTATTGTAAAGCTTTTCTAATGGAATTTTTATGAAAAAGTTTTTTCTGTAAAAAATTTTAAAAGTTGTTGGTAAAAAAGCTTTGTTAAAACCAACAACCTCTCATGTTGAAGAGCTTTTTGTTAGAAACCTTTATTTAAAACAAAACTTTTTGAGATTTTTTTGGAAGCTTGTTTTTTTGAAACATTTATTTTTGTCAAAAAACTTTATATTAAAAGGATTTTTTGTATAATGTTTATTTAACCAAGAGATGTAGGAGCAATTTTATAAAAAAGCTTTTCAATGAAAAAGTTATTTTTTTTTTAATTTTGTGTACAATTAAAAATGTTTTTCGTAAAATGACTTCTTTGTAAAAAAAAAGCATTTGTAAAACAAACCTTTTTCGGAAAAGCGCCTTTAGAATGTTATGTATGTAAAATAGCATGTTTAATACTTAGCTTTTTTATGATAAAGCTTTTCTTTTGTGAAATTGTTTATAAAATTAAAAAGCTTTTTGTTTAACCAAAAGCTAATTTTGTGAATTTTTTTTAAGTTTTTTTTTTTTTTCAAAAAAGCTTTTTGGTAAATGTGAAATGTTTATGATTTTTTATTAAAATAATATTTTATTGTTAACAGCTTCTTCATGAAATTGCTCTAGTAAAAAAGCTTTTTCTTTAAAAGGCTTCTTTAAAGCAAAGCTTTTCTGTGATTTGTTTAAAGAAGCTTTAGATTCTGGCAAAGCTTTCAGTTGAAGAATTACTTATGGAATAATTATATTTTTGCAAAATAAGTTTTTAAAAATCAGTTTTATAAAAAAAAAAAAACATTTTTGTTGGAGAACTTTTTTGAAACAATTTATTTTTCATTAAAATAACACTTTTAATGCAATACTTTTCTTCAAAGGGTTAAATAAAAAACGAAAAAAGCTATTAATCACCTGACCCCAAGAAAATCCTCATGTCCAAACACAATAATTTATTCCAAAAAATGTCTGTCTTTTTAAAAAATAAATCATTCAAAACACCTTCAATTCAAGGAAATTATTATGTTAATTTCTACGTTACAAATATTTTGATCTTTGATCCTTTGTTTTGATGATCGGTTTAAATGACATGACTCCCATAACCTTACAAAATCATTAAGAATTAGCCAACAACAAAACACAACAACTCACATCTGCTTTAATACTTACTCGAAACGTTTTGAAAAAAAATAACAACAACAAAAGCTTTTAAATTATAAGCTCAAATTATTAAGTCGTTGGTTGCTGCTCTGGTGGTAAAATGTGATCATGGTCAATGATGATGATTTTGAGGAGAAAAAAAAGAATTTAAGAATTGTTATTGAAATGATGTTGAACGATTAAAGTGCTTTTAGAGATTAAGTTATTAATTTTTGTGGTTGGGCCATTCAGACACAGCGGGTGTTAAAAGTTTAACTGAAGGCAAGGCATAAATAATATGTTGATCCCTAAAGTAAGAGAACAAAAAAAAACAGAAACAAAGATATTTATTATAAAATTTAACTGCATTTTAACAGTTTTTGTGTTTAAATAATACAAACACGCTTTCTCAAACATACTGGGAAACACGTTAAAGGATTAACTGAAAAAAATTACAAAAAAAAAAAAAAAAAATACAAAACAAATAAAATTTTACACCAAAAAATCTAAATGAACAAAATGTGAAACAGATCAAGTGCGAAATCCTCGGTGGTTTTTTTGTTTTCTTTTCTTTTGACTCGATTATAAATATAAATTTTGTGTTTTATGCCCGTTTGAGATGTGTGTGATTTAAAATATTTTTTGCCACCTCGGAGGTCTCCATTTATGCCCATCATCATCATCAGCTCTCATCTCTTTCTTCCGCAACCAACAAGGAATACAGCAAGTTTCGTTTAATACTTTTTTCCTTTTTTTGGTTTTAAACTTTAAGGAATGAAATGAATAATAAAAATAAATAATGTTTGTGTTTCATATACAATAAATGTGCTGATGTATTGGCCTCTGGGTAATAAACAGATATTAATATAATTTTTTATGTTTGTTGTCCATCGTACATCGTGTGCAAGTACGTTTATGGGAATGTTAGTGGCTGGCAAGGAGTTTGGGGCAGGATTTTGCTTTGCATGCTGTTCTTTTTCTTTAATTTTTTTTTTATAAAAAAATATATATGGTATGTTTACACTAGCAGAGAATAATAATATTCATCAGATGGTATTGAATTTAAATTTTGCTAAAAGGTCATTGAAATTATATCAAGTTCTAGCAAAGTTTTAAAATCAGACTATTTTCTATAGAAGTGTGTCTAAAGAGAATACATTTCTATATAAAGCAGATTCTTTTCTATATAAAGAATATCTAAAGATGATTAACGTCTACAGAAGATACGTTTCTTAGTAAAGAGTTTCTAAAGAAGACACTTTTCTATATAAGGATTGTCTAAAGAAGACACTCTTCAAATATATGTATTTAACCATTGACATTCTCTGCAAATCTTCTTAACTACTAGAGTGATTGACCTATAGGCGCACTGTTGGATTAGAGCGTTCGTTACAGAGTGTTTAAGTTGACAATATAAAATTAAGAAATTTTTACAAATGTGAACTGATTTTACTACTTATTTGTAAAGAAGTAACTTTATGAAATGTTTTTGTAAAGCTACATCCACAAAAATTATGAAAAGTTTACCTTTGACCATGGCAACAAATCTTCTAAACTACTAGCTTGATTGGAAAACAATATGAGGAAGATCTACAGCAGGTCCTAAGCATTCAGAAAATTAAATTCTTAAACATACTGTTGGAATAGAGGGTGCGCTTTAGAGTGTAAAAGTTGACCAACTCAAATGAAGGCATCTTTAACAAATGCCAAACGATTTATCTAAATTCTAGTTTTTGCAAATTTGTCCAAGCGAAAAACAGTATAAGAAAATTATTGAGAAGTACCAAAGCTTTTAAAAAACAAGTAAGAGAGCTATATTTAGCTGTGCCGAGTATTATATACCCTTCACCAAATTATACTTTAAAATAAAAATTTTAAATATTTTTAGTTAAAAAAAATTAAAATTTTTTTTTTCCTAAATTGTTTTTCAAAACTTAAATTTTTTTTTTCTAAATTGTTTTCAAACATTGTGAAAAAAAATTTATAAAAAAAACTAGCTTGACCCGGTGCGCTTCGCTACCCCTGTCGTAGTCTATGTTGGAAATTTCAATAAAATCGTTTCGGCCGTTTAGTATTTATTTTTTAAGAACTAAAGGTTTTAATTGCAAATAACTTTTAAACTGCCTTACCAATTTTTACACTATTAGTCTCATAGTAATCCTAAAAATCCTTTTACTATGAACTACCATATGTACTCAATACAGTTTTGTTATGGATTTCTCACTGTTATAAAGTTCAGAATACGGGTATAAATATGAAATATTGTTTGTGCCAAATTTATTTTAATTCAATGCATTAGTTTTTTCTTTGATATATTTTAATATATATATATTAACGAAAAAAAATAGTTTTTATTGTTGAATTTTGTATTTTTTTACGTTTAACTAAAATCCCGAAGTCCCGAAAAATCTCGAAATCACGAAAAATCCCGGGATGCCGAAAAATCCCGGGTCCCGAAAAATCCCGGGGTCCCGAAAAATCCCGGGATCCCTGGATTTACATTTCTAAAATCCCGAATCCCGGGATTTGTAAAACCCAGTCCCGTTTGGCATCCCTAGCTATGACGATGTTTTCATCAGCACTGATTAGTCAGCACTGACGATGTTTTCATCAGTGCTGATTAATCAGCTATGACGATGTTTTCATCAGCACTGACGATATTTACATCAGTGCTGATTAATCAGCTATGACGATGTTTTCATCAGCGTTGACGATGTTTTCATCAGCACTGATTAGTCAGGACTGACGATATTTACATCAGTGCTGATTAATCAGCACTGACGATGTTTAAATCAGCACAAACGATGTTTTCATCAGCACTGATTAGTCAGGACTGACGATATTTACATCAGTGCTGATTAATCAGCACTGACGATGTTTAAATCAGCACTGACGATGTTTTCATCAGCACTGACGATGTTTTCATCAGCACTGACGATGTTTTCATCAGTACTGACGATGTTTTCATCAGCACTGATTAGTCAGCACTGACGTTCTTTTCATCAGCACTGACGTTGTTTTCATCAGCACTGACGATGTTTTCATCAGCACTGACGATGTTTTCATCATCAGCTATGACGATGTTTCATCAGCACTGATTAGTCAGCACTGATTAGTCAGCACTGACGATGTTTAAATCAGCACTGACGATGTTTTCATCAGGACTGACGATGTTTTCATCAGCACTGACGATGTTTTCATCAGTACTGACGATGTTTTACATCAGCACTGATTAATCATCTATGACGATGTTTTCATCAGCACTGACGTTGTTTTCATCAGCACTGACGTTGTTTTCATCAGCACTGACGATGTTTTCATCAGCACTGACGATGTTTTCATCAGCACTGACGATGTTTTCATCAGTACTGATGATGTTTTCATCAGCACTGACAATGTTTTCATCAGCATTGACTTTGTTTTCATCAGCACTGACGATGTTTTCATCAGCACTGATTAGTCAGCACTGACGATATTTACATCAGCACTGATTAATCAGCTATGACGATGTTTCATCAGCACTGATTAGTCAGCACTGACGATGTTTAAATCAGCACTGACGATGTTTTCATCAGTACTGACGATGTTTTCATCAGCACTGACGATGTTTTCATCAGTACTGACGATGCTTTACATCAGTACTGACGATGTTTTCATCAGCACTGATTAGTCAGCACTGACGATGTTTTCATCTGCACTGACGATGTTTTCATCAGCACTGACGATGTTTTCATCAGCACTGACGATGGTTTCATCAGTACTGACGATGTTTTACATCAGCACTGATTAATCAGCTATGACGATATTTTCATCAGCACTGACGTTGTTTTCATCAGCACTGACGTTGTTTTCATCAGCACTGACGATGTTTTCATCAGCACTGACGATGTTTTCATCAGTACTGACGATGTTTTCATCAGCACTGACGATATTTACATCAGTGCTGATTAATCAGCTATGACGTTGTTTTCATCAGTCCTGGTTAGTCAGCTCTGAGGATATTTACATCAGTTCTGATTAATCAGCTATGACGATGTTTTCATCAGCACTGATTAGTCAGCACTGACGATATTTACATCAGCACTGATTAGTCAGCACTGATCAGTAATCATTCAGTGCAGCATTGAATAATAATTAAGTGTATTATTACATACTCAATCATGCAAGTTATTGTGACAATCATATATATGATTGTTTTAACCATATATATTATTGCGGCACTCTACTTGTACCATCACTCTGTTAAAGATTAATTATATTATTGCTATTTTTTAAAATACTATTTTAATAGTATTTTACCTATTTTACCCGTTTTCCCCCTGTTTACCCCTTTCTGGTCCAAGTATTGAAAAAAGTTATAGCCTATTGACGCTTCCAAGTAAGGATCTATCTACGTTCCAAATTTTAATAAAATCGATTCAGCCGTTTAGGCGTGATGCTCAAACAAACAAACAAACAAACAAACAAACAAACAAACAAACAAACAAACAAACAAACAAACAAACAAACAAACAAACAAACAAACAAACAAACAAACAAACAAACAAACAAACAAACAAACAAACAAACAAACAAACAAAAAAACAAACAAACAAACAAACAAACAAACAAACAAACAAACAAACAAACAAACAAACAAACAAACAAACAAACAAACAAACAAACAAACAAACAAACAAACAAACAAACAAACAAACAAACAAACAAACAAACAAACAAACAAACAAACAAACAAACAAACAAACAAACAAACAAACAAACAAACAAACAAACAAACAAACAAACAAACAAACAAACAAACAAACAAACAAACAAACAAACAAACAAACAAACAAACAAACAAACAAACAAACAAACAAACAAACAAACAAACAAACAAACAAACAAACAAACAAACAAACAAACAAACAAACAAACAAACAAACAAACAAACAAACAAACAAACAAACAAACAAACAAACAAACAAACAAACAAACAAACAAACAAACAAACAAACAAACAAACAAACAAACAAACAAACAAACAAACAAACAAACAAACAAACAAACAAACAAACAAACAAACAAACAAACAAACAAACAAACAAACAAATAAACAAATAAACAAACAAACAAACAAACCCATTGTAGGTCCAACTTTTTTATATCTATCATTATCATTGTCTATATTAATGACTTAGTAATCCAGATATAGATGAAAAATAGCCCATAAATCGAGGTTGTCCCGGTTTTTCCTTATATCTCAGCCATTTGTGGGCCCATTTTCTCGATTTTAAATAGCGACCGAGCCGGAAGAATTCCCGATATGTTGATGTATCAATTATGTTTGTAAGTTATTTGGGGGCAACGGAAAGTTGATTTCAACATACAGACGGACAGATGGACATAGCTATATCGACTACGCTATTTAAAACGATCCAGAATATATATACTTTGTGGGGTCGCAAATGAAAAATGTAGAAATTACAAACGGAATGACAAACTTATATATACCCTTGCCACCCTCACGGTGAAGGGTATAATTACACTTGTAAACATCCTGTTGGAATTGAGGGGGAACTACAAGGTGTTAAACGTGATCACTTCTCAAATGAATACTTTTACTGCACCCATTTTAGTGAATTTTATCTATCTGTAAAGAAGTCTACCTATTTAAAACGTTTCAAAATGTTTTTTAAATATTTGATTACAATTTTTGTGATATGGTTTGTATTAAAAACCACAAATATGGAACAAATTTAGCCTTTGACCTTGTCACAAAAACATCTAAACTAATTGACCAATTAAAAAACAATGTGTGTGAAGATAAATTTAAATTTATTTAGCACAGACACAAACCACATTTTTTAGCTCAGCCCATTTTACAGTTAACAGAACTCTGTTAATCACTTAACAGTCATAATACTTGAAATATAATAAACAAATTTATATCTACAATATCTGAAATAATTTCAGAATAAGAAAAAAAAAATTAAAAATTTAAAAAAAACTATCCATTTAAAATAATAGATACATATTTGAACCCATCTTAATATCAGGATTCCAATAAATTTGAGTTTTTTGAAAAAATAAATCTGGAGAGGATTTTTGGCCATTATGGAAATTAGGAAAAGGGCTCGGATATGACACTATATAGAAATGGTAGTCCTAGGGCCACTTAATGGAACTGTGGTAGTGGGATATCTGAAATAATTTTGGTATTCCAATAAATTTGAGTTTTTTGAAAAAATAAATCTGGAGAGGATTTTCATATCAGAAAGTCGAGGTGATAATAAATTTCAAAGATTTAAATGTTTATGATTTACATTTTTTGGTTGAAAATTAATGAATAAACCAACAATTAAAAATTGCATTATATATTTAGTAACATAAATAGTTATACTTAATTCCATATTACTGAAATAACAATTTTGAAATTTTTACAAAATAAAATGGACTTAGCACTGTTGCATATATATATGTAGATACTAAATACTAACCATTCCTGACTACTAAAAAATAAAAATTTTAAAGCTACGTATATTTATTTATTGGATATTTTATGTTTTCTACATATAAAAAGTATTGTTTAACATTTTAAAATAATTCCTTTCAATGTCGGTAAACCGGTTAAACAGGTTTTTTCGAAGTCGGTTAACCGAAAAACTGGTTTTCTAAAAAAGACAAATTTTCGGTTTAACGACAAATCTGTTTTTTAAAAAGTAGGTTTTTTTAACACTATAAATTTTATTAAAAATCACAAATTATTCCAAAAATAAGCACTTTAAGAAAAAAATTTAAAATTTTTCGAAAATTGTAAAAAAAATTAATTTGTTCAAAAATCCACTAAACACTATCAAAACATCTATACCATAATTTAAAAGAAAAGAAATGCTCAATTCTGTTAAATAGGAAAGCGTTTTGTGTAGTACAGCATCGAACCCTTGGTAATCTACACAATTATACGACAATAACACTTGCATTACATTTATGGTATATTCACACGGTAGTCATAAAGTCGTATGTCATTAAATAATAACTCGAAAAAATATGACTGCTTGAGCAAACCCTCATAATTTAGTTTGCTATTTAAAATTTGAGTCGTTTGTTGAATTATAAATATTCTTAATAAAAATGCCAACAACAAGTGAAACAAGAGAGTTATATTAGACTGTGCCTAATCTTATGTACATACCCTCCACCAAATTATATTTTTAAACAAAAATTTGAAATATTTTTAGTTTTTTTTATCTTCATTTCTAAATTTTAAAAAAAAAAAATTTTTTTTAACTACTATTTGCATATAGTGTCATATCCGAGCCCTTTTCCTAATTTCCATAATGGCCAAAAATCCTCTCCAGATTTATTTTTTCAAAAAACTCAAATTTATTGGAATCCTGATATTAAGATGGGTTCAAATATGTATCTATTATTTTAAATGGATAGTTTTTTTTAAATTTTTAATTTTTTTTTTTCTTATTCTGAAATTATTTCAGATATTGTAGATATAAATTTGTTTATTATATTTCAAGTATTATGACTGTTAAGTGATTAACAGAGCTCTGTTAACTGTAAAATGGGCTGAGCTAAAAAATGTGGGTTGTGTCTGTGCTAAATAAATTTAAATTTATCTTCACACACATTAAAAAACAATGTATAAGAAAATTATTCAAGAGGACCTAGGCTTTCTGCAAATGCAACTTGTATTCAACCTGTTAGTACAAAGAGAGTTCGATATGGCATTAAAGTTGACCACCTCGAGTGTGAAAAGTATTTTACAAATGTGTAAACTGTTGTCTGAGTTTAAACTATATAAGGACTGAGATCGTAAAAACCTTAACACACGTTTTTCATTAAAACTGCTAACCCAAGTATTATTTGATTTTTTTCTTTGGATCAAGTTACCTTTGTAAAGCATGCCAGTTATTAGTTTAATGTCAATTATATTCATTTGTTGTTAATCTGATTAAAATGAGCCAAACAATCAAAGATCTGCCCTCAAACTGATTCTAATGTTATTAAACAGTATCGGGAGAACTTGTCCGTTGATAGAAAACCTGGTTTATGTAGAAGGAATGGTCCACATGATGTTTCTAAAGCCAATAAATATGAAACATTTTTAAAAGAGCTCCCAACAAATCCGTTAGGAAAGCAGTCCGGTTGGCTCAATACTCGCACTATTTGGTACGAAAAGTCAAAGCCAATGCAGGTTTTAAACATATAAGAAACTATGCTAAAATTCTAGAGGCCAAAGACAGAGCACGGAAATTGAAGTCACATTTTATACAAAAAATGTACCTGCTGCATAATTGATGACGAAATGTACGTATGGAAAATTTTTCGCAGCTTCCGGGTCAATATTTTTATGTTGCTGGTGCTCTAGGAAATGTTGTATTACCCATAAAAGGAAAAGTTTCCCAAAAAGTTCTTGGCATGGCAAGCAATATAGGCAATTCCACGAGAATGACTACCACGCCTGAAAAAACAAAAACCCTTGAAACATTTTTTTAAGATGATTTGAATAGAAGAAAACACTAAAATGTTACTATGTGAAAGTATTTAGAGCTTATTACAACATTTTAAGTGCAAAAATAATAGTTTAAAGTGAATATATTTCATTTTTTAATTTAATTGGTATGTTTTAAGCTAAAATTGTGGCGAAAACTAAGTTATCAATTAGCATGAAGTATGAAATGAATTTGACTGTGATTGATTTTTTGCTATTATCAAATTGTTGATTGAAACCGAATATATATTTTCTATTTATTTTTTTTTTAGTTTTTGTATACATATATTTGCAGAATATATATTGTTTTTCTTTAAGAGAAAAATCTGTCACGTACGATATTAAATTTTATTTATTATAAAATCATCCAAACATTATTTTTGTTTAAGTATGATGGATTATAAAGGAAAAATGTTTGCTTAAGTGTATGAAATTAAAAGAAAGCATAATGCCTCGCACGATTCGCAAATTTTCGCATATTTCTACATGTACCTCAAAATGACTTCCGTTTTATGTCACGTACGATATACCCTATATTTCACTCGATATTTTGGACAACATTGTTTCGAAAGAACTTATTATTTTTTTAAAATATAGTACCCCCTGAATGGAACATATAGACCAAATTATTTTTCAGATACTCTTATTTTTGCAAAATAAGGCGTACAAATGTCACGTACGATGACATGGAATCGTCCATATGTAGTTGCGGCAAAAGAAGACAAACATTTGTTACAAATATATATTGCGAAATTTACATCAAGGAATGTTTACAAAGGAAGATGCTTCCATTCATAATACTTCTAATGTGTCCACATATTTTTGGCCTGATTTATGCTATGGTAAGCATGGTCGGGAGTGGTACAAGAACAATATATACAAGAGAGGCAAATCCTCCAAACTGCCTGGAGCTAAGGCCAGTGGGCTCTTGTTAAAAGAGAATTGAAGAGCACAAAAAACGTGTCCAAAAGTGTGGTAGATTTTAAATGGAGATGGACTTCTTCTTCGAACAAAGTGACAGAAAGCAGTATAAAAACCTTAATGGAAGGGATTCCGGAAAAGGTTCACAAATTCATCACTATTTATTGGAACTATAAAAATAATATTTTTTGTAAATCAAAAAAATCAAAACAGTTAATTTAGTGATTTCAGTTTTATTAACATATATGCATGTTAAGATTTTTTCGATCTCAGTCCTTATGTAATGTAGGCAATGAGATAAAGCAAGATATGCTTACATTACTAAATTAACTTTTAAAGTTCCATAGTATTTAAGTTGTCACGCGACTATGAATCCAAAAACAGAAATATTTTGAGCAGAATTCCTCGAATCATATGAGTCAATGCTGTATTTGTTAAAAATTCAGACTTATTCAAACATTATTTACTGAATTATCTTTCTAAAAATATATACAAGTCTAAGATCCGTTAAAAAATTTTCGAGTTAATAAAAATTCCCAGGATCATTACGAGAATAAATGTCTCGTTTTTGCTAAGATTCCTGAAAGCTCCAAAATTACCATTTGTCTAATTAGAATAACGTTTAACCATTTCCATCTGCTGTCGAAAAAGCTACACAGATTCAAAATGTGAGACAAACTCAAAAAAGTTGATATTTAAAAAAAATTTTTTTTGGCAATAATACATTTACGTTCACACTGAGGAGGGGATGCTGCAGCATGCTGTTCACCTGTCACAATCAACAATGTTTTGGCGCCATTATATAGAAATCAAGAGACTTAACATTAAACTTAAAGCATATAGCCTTCACTGGTTAATCAGTGATCAGTCAAAGCTAAGTCTCGACTGTAAAGTCACTCTGTAAAAAAACATTTTAAAATCAATTTGGACATATGTAATCCAATTATGGGGAACTGCTAGTAATATCACTATTGATCATATACAGAGGGCCCAATCAAAAATTCTTAGGGCCATGACGGTTGCGCCATGGTACGTAAGAAATGAGAACCACAGAGATCTAGAAGTACCATTGGTAAAAGATGAGTTCAGTATCCATACAAAACTTGATATTAAAATTATGCAAAACCTGATAAAATAAATAAATATGTTTATAGAAAATGTATTTGTACTTTTTAAAAGTCCATAAAACATTTTTTAATTTTTCAATCAACTTAAGCAGACAGTATTTTTTTAATCGCTTTAAAATATATGCCTATTTTGATCCCAATTGCATTTTAGGGTTATTTTTTTTTATAAAATCTTCTAACCTAAAGAAATATTTCCTTGAAATTTCATCAAAATTCAAAAATAAATACATGAACAAAATTTAAATATAACAAAATTTGACCTTTGAATCCGAAGGTAAAAGGGTTAACGTCTAGATTTTATGAAAATCTTCAGTATATTTATCAAATAATTGGCATAAATTTAATTTCTCCTGAAATCGTTATAGCTCAAATCGCAGTTACATCCCAATTATATGTTGATTTATTTCTTTTAGGCTCCTGTTAGTATTTTCATCAAAAAATATTAAGAATAAAATTTAAAAAAAAGTTTTTTTATTTTTTTCCAAACTAAGTGGAATGTTATTATAAGATTCGGCTCAGGCAAAGATATCATTGTAAGTTCGTTTTAAAAAAATACCATATTGACTATATAGTGATGCCTGATAGGTTATTTTATAGACTGATAAGCTATCAGTCTGAGGGTTACAAGTTCGATTCCTGCCAGAGAGTTTAGTCAGTTTGACGAGAACGTTGTTGTTGTTGTAACTGTATCCGAGAGTTCTTTCCTGAGAAAAACAATTTCGATTGATACAGCTGTCTTTCCGGAGCGAAGATCCAATTGTCGTGGGAACTTGTCTTCGTTGCACTGCTTGGTTATTATGTCAGAATATAATATTTAACATTGAAGTCATTGAAGTCATTACATAATTTTTTAGAACGTAAAGTTTTGAAACGTAATTAGTTTTTATGAAGAATATATATAAATTCTTTAAAATTTTTGTTACAACTTTGTGGTTATCGCTAGACGTTCTAATTCCAATCTCTCTTTAATTTACTTACTATCGTTATTTGACATTTTTGTATCAAAAAGAAAAATAACAATGATATTTTTTTTTAAAAGATCTATACGTTTCACTTGACCACCATAGAAACAGAGAGAGGAGATACGTTTTTGTTTTATCTTATTTGAGGTAGTTTCTCTTAATGAGATTTACTTGTAGCTGAGTCTGTCTGTGACGGTGAAAAGATTCGTATCATTTACTTTCAATTAATTGCATCACAACTTATTAGTCATCAATCTAAAGGCCACATGATTTGAACATAATGTTTTTGTTGTACCCCCAGAAAATTAAAAAAAAAAAAAAAACAGAAATGAAATGAAAATAAAATATACAAACACAATTTGTTGAATTTCAATGAATGAGGAAAGAATATTTAAGAGTAGAGTGTGGCTGCTGAGGAAGCCGTGCGTTGACCCAATACCTTAATCAACCTTGATTTTGAATATTGATAAGATTTTTGTTTTTAGTTTTTTAGTTAAATTAATTTGGCATAGCGCCACAACAATGCAAGGGGTCTTCCTGGCCTGATTTCAAAAATATATAAAAAACAAGTCAAAGACAGACAGACAGACGGATGGAAAGACGGACGTAAAGACAAAATATGTTCAAATGTTTGTAGTATATTGTGTGTGGACCAGATAATTTAAATAGTCCCAGACTAAGTAATAGTGGGTAGAGTAAGGTGCCACTGACAGCAGTAGTGCATTAAAAACAAAACTAAAATATAAAAATTGCGATAAATAAAAAATACGAGATAACAGTGCTGGGCTAAGAAGCTGATGATATCTCGTCCCAAAGAAAATAAACAAAAAAGTGCTACAGAAAACCATTAAGAAAGTGCATTAAATTGTGTATTTCATGGGTGATAAATTTAATAGTTTATTCCAACTTTAAGCAACATGGTTAATTTCATTTGGCGCTAAAAATGGCGCCTCCAAATATTTTTAATGATTTGTCCCTAGAGTTCAGCCAGCATTCAGCTCCGAATCTCTCACAAGATAAATGTTTCAGATTTTAAACATGATTTTACATTTTGTTTTAATCGTATTTCATTTTGAGTTCTTTTCTTTTTTTTTGTTTCACCTTTTATTCCTGCAAGAAGCTTTTGAAAAAGCCAAATAAAATTTATTTAGTGGCAAAGATAAAGAGAGAACCAGTAAGAAAGTTATATTCGGCTATGGCGAATCTTATATACCCAACACCAATATAATACAGACACTGATATTCGTACATTTGATATTAGAGAGTGGGTGACCTCAACTTTTTGAATTTCCAGGCTCTGAACTGAAAGGGCAACACTGATCCTGTCAACAGGCATCTATCAGTTGACTCCTGGCAAAATTTGTTTACTGAATTTCGTTGTGGCCGCACAAGCACGAAGATGCCGAAGGTTCTAAACGCCCAATTGAGGTCTCTACACTTGAAACAATTGAAAAAAATCACACTTGAACGTGCGTTAGATTGTGGAAGCCATAAGCATCTCACATGACTCAGTGGTTTCAATTTTAAATTATCACTTGCGTATGAGAAAGATCACCGCAAAAAGGCTGCCGCGTTTGCTCACAATCAACCACAAACGCAATCGTTTGACAACTTCGCAGGAGTGTTTGGCGTTATTGAACCTCATTTTGGACACAAGTTTTTGCCCCGTTTCGTAATCATGGACGAAATGTGGATCCAACACAACCACAGAAACCAAACAGCAGTCAAAACAGTGGGTTCCTCGTAGTGAATCGCTGCCAAAGAAGGTCAAGGTGGGGTTGTCAGCCAATAAAGTCAAGGCGACCGTTTTTGGAAATGCACGCGGTTGACTACCTTCCAAAGGGTAAAACAATCAGTGCACATTGGGGCAGAATCAACCTTTTTTTAGAATTAAATCTGGCATTTACCGAATGGACTTTTTTATTAGTAAAATAACTAAATCAACAACAATATGCAAAAAATTTCAGAGCAACATCGATTATGGATCCGAAAATTAACGATTTTCAATTTAAAAATTCAAAAAATAGTAGATTTTTGCTGTTTTTTGGGCAAAAAGGTGACATAATTCTTTTTTATTAAAATAAAGCCTGCTTTAAGAACATATAAAAGTTTTATGTCTTTCTGTAAGATATCTTTACGGAGAACATTTTGATATATAAAACATGTCAGATTTTTCGAGTATGTCTCCCCTACGCCCTTCGGAATTTTACCTATTTTTTATCAAAATTTTAACTTTGGACCACATGTTCTAAAAGCCCAAAGCTGGGATCAGAAAACGGAAAGCAGCCTTGGAAACCTTGATTTGATTCCTATTTATTTCCATAGTATTTTCCCAGCTCCAAAGGAAATGTAGAACCTGTGGGCAAAATTGTAAAATATATAATTTTTGAAATTTTCGCTCAAATTTTTAGGAATTGCGGGATTCCCTTTGAACTTTTGACAAGTTTTTTTACACTTTGTTATTAAGAATTAGAAATTTAAAAAAACGTTGAAAATTTCGTTTAGTTTTGTTAATAAATAAAGATTTTATTACATATTTATTGAGTTTCTAAAACTAAAATTGCAAATATTAGGAACAATTTGGTCACATTTTTTCCGAACTAATTTTTTTTTGTTTAGATAAGTTAATTTTTGGTCTTACAAGAAAAATTTCAAGTCAATATCTCAATTATATTGAAAAATATGTCACTTGAAATCTCCGTCCTTTAAAAATATTGCACTTGTTCATATTTTAATGTGACTAAATCTGAGCCATTGAATTGTTGTTGAAAAAAATATTAAGAAAATTTATTCAAATTTGTTGGTATGAAAAAGTGCTACACCCACGTCAAAAATGTGTCCCAATCGGGCCATCCGTTTATAAATGACAGATTTATTTCCAAAAAATGTTGATTCTGCCCTACTGTGCAGTGTAGAATATTACGCCAACTTATTTTCCCAGGAAATAGTTATTTTTCACCACGACAATGCAAGGATGCCCACATGTGCAGTTTCCAAGGCAAAAACGCCATGAATTGGGCTACGAAATGCTCCTCCTTCCAAACTATTCTCCGGATTTAACCTCTTCTGACTATTTCTTTTCTCCAAACCTGAAGAAATGCTTTGGCGGCAAGTGATTTGACTCCAACGATGAAATCATCTCACAAACAAATACCTATTTTGATGAACTCGACAAATCTTCTTTTTTGGAAGGGATAAAGAAAGTTGAAGAAACGTTGGACAAAGTATATACGGCTCATGGAAGATTACACAGAGAAAACAGATTCGTAGTGGCAACCGAATTTGTTGCCAATCAAATGATTCGGTTCTAGCAACAGAAAATCAGTTAATAAGGAAGAATTTCGGTTGTAGCAACCAAACTTTTTGTAGCCACAACTGTAAAATTCGATGATCAAGGCAGAATCATTCGATTGCTAATACGAATCTGTTTTCTTTTTGTATGTTGGAAAATAAAATAATTTTTTTTTTTTGTTTCATTCAAAAAGACACGGACTTTTTGAGCCACCCTTGAATTTAAAAAAAAAATTTCAAAAAAGTTTTGAAACATTTCAACTTTTTTGGAGGTTGCCTCTCCATAGCGCTGGTTATACTTGAACGATTTTGCCTTCAAAAAGACACGGACTTTTTGAGCCACCCTTGAATTTAAAAAAATTTTCAAAAAAGTTTTGAAAAATTTCAACTTTTTTGGAGGTTGCCTCCATAACGCTGGTTATACTTGAACGATTTTGCCTGTTTTCAATATTAAAATATTGAAAATCGTTCAAGTATAACCAGCGTTATGGAGGCAACCTCCAAAAAAGTTGAAATTTTTCAAAACTTTTTTGAACATTTTTTTCCGTTAACATTTTTCAAAACTTTTTTGCAAATTTCTTTAAATACATACAAGGATGTCTCAAAAAGTCCGTGTCTTTTGGAATGAAACAAAAAAAAAAAAAAAATTATTTTATTTTTCTGATCATCAAAAAAAATTTGAGGGAAATTTCATCCCTTCATCAGACAGACGGACTGACGGCCATAGCTAAATTGGCTTAGAATTTTATAAGGACACATTTTTGAATATCTCGATGTGTTACTAAAGGAATGACAAAATCAATATACCCCTCTCCATCTTTTTTGATGGTGGCTATAAAAAGAGTTAATGGCTTCATTTTAACTGGGCAACGCCCGATTTAATTTACTCTTAAGATTTCGAACAAAAAAAAAGAAAAAAAAGTTTCGCACTATCAACTAATATCAGCCAAAGGATAAATGAGCATTTTAAAGCATAAATATGGTTATAATAATGATCAAAATGATAATGATGATAAAAATCTTTTATTGAACGAACATCATACATACAAGCAAAATACATATGCATGAAGTGTATACTTCATTTTTACCAATTCCTGGCTTTAATAATGTTTAAATGGCTGCAGCATAAAAAAATCTATATCGAAGCTACAGCAGATGAAAGAAGGTAGGAACAAAACAACTCCACAGCAACAAAAACTAAAATCCATTTTAGCCAAATTGCATGTTTTAACCATATGTCCGTCTGTCTTTAATATTTTTTTTTTTTATATTTTGAAAACCATTTGGCTGGCTTTGGTGTTTATGGTTGGTGGTGCCTCGTCCAAGGATGTTTTTAAACACGTTGCTATTTGGCTGTAGTTCTCTGCTCTCGCATTTAGAAAACTAAGAAGAAGAAACATGAAATTCCTGAGTAATTTGTATGGAAAGGCGTGAAGAACACCAACGAAGGCAACACCTTAATTAATGTTATAAAATTGCTAAAGAAAAGAATGCAGCAAGCAGCCTCAGCAGTAACAGCCATATCTGAGCTCAAGAACAAACACTTTTTTTTTGGTTAAAACAACTAACCAAGATCGTTAAAAGTAAAGAAAACTAATCGTAGAAACCAAAATTGATGAACAAATTGTTGTTTTTTTTTGTTTGTTAAATAAGGCGTCTTTTTATTATTTTATGTTGTTTTTTTATTATTTGATATTCAACTCAATTTCTTAAGGGCTGTTTTTTGTCTTCTAATTTCTTGTCTAATTTGTTTAAAAGTAATTAATTTATTTTAAAATATTCTGTTTCATTCATGTTTTCCGGTTTGCTTCTTAATTAACTAATTTTAAATTGTGTTTACTTACACACAAGGGGCGAAATTCATGCAAGATCTCTTGGTAGTGGAATTTGGAATTTTGGATTTCTAAAATTTCAAATACTCCATTTTGTGGACAATTTTTGTTATATATAATGGCTTAATCGATTCAAAATTGTTTACCCGGATTTGTTTACAAGATATTTGAGTTGTTTTGTAATAAAAATCGGTTTTTGGTAAAGGTACTTATTAAAAAATACTTTTTTAAAAATGTACTTTTTTAATAAATCCTATTTGAAAAAATTACCTTTCTCAAAACACTATTTCAAAAAAAGTACCATTCAAAAAAAACTTTTAAAAAGGTACTATTTTAAATAAGTGTTTTTTATAAAGGTACTTTTTAAAAAATGTACATTTTAAAAAAGGTATTTTTTAAATAGGTCCTTTCAAAAAATACCTTTTAAAAAAATTCTTTTTATTAAAAGTACCTCTTTAAAAAATATCTTTTTAAAAAGTACCTTTTTAAAAAAGTACCATTTTAAAAAGTACCTTTTTAAAAAATGTTTTTTTAAATACCTTTTTAAAAAATGCCTTTTTACAAAAATACCTTTTTAAAAAAGTACATTTCTAAAAAATACTTTTTTAATAAGTACTTTCATAAATACATTTTTAAAAAAAGTACCATCCTAACTACAAAGTGGCGCAAAAGTAATCCTTCTATCAGAAAATGCTATAAATTTTGCGATTGGCCCCTAATGTCAGTTCTGTTTTGACATTTGTGTAATAAACACATGCGAAATACACGTTAATAAACAATGTTACGCTACACTGCTCCCGAACGCGGAATATTGCTGACTATTTATTTGACCAATAATCGGTCGGTGACTGTGGCACAACGTGAATTTCGTCGCAGATTTCCTGGCCGTTTAACGCCTACTGGTGAAACACTGCGACGTTTAGCCGCTCGCCTCGAAGAGACTGGCACAACATGAGATGCTACCAGGCGTGGCAGACCCCGGAGTAGCCGTTCTGCAGAGAATATTGCTGCTGTAGCCGAGGATGTCATGGAAGCGCCGTCGACATCGACCAGACGACGTGCCACGCAAATGGGTATCAGTCGACGGTCTTTACAGCGAATTTTGGTACAAGATTTAAAGATGTTTCCGTACAAAGTCCAGACGGTGCATCACCTGTTTGGTGCTGACCGCCAATCGCATCTAACATACTCTCAAGCCATCCTTAATCACCACCAAGAGGAAGATGATTTTTCATCAAAAATAATCATGAGTGAATAAGCAAAATTTACGCTTCTGGGGCACTGAAAATCCGCGTGTAACCCACGAAGAGCCATTACACCCGCTCAAAGTCACTGTATGGTGTGCTGTTTTCGCTGGAGGAGTCATCGGACCTTTTTTCTTCGAAGACGTCGCGCGCCAAACGGTTACTGTGAATGGTGAGCACTACAGAGCAATGATCAACGAGTTCTTTTTGCCGCAACTTGATGAATTGGGATTGGAAAACATGTGGTTCCAACAGGACGGTGCAACGGCACACACTGCACGTGCCACAACCGATATGCTGAAGGATGCATTTCCCGGGACTTCTTTTTGTGGGGCTTTTTGAAGTCGCGGGTTTATGTCAACAAGCCTCAGACTCTTGCAGCTCTTAAAGACAATATCCGTCAAGAATGTGAGGACCTATCGCCGGAAGTTTTGGCCAAAGTGATGGAAAATGCCATAAAAAGGGCTCAAATGACAATCAACTGTGGCGGCGGCCATTTACATGACATCATATTCTCGACTCGATGTAAAAAAATTAAAAGACCAAATAAAAATAATCCACAAGAAGAATCAAAGTTTTTCATTTCTTTTTTTTAATTACAGCCAAAAAAAAGGCTTTTTAAAATTTACTTTTTAAAAGGTACCTTTTTCCAATTTTTTTAAAAGTTCCATTTTTAAAAAATAGCTGTTTTAAAAAAGTACCCTATTAAATATTTTTTTTTTAAAAAGTACCTTTATAAAAAAGTACCTCTTTAAGAAAATACTCTTAAAAATTAAGTTACGTTTTTGTAATATAAAACAGTTTTTAGAGTACCCTTTTAAAAATACGTTTTTAAAAAGTACCTTTTGAAAAAAATATGTTTCTGAAAAGTACCTTCTTAAAGAATGTTTTCAAGAAATAATTTGTTAAAAAAGTACTTTTTATTACAAACAAGTAAGGGTGCTATATTCGGCTGTGCCGAATCTTGTAAACCCTTCACCAAATTATACTTTAAAATAAAAATTTTAAATATTTTTAGCTAAACAAAATTAAAATTTTTTGTTTTTCAAAATTTAAAAAAAAAAAAATTTTTCTGAAATTTTTTTTAAAAATTTGAAACAATTTTTTTTTTTTCAAAATTGTTTTCAATTTTTTTTCGTAATTGTTTTTTTTAATTTTTTTCCAATTTTTTTTTTTAAGTTTTTTATAATTTTTTTAAAAAATTTTTTTTTTTTTAAATTATTACTAAAAAAAATATATAAAAAAAAAATTTTACGGGTTAAAAAATAATTTTCCCGATTTTGACCCATTGTAGGTCCAAATTACTATAGCCTAATATAAATCGTTGCAATGGACTTAGATATCCATTAGAAAGTACCTTTTTAAAATAGTACCTTGAAAAAAATATGTTTTTGAAAAAGTACTTTTTTAAAAAATTTGATTTTAAAAAAGTACCTATTTAAAAAATTTATAATTTGTTATTTATTTCCTATATTTTGCTACTCCATTTTGTAGCATCTTCAGATGCTAAAATAGGTCTAATAAATTAGGCTGAAATGGTACTTTTTTAAAAAAGTACCTTTAAGAAATAATTTCCTAAAAAAATACAATTTCAAGATATAATTTGTTAAAAAAAAGTACTTTTTATTATTAAAAAAAAAAATTTATTCTTTAAATATCAATTGAAAAATATAAGACTTTTTATTAAAAACGAATATAAACACATTTTCTTCTAACCAACCTTGATTCACTAATGCTTACTACATATTTTTATTATTTATTCGCAGAAAATGCAAATGTTAACACATAAAAAAAAAATAAGAATTCAATTTGTTTTTAATCGATCATAAATACTTCGTTAAAATTGCTAATCAGGTGTTAAAATCTAAAATTGTTTTTTATTTTTTTTATATTTCTTCTTGTCATTTTGGTTTCTTCTTTCAAAAATCCCACTACAAACGAAATAAACGACATTTTAATGTTCGAAAAATAAAAGTCATGAAATAAATTTAAAACAAGAAATTGTTAAACATTAGAAATAACTAACTGATAACTGACTGTAAATTATTCGCAAAACAAATTGAACAACAGACAAAAATGAAATAAAACTGAAGGTAATTACGACAAAAAATCAAATAAATTTTAACAAAAAAATAATAATAAACAATCAAATTAATTGATTCACACAAGAGAAACAAACAAATTCAAAAGCCACTAAAAATTTTAATGTCTTAACAAATCATTAAATTTTTAAAATTAAAATAGAAATAAAAAGACACCAAAACACATTGATTCATTCATTCAGCTGGTTTTGCATTTAACTTCCATTCACGATTTGTTAGAAAATATGACAACGTTTAGTTTACGAAGTTTTTACAAGTTTGTCTGTCATTCTAGTTATTTAATAATATTTTCTTCTTTTTTTTAGTAAAATTTATTTTTGTTGCTGCTGCTTCATTTCTTATTAGTAATTAATTTTTTTTCTATCTTTTTTTTATTCGTTCCCACCATTAACACAAAATTAATAAATTAAAATAAACATTTTGTAGTTTATTTTTTATTATTAATGTTTCAAAAATTGATTCATTCATTCTCAATTCATTGAATATTTATTTAAATATTTAACTAGTTTCATTATAACAAAAAACAAAACATAAAATAAACAAAACAAACTGAAACAGAAAGCAACATGTTTCATTTTTAACTTATTTTATAGATCTAGATAAGGTTTTGTTGGCAGGCAGTACACTCACTGGAAAGTGTTGGTAAAATATATTAGATATTTGTTAAAATGATTTTTATATGACATTTTTCCAGAAAATAAAACTTTATTAAACTCAATTAGAATTGAAAGCCTCATTTACAAGTTCTTAAAGCTGTAAGAAAACATATACAAGGTGACGCAAAAGTAAACTTCCGATGTTTTTTGGCTGTAATTAAAAAAAAAAATGAAAAACTTTGATTCTTCTTATGGATTATTTTTATTTGGTCTTTTAATTTTTTTTACATCAAGTTGAGAATATGATGTCATGTAAATGGCCGCCGCCACAGTTGATTGTCATTTGAGCCCTTTTTATGGCATTTTCCATCACTTTGGCCAAAACTTCCGGCGATAAGTTCTCACATTCTTGCGGATATTGTCTTTAAGAGCTTCAAGAGACTTCAAAAAGCCCCACAAAAAGAAGTCTGGAGCGGTCAAATCAGGTGATCTTGCTGGCCAGTGCAAATCGCCAAAACGGGAGATTAGGCGCCCGGGAAATGCATCCTTCAGCATATCGGTTGTGGCACGTGCAGTGTGTGCCGTTGCACCGTCCTGTTGGAACCACATGTTTTACAATCCTAATTCATCAAATTGCGGTAAAAAGAACTCGTTGATCATTGCTCTGTAGCGCTCACCATTCACAGTAACCGTTTGGCCCGCGACGTCTTCGAAGAAAAAAGGTCCGATGACTCTTCCAGCGAAAACAGCACACCATACAGTGACTTTGAGCGGGTGTAATGGCTCTTCGTGAGTTACACGCGGATTTTCAGTGCCCCAGAAGCGTAAATTTTGCTTATTTACGTACCCGCTAAGATGGAAATAGGCCTCATCACTCATAATTATTTTTGATGAAAAATCATCTTCCTCTTGGTGGTGATTAAGGATGGCTTGAGCGTATGTTAGACGCGATTGGCGGTCAGCAGCTAACAGCTGATGCACCGTCTGGACTTTGTACGGAAACATGTTCAAATATTGTTACAAAATTCGCTGTAAAGACCGTCGAATGATACCCATTTGCGTGGCACGTCGTCTGGTCGATGTCGACGGCGCTTCCATGACATCCTTGGCTACAGGAGCAATATTCTCTGCAGAACGGCTACTCCGGGGTCTGCCACGCCTGGCAGCATCTCGTGTTGTGCCAGTCTCTTCGAGGCGAGCGGCTAAACGTCGCAGTGTTTCACCAGTAGGTGTTGGACGGCCAGGAAAATTGCGACGAAATTCACGTTGTGCCAAAGTCACCGACCGTTTATTGGTCAAATAAATAGTCAGCAATATTCCGCGTTCTGGAGCAGTGTAGCGTAAGATTGTTTATTAACGTGTATTTCGCATGTGTTTACTACACAAATGTCAAAACAGAACTGACATTAGGGGCCAATCGCAAAATTTATAGCATTTTCTGATAGGAGGATTACTTTTGCGCCACCTTGTACATGAAACAAATGTTTTTTGGATAAAAAATCATCTATTTTTTAACATAGTCTCCTTTGAGCTCTACATACTTTGTTCAACGTTTCTCCAACTTTTTTATCCCTTCCAAAAAAATTAGTTTTGTCGAGGTCCTCAAAATAGGTATTTTTTGTGAGATGATGTCATCGTTGGAGTCAATTCTCTTTCCGGTGATCCATTTCTTCAGGTTTGGAAACAAGAAATAGTCACTGGAAGCTAAGTCCAGAGAATAGAGCAGATGAGGGATCATTTCGTACCCTAATTCATGTAGTTTTGCCTTGTAAACTGCACATCTGTGCTCCTTGTATTATCCTATTGAAAAATAACTTTTTTCTTCGACAAATGTGGTCGTTTTGTTATTGAAATCCTCATTAAAGTGACCCAATAAGATGGTATAATAATCGCCACCGATTGTTTTACCCTTTTAAGGGTAGTCAATGTGGATTATTCCGCGTGCATCCCGAAAAACGGTCGCCATGACTTTATTGACTGACACTTCCACCTTGGCCTTCTTTGGCACCAATTCACCCCTAGAAACCCACTGTTTTTACTGCTGTTTGGTCTCTGGTGTTGTGGTGGATCCTCATTTTGTCCATGGTTACGAAAGTGCGCAAAAGCTTGTCCATATTGGGGTTAAAAATCCTCAAACTCTCCGGCGAAGTTGTCACACGATTACGTTTCTGGTTGATTATGAGCAAACGCGGCAGCTATCTTCCGTAAAGCTTTCTCATACCCAAGTGATCATTCAACATTGAAACCACTGAGCCATGTGAAATACCCATGGCTTCCACAATCTCTCGCACTTTCAATCGTGATTTTTTTTTATTTTTTTCGAGTGTAGAGACCTCCATGATTGTACGGCTACAACGGAATTCAGTAATCCACGTTTTTACAGGGCAGAGTTCCCATAGTATTTATCAAGCTTAGCCTTTATTGGAGTGGTGCTTTTTCCGCAAAAAATTATGCTTAATGAGCACACGAAATTCACTTTTTTCCATTTTCTCCTAAAGTCAAGAGTTAGCCTGCTATTAATGTCTATCAAACGCAAACTAAATGCCAAAGCTTGTTCAAATTTTGACAGGCCTCAACTGACAGCTGCCTGTTGATAGGAGCAGTGTTGCCCTTTCAGTTAAGTCACGGACTTATTGACCCAGCTCCGTATATTTCCTATTATTCAGCTATCCACTCAATTTTGCAATATCAATTTGTCTTTTTTTTCACACATTAGACTGAAAGAATATTTTAATTAAAATCTCAAATATTGAGAAACTTGAAATTCGACCACTGAGATGAAGCATTCAGTTGCCCATTTTTGATCGTATTTCAGGCATACATTTCATATGATAATCTGTAATGGTTTTAATAAATACCTTAGTCTTTTAACCAAAAATTACGTTTTGCCGAATTCCTGTAAAATGAACTTGCAAAGAGCGATAAGTTAGCAAATAATTCGGCCTAATTCCTTTTAATTGGATGAAATAAATAGTATTATTAAGTCTCCCTTTGTGAATTAATACTAATTAAGGATAACATGTCTCTAGCTTCATGTGTATTAATTCATTACAAAAAGTGCCATACGAATGAAGAAAAAGTACCAAAAAATCTCCCCCTAGAATTTTCACTCACTTAGGACCATATACGCTTAATTTCACATTTCTAGGTCCATTATTATAGAAATTTCAAAAAGTACCATTAGACTATAGAAAAAGTGCCAAAAAGCAATCACTTGTGGATTCCTACACACTCGGCCCATGTAAGAGCTTTATTTCATGTTTCTAGGTTTATTGAAAAAGAGAAAAAGTACCAAAAAATCTCCCCCTAGAATTCTCACTCACTTAGGACCATATACGCTTAATTTCATATTTCTAGGTCCATTATTATAGAAAACTCAAAAAGTACCAGAATATAAAAGTACCAAAAAGCAGCCACTTGAGGATTCCCACCCACTCGGTTCCATATAACCTTTATTTCATGTTTCTAAAGTTATTGGTGAAGAAATTACAAAAAGTACCAAACTGTTTACCCGGATTTGGCCCAATATAAACCTTGGCACTCGAGTTTCAAATAACAACCTGTTAGTTCATTTTTGTATGAATCCAGGAACAAATGTTAAAAAAAAATTATCAAAATTGGGTTAATAATTTCAAATAAAATGTATTTTCCCGATTTTATCCACTTTTTGGTACCTTTTTTATCCCCATTACGGTGGTAAAATTATATTCAAATAAATTTGTGTATCGTGGTTGTATCTCTATGCCATATTATAAAAAAAACATATTTTATGAAAAAGTACCAAACATAAACACAATTTTTTCCTCTTAAGAGTTCGAATTTCCAAAAAGTACCAAACTTGTATTTTTTATTTTTTAATAAGTAAAGAATACGATTTAAAATTTGTTTCTATGTTTATTAGTTTAAAAGATACATAGGGTGCTAAAAAAAGTACCAAAATAGAGTTTTTACCCATTATCTCCCCTAAAAGGTTCGAATTTCGAAAAAGTACGAAATACCTGTCAGCTTATTTTTTAAATGGAGTAACATGCAATTTAAAGTTTTTTTGTATCTTTATTAGTTTTGAAGATATAATGTTACCGAATTTATCAGTTTTTACCCTTTTTTTACCCCTAAACGCTCGAATTTCCAAAAATACCTACATATCGGATCGTTTTGGGGAGGGAGGAACCCACAGTTAAAATATTATGATTCTAGCTTCAGTCGTTTGGGCTGTGCGATGATGAATTAGTCAGTCAGTCAGTAACGTTACTCTTTTAAAATAATATGTCTTACATCTCTTCCGAGGATAACTAACAAATAATAAGAGTCTATAAGACATTCTTAATTCAAACTACTATAAACCACTTTTCTGTCTGATAAGATATGTAAGAGTTCCTCAAACGAACTCAAGCATGAACGAGATTAAATAGAAGGTACATATGTTTTATGAAGTCGCAGTAGATGAATAGCTCAAGTAACAAGCATATCGCAGACCTCGATACAGAAGAATGCAAAGTGTAAGTGAAGTCGATCTCAAATTTGAAATGTTCTTGAAAAAACAATCTTTGTCCTTTAACGATAACGATAATATTCTAGTGTCTTTGGAGGGCAAAAAGAGTTGTTACTTGTAGTTAAAATTGACTAAGATCGATATAGATTACGAAATCAATAGGGAACTACGGCAGCTCATATTGAGCTCGGTAAGTTCCATCGGGACTTAAGAGAAATCGATTGCTTGGATGAATTTTTTAAGGATTTTATTCCCAAATTGATCGATAATATAAGCCATTTTAAGACCAAAATGGAAACACTTCTTAGAGTTTAATAATCCAAGATAGATTATTAAGCATTCCAGCCAACTGATGCTGGAATGTCGCAGGATGCAGAATCTCAGTATTCATAAGGAGAAATGAACCTTTATCCGAATAGAAGAACATAGTTCCTGAAACACCTGAATCATTTCAGGCTCAGTTGTGATTTGAGAAGGTGAAGCACGAAAAGTTGAAGGTTTTCCAACCACTATACTAAGAAAGCGAAGATGCAAATAAGGATGATAAGAACAGCAATCGAATAACGTGAATACAGATCATTGAATTGATGCTGAGAATCCAGCACCCAGAATGTGCTTCAGACAATCTAAGGGTCCATTTTATACTAGGAGAGTGAAAGTCCTCCCTACCTTAATATGCAACATTACTGTATGCACAAGTTCTGGACATTTGAAAGGTGAAGCACGAAAAGTTGAAGGTTTTCCTGAGAAAGCGATGATACAAATAAAGTTGATCAGACCAGCAATCGAATAACGTGAATACAGATCATTGAGTTGATGCTGAGAATGCAGCATTCAAAATGTGCTTCATACAATCTAAGGGTCCCTTTTATACTGTGGAAGTAATCTAAGGAACCCTGGTTGGCAGACTTGGAGAGTGAAAGGCCTCCCTACCTTAATATGCAACATACTGTATGCACATGTTCTGGACATTACACTGACAAAGGGCAACAAATATAGATTCCTTCTCTGACTATAATTAGAACAATGATGCAATCTGGTGACACATGTCAACCAGTTAAAATCCTGCTGGACTGCCCCCTTGGATTTAGAGGATTGAGAAACTCATTTGTTTTCTCAGCACTCAAGAACATTATCCAATTTCAAAGGAAGAATGAAGTCTATGGGTTTATTGCAAAACTGACTCAGATTCAGTTTGGTCATGTAATAAGGAATCAATTACACGGAAAGTATTAAAGAACGATACGTCTCCACCCTGAAATAGCGCGGGCATGAAAATAATCCTTAATAGTCTACATATTCTGGTTATCCAATTGGAAAGCTTTTAATACCCAGAGAAAACAGATTCGAGATAGCAACCGAATTTGTTGCCAATCGAATGATTCTACCTTAGACACCGAATTTTACAGTTGTGGCTACAATATTTTAGAAAGGGAAATAAAAGTTTGGTTGCTTCAACCGAAATTCTTCTTTAGCAACAGATTTTCTGTTGCTAGAACCGAAAAATTCGATGTGTGCAACCGAAAAGTTCGATGTGTGCAACCGAATCATTCGATTGGCAACAAATTCGGTTGCTACTACGTATCTGTTTTCTCTGTGTATATGCCTGCTCCTAAGATATTTAATAAGAAATTCGTAAACAAATGTCTGTCCTGCTTTCGTTATATATAGCGAATGCATTCTCAAGCCTTTCATATGAGTCTTTTCTGGCCACATTTGACAGATTCCTTCAAAAATCAATGATATTGTTACGTTTTTACCTTTTAAAAACGGGGTTTATTTCCTTTAAATAAACCGGATACTTTTGATTGCAAATAAAAGCAGTTTCAGTAGTTTAAAATTGTAACAACTCTTTATTTATTTGAATCAGCGAAAGGCATTAAGCTCTCAAATGAGCTCTCTTGTTTTTGTTTTCACATGTACGCAAGCACATACATTGTATAAAAACAATCAAAACCAGTCAGTCTCGCATGAGCATTGATAGAAGCAGGTTGTTTTACGCTTTTTATGCTTGTTTATTTCAGTTATTGTTTTTGTTTTTTTCTCAACTTTTTACTCAACTCATACAACTACAATATTTAAAAACTGTAGTGGTGTGAGTTTGCCTTTCGCTGATTTGAATATACACCAACAACAGTTCAAATATTCACTCAATGTCTTTATACACGTTTATCAATTCGCAGAAATGCACACACACTTTATAATGTACACGCCAGTTGATGTTAAATCTAACAGCGCCAATGATAAACTCAGCTCACAACTGCAGCCTCTGCCACTATTTATACACACGCCATCTCTCGGGAATCTTTTACAATGCTCTTAACGGACAAAACTCGTATGTTCGAATTCCAGAGCCTTCGATGTAATTGCCAGCAGCCCAAACATTTAGTGTTGCCATACTTACAAACAATGTCAATGATCGCATGCTACTGATGGACGTGCCTTCAAACATGATGAATGCTGCAGGCAGTCGTTACAGACCGTTGAATTCAAATCGTCATTGCACATTCGTAACAATACGATGTTCCATAACTGTACTTATATAGTGGACGCAAACAAAGCATTACTTGAGAAATACGCTGTCATTCGTAGAAAATCCTCTATTGAAATATATAAAAGCTAGTACACCTCATATGGAAGGCCATTTGGAGGCTGGAATTAAAATGCTCAAGCTTTTCTTTAGGAAGGCTGTAGCATTCAAAAAAACTTAATTTTAAATTCGTTATCTCCGATGATCGAAGGCAGTGAGGATTTTAACGATCCACCTGAAAAGGCATCCAATCACGATTTGTGCAATGATGGAAAGCAGATTACTTACGGAAGCTGCATAAACTTGTGTGAAAGACGAAGTTCTTTCCCTTAAGTATTATTTGAGATTAAGCATTGACACTGTTTATTATTTGGATCAGATAAAAGTGAGAGAAAGTAGCCGATATCCGATTTTAATGTAGTTTGGTTACTCGATCTGTCATAAAACTCTGTATTGGATAAGAAGCTAATTTTACTCTTATACTGTGAAATAGCGGTCATATAATCACAGAACATTTATCATATTTTGAAATAAATAGATCATTATATTTAGAATAAACGTACTCGTCGTATGATTTGTATAGATACACAAGCAATTACAAGATTTGTCACAGTCTCAATGTATTAAGAATTTTAAGGAAACAAACCAAATCAACAATAAATTGTTCATTTTGGTGTATCATAAACAAAATTCGATTACTCTTACTGTTCCTCTGCTTGCAAATCAAACAAATTTTAGTCGAGAAGTGAATCTGGAAGACCACAAGCTAAAAACTACCAAAAAAATCCTTCTTTTATTTGTTCAAATCATAATTGTGTACCTGTTTTTGAAGGAAATATACAATCTTTAGCTGTGCCAAATGCATTTTGTTTTTTTGGCTCTTTTGGATCTCTGCATATGAGTGTAATCTTTTAATGATTTAAGCCAATTCAACACAGCACCGTTACCACCACCAGCAACAGAAATAATAAAACACCAATCATTATCAAAAAAAAAAAAATTAACAGAATCTCTAAAGATGATGATGGCATGGATAGATGGATGAATAAATGTTTAAACAGAGAAAAGCCAACAAAAAGAAAAAGGTGAGGAGAAGGCGTTACCACTTTTGTCGCAGATATGCATCTTAGATCTCACCTTAAAGAACTCAGGAAAAAATATAAATTATATAAATGATGTTTTATCTGTAAATGTTGCATATATCGGACGGCTGCTGCTGCTGTTGTGTTAGAGAATTTATGAATTGTGTTAATATTTGTTCTGTTTTTTTTTAGGCTTTATTTGTGGTTCCTTTTTCTCTTTCTCTGTATTTTGGGTATAATTGTGTGAGTTTTTATGTATTTGAATTGCTGCTGCGGCAAAATGGTGCTAATGTTGCAATAATTTTAAAAAGGAACAAAAAAAAAAAAAAAGGAAGAGAAATAAAATCCCTAATTACAGCATTAAGGTGTCAAAATGATGACTTGTGGAGATATATATATCTTTTTTGGGATTTTTTTTGTTAGTTTTCATATTGCTGTTATAATACAATACAAATGTCATAAATTGATATTAAAATGAAAGACATTTTAAAGATGTAAGAAGCTTGATAAATTTATTAAGAAAATATAAGGAAACATGTTATAAACCATTCGGAAATTTTACAGATTTATTGATTTTAGTGGCAAAATTCATTAAAATATCCCAGCAGTTAAGCAAGTCACAAATATCTAACCACTTTGCTGACTCCAATTTATATAGTTGGGGTAATTTGACACGTATGTGCTCTTTGTAGTGCAGAAGAAGTCAATTGCTTACTTTATACATTCCAGGTAATCTAGCGTGAAGTCAATTGTCACTTAAGTGTCTATAAGTAATGTAGAGTGTAGTCACTTTAAACTTTTATTTTGTACTGAACTTTTTTGTGAGTAAAAGTGATTTTATACAAATTTTATTGATATAATAAGATGCTGGGGCAAGAGCATTTTTTTTGCATTATCTTTTCGAAAAGTCAATATTGGAATTTAGGTTGTTGTCAGTAATATTTACTGCTTAGAAACTGAGAGTTTTTTTTTATAAATAAGAGTGTCCTACGAAATGGCGAAAAGGAATTTTTTTTTCGGATACTGAGTTAGAAAAAATACTCAGTACAAGTACAGAAAGAGATGAAGAATGTGAGGATTAAAGTTTTAATGAGGAACTTGCAGACAACATAGGAAAAAGTCCAGCACTATTGCGTGACATGGCTAGAGAGAATGAAAGTCATATGTGTACGACGTGGAGTAAACCACATAGTGCAGTGTCACACATATGTGTCCGACGTAGCAGTCGTTAAGTATACTTACATCCCATGTAACCTACCATTAAGTCTACTGTCTCTTAAATGTCTCTATTTAACCTAGAGATTAGTCACTTTATTTTACCCACCAGAAGAAATCTATTGGAGAGTTGTACGAGGAAGGATTGTTTACAAGCAATCGGTTATTGGATTGTCTATGAGATGTATTTTTAACCTACATGTTGAAATAACAAGTTATGTAGCTGATCAAGTAACAGTTAGATAGCTAGTAAGGAAACTGACTCTATGTAACCGGTATGTGAAACTAATGCGTTGACTACTTTTTATCAGCTATCACACATCCAAGTGTTAAAATAACTAGTACGTAGCTACTTATATAGCTACTAGTTCGGGACTGCCTCTGGACTACTATTGTGTAAATCACTTAAAAATGAAATTTACAATAGATGGCGTATCTTTTGAACGCGGCTTTTGTTTTTAATAACTTATATGTCATTTTGAAGGGTACATATCTGACATTTATTCTCACTTTGTTATTGAACATTATAGTGTAAACTACAAAGTTTATGTTTGCTTTGAAAATGAAGAATTTTGTGCCAACAAAGCGTCATATGCGAGAAGTTTTGCTTAACTTTTTTAATTTGAAAAAAAGTAACGCTGAAGTACACCGAATGCTCATTGAAGCTTATGGTGAATGTGTTGCAGGGTTTTAACGTGAGAGAAATGGTTTGTTCGGTTCAGAAGACATGGAAGACAAAGATCGCCCAGGCCGGCCAAAAATGTTTGAAGACCAATAGTTGAAGGCACTACTCCATGAATATTGTTGTGAAACTCAACAAGAGCTTGCAAAATCATTGGGAGCTACTCAAGCAGCAATTTGAAAACATTTGCGAGCAGCAGGATGCATTCAAATTAAGAGAAATTGGGTACCATACGAATTGAAGCCGAGAGACCTTGAAAGACGATTTTGCATGTCTGAAATGATGTTTGAACGCTGTAAAAGAAAATCATTTTTGCACCGAATCATTACTTGCGATGAAAAATGAATCCACTACGATAACCCGAAGTGTAGAGATCATACGTGAAGCCCGGCTAACTACCCGAATCGACAGCAAAGCCAAATATTCATGGCGCTTAGGTACTGCTCTGAATTTGGTGGGAGCAAAATTGTCCAATTTATTATGAGCTGCTGAAATCAGACCAGTCCATCATAGGAAACCCGTACCGGACGAAACTGATTCGTTAGTAAACTCCCAGAATATGCGGCCAGACATGAAACCGTAATATTCCATCATGACAACACTCTGCCACATGATAATGATAGATATTTTAAAGTCCATTGCAATGATCTATATAGAACTATAGTAATTTGGACCCACAATGAGTCAAAATCGGGAAAAATATTTTTAACCGGAATTTTTTTACCAAAAAAATTGTTTGTCATAAATTTTTTCACTACACCATTTTCAACACTAATTCGGAAAAGAACAATTGATAATGAGCATTTTAATTTATAATTCAGAAAATATCAATTGGAATTGAGATTTTTCATTTCATATTCAGAAAATCCCAATTGATAATGAGAATTTTCATTTATAATTCGGAAAAGAACAATTGAAATTGAGAGTTTTAACTTAAAATTCAGAGAAGCTTAATTGCAAATAAGAGGTTCTTTCAATGCGACTGTTGCAAATGAGTATGTAAATGATGTTTTTCAAAAATGAGAGGATTTGGGCAACAACGTTTTAGTAGTAGTTTGTGACAATGCTCCATGTCATAGCAAAATTGAGAGATTATTCAAAAACTCAAAAGCAACTTTGCTAAGGTTGAGCCCATATTCCCCAGTATTCAACCCCAAAAATAAAAGCGCATGTGAAGTAAAAAATTAATATACCTTTTCCACCCAACGTGGGAGAACAATGACTATGTAATTTACCTAGAAAGTTTGATAGATGAAGTCATTGCTCAAATAACAGTTGGCGACTACAGCAGAGCTATTCAGCACTCGACAACAGTTCATGCAGCAGCAATAGAAATGCAAAATATGCCCGTTGGTCATGAATTTTAAATATGTTTAGGTAAATAAAATTAATTTTTTTTTTTCAAAATTGTTTTTTTAAATAAAATAAATTTTTTTTTCAAAATTTTAAAATAATAATTTTTTCAAAATTGTTTTCAAAAAAAATTATTTTTTCGAAATATTTAAAAATTTTTTTTTTTTTTAATTTAAAACCTTTAGTTTTATTATTATTATTAATTTTATAAACATTTTTATGTTCTTTTCATTTTCAATTGCTAATTTCCTAATTTCAAATAAAAAATTCTAATTTTCAACTGAGCTTTTCCGAATTTTAAATAAAAATTCTTATTTTCAATTGGGATTTTCTGAATATCAAATGAAAAATCTCAATTCCAATTAATATTTTCTGAATTGAATTGAAATATTTTTAGGTAAATAAAATTAATTTTTTTTTTTTTTCAAAATTGTTTTTTAAAATAAAATTTTTTTTTTTTCAAAATTTTAAAATAATAATTTTTTTCAAAATTGTTTTCAAAAAAATTTTTTTTTTAAATTTACTACAATTGAAAATAAGAACTTTTCAATTGAAAAAGGTGTAGTAAATTAAAAAAAAAAAATTTTTTTAAATACAGTGCACTCGCGGTAACGTGAACTAATTAAAACCAAGGGAGTTCATGTTAGTGAAATTGTTCACGTTAGTTATTGTCTAATTTCATGGAAAAAATATAAAATTTTACAATATAAACTTGTGTTTTACACGCTTGAACGTGAAATTCTTTTATTATTATTTTCATTATTAAAATATAAAAGAAAAATGATTGATTAAAATGCATTACAAACAAAAAATTACATAGCAAATAAAATTACTCATACGCTGCCATACAAAAAATATTAATTTAAAGGATACAAACACATTTTTAATACAAAAGGATTCCTTAAACTTTAAAAATCGAATTTAATGTATGTATTTCAGTGTTGTCTACATGTTTAGAAAACAAATGCAGTGAAAAAAATTGTTCATGTTATAGAGCTTTCTGAGTTTGTTCACGTTACAGAGTAGTCAATGTAAACAAAAGCTTGTTCACGTTAGGCGGTGTTCACGTTAGACGGTGTTCACGTTACCGCGAGTGCACTGTATTTCGAAAAAATAATTTTTTTGAAAACAATTTTGAAAAAAAATTATTATTTAAAATTTTGAAAAAAAAAATTTTATTTTAAAAAACAATTTTGAAAAAAAAAATTAATTTTATTTACCTAAAAATATTTAAAATTTTTATTTTAATGTATAATTTGGTGAAGGCACAGCCGAAATAGCTCTCTGACTTGTTTTAAATTTTAATTGTTTCATGTTTCAAAATAAAAGCTAAAAATTTAAAAAGAATTCCGTGTTTTGAAGTCGTATACATATTTAAGAATATAAAAAGAGTAAATTGTTTTACCTCGATATGAAAACTTATATGTTATTTTTAATACTTACATATTTCTGGACTTTTAAATTTCAAACTACTCATGCCATGTATTACTTTTAATCGTTTACTTCTATTTAACTAAATTATTTACAAAATATAAATAGAAAAAGTTACATCGTTAGCAACGTATGCCTTTAACATTTCCGTAGTGTAGTATTGTATAAGTATTTATCTATAAATATTAAGAGATTCTAGCCTACTTTACAAATACAAGTAGTAAATAAGTATGTAGTAAGTAGTTTACAAAAATAAAATAAAATAAATCAAATAAAAAACAATTAATTAATTAATAATAATAAAAAAATAAAATATTACAAATATTATCACGTTAATACATTTAAATATACAATATATATATAAAACAAAACTAAAATTAATTAAAGAAAAGAATAAAATACAATACAATACAATCAAAGGTAAAATGAATACTATAGCGTTAACTTAATCACTAAAACAGATTTGTTTGTTGATTGTTATAATAAATAATTAAAATTTATCACGTGTAATGGAAAGCTTCTTTATATTTATTTTTTTTTTTTTCATTACAAAACTATGTACTAAGTATTTATTTATTTATTAAGTATACTCGTGTGACTTTATTAGAACCTAGACCAACTACAGACATGTATTGACTTCCCGCTTTTCGAGACACTTCTCACAAGTCACCTCACAGCACCACTTAAACACACACTTACAATTAACCCATTCCGAGACCACATGATGTTTGTGACCCCGACTGCAGCACAACAAATCACAGCCATCCACACCCATGGAGGTGGCATTGCACTCACGATGTTGTGTGCCCAGTGAACCGGTTCGTATGTTGGGTGCACAAAAGTCTGACGAATCGTCCGAGTATACTAGATCGTATTTCGAGGGCTGTTTAACATTTTCACTTTCGGGCATAAAACTATTGCCATCATTGCGCAGCACCACTTTGTAGGCACCATCGAATTTCTCTCGTAGGCGTGTGGAAACCTCGCGAAATGAGGGCATTTTTAGCCAGCAAGTTTTGACGGTACACGAACCGGACAGACCATGACATTTGCACTCCAAACGTATGGAGTCTCGAATGGCCTGGAAATAAAAGAAGAGGAAATTAGTTGTAACGGGTTTAGAGAAAAACATACATATTTTTGGTAAAAAATGTCTAAAAGATTTTTTTAAAGAAAATTGTATTTTTAGTAAAAAGCATGTGTAAATAACCTTCAACAAATATTTTTAGGTAAACAAAATTTTCAAAATTTAATTTTTTTTTTTTTAAGTTTTATCGAAAAAAAATTTTTTTTTCAAAACTTTTTTTTCTAAATTAAATTTTTTTTTAATTATTTGTGAAAAAATTTCATAAAATTTTTTTTTTTTTTTGTTGAAAAAAATATTTTTCCCGGTTTTGACCTTTGCAAAGGTTTTTCAAATATCTATAATTGGATTTCCATATTGTCTATACTAATGACTTAGTAATCCAGATTTAGATCAAAAATAGGTCTAAAATCGAGGTTGTCCTGGTTTTTTCCTTATATTTCAGCCATTTGTGGGCCGATTGTCATGATTTTTAATAGCAACCGAGCCGGAAGACTTCCCGATATATTAATGTATGAATCATGTATATAAGTTATTTGGGGGCTACGGAAAGTTGATTTCAACATACAGACGGACATGGCTATATCGACTTCGATATCTATAACGATCCGAAATATATATATTTTGTGGGATTGCAAATGAAAAATGTAGAAATTACAAAAGGAATATACCCTTGGGTATAAAAAAAACTGGAAAAACGGTTTTGTAGTGAAAAAAACGGTTTCGAGAGAAAAACAATTTTCTAAAATAAAAGTTTTCTTGGGAAAAAACTGTGTTAGCGAAACCGATATTTTTGATGATTTTGGGCATTCATGAATTCAATAAAGTATTTCTAATAGACCTGTGTCTCTAGAATTTTAATTTTATGATAAATATATCTGGGCCACTTATGAGTCGATTTTCTATTGGATGTATGACTTAAAATGCGGAATATTTTAAAATGTTTAGCTCTTATTTAGAAACATTTGAACAATATAAATTTATTTAAAGTATTGGCCATTGTTAGCTATGACATTTTCCCTTCTTTCTGGCAACATATGGATTCCGAGCCAAAAGAACTGCACATCTTTTGAGGCCAGGAACAAATCAAACTAATATCGGACACTCTGTTCTGAAGTGAATCGTATCCCAGAGAGAGCGTTCTGCGCAAAAGTAAATTCTCTCACCAATACACTAACACTGACCAACACATTCAAATCGTTATTTTGTTCAGCGCACCTACAAACAAACAAATACAAAAACTAAACATTTAAAGAAAAAGTCATACACCCATTGCTCATGCGTATTCGTAGTTGCCCCGTTGAGTGTACAACGACTACTAAAAAGTAAGAGCATAAGAATACGTGTGATTTGATTTTAGACAATTGTGCTATGGGCTGCGCACCATTGATCTAAACAAATAGTAATCGGACGGGGCACGCTCTGGACTATAAAGCGGGTGAGACAAAACTTCCCAACAAGTTCTTTCTATGTGGCCTAGCGTTGTCATGATGGAATATTACGATTTCATGTCTGGCTGCATATTCTGTGCGTTTTTCGGCTAATGCCCGCTTCAAACGAATGTTTAGCGTTCGGTACAGGTTCTCTGTGATGGTCTGGTCAGATTTCAGAAGCTCATAATAGATAGGACCCTTTGGGTCCCACCAAATACAAAACATTGCCTTAGCGCCATGGATATTTGGTTTTAGTGTCGATTCGGGTGGTTGGCCGGGTTTCACATTTGATCTATTATGCTTCGGGTTATCGTAATGGATACATTTTTCATCGCAAGTAATGATTCGGTGCAAAAATTATTTTCTTTTATTGTGTTCAAGCAGGATTTCAAACATACAAAATCGTCTTTCACGGTCTCTCAGCTTCAATTCGTATGGCACCAAATTTCCCTGCTTTTGGATGAATCCTGCTGCTTGCAAACATTTTGAAATTGCTGCTTGAGTAGCTCACAATGATTTTACAAGCTCTTGTTGAGTTTTACAACAATCTTCATGGAGTAATACCTTAAATTCTTGGTCTTCACACTATTTTGACTGGCCAAAATCAATTGAAACCGATGGAACACATTCACCATAAGCTTTGGTGAGCAATCAGTGTTCTTCAGCGGTACTTTTTTTATACCCTTCACCATGAAAGGCAAGGGTATGTATATGTTTGTCATTCCGTTTGTAATTTCTACATTTTCATTTGCGACCCCACAAAGTACATCGTTATATATATAGCGATGTCGATATAGCTATATCCGTCTGTCCGTCTGTATGTTGAAATCAGCTTTCCGTAGCCCCCAAATAACTTATAAACATAATTGATACATCAATATATAGGGAATTCTTCCGGCTCGGTCGCTATTTAAAATCGAGAAAATCGGCCCACAAATGGCTAATATATAAGGAAAAGCTGGGAAAACTTAGATTTTTGGCCTATTTTTGATATATATCTGGATTACTAAGTCATTAATATAGACAATATGGATATCTAATGGTAGATATTTCAAAGTCCATTGCAACGATGTATATAAGTTGGACCTATAATGGGTCAAAACCGGGAAAATGATTTTTTAACCCGAATATATTTTTTTACCATAAAACATTTTTTTTATAATTTTCTTTTCACTAATAAATTAAAAAAAAAAAATTTAAAAAATTAAAAAAAAAATTTTAAAAAAATTTAAAAAAAAAATTGGAAAAAAATTTAAAAAAAAAAAATTGAAAACAATTTTGAAAAAAAAAATTTTTTAAATTTTGAAAAACAAATTAGAAAAAAAAATTTTTAAATTTTGAAAAAAAATTTTAATTTTGTTTACCTAAAAATATTTAAAATTTTTATTTTAAAGTATAATTTGTTGAAGGGTATATAAGATTCGGCACAGCCGAATATAGCTCGCTTACTTGTTAAATTTATCTAAAGTTTTCAAAACAAATTTTCTATGGAAAATTTGTCTTTCAAACCTTTAATAAATTTAGAAATTGTTTATGAAATGGATATAGATATATTAATCAACATTGCTTAAGTGTTTTTGAGCCACCTTAAATATCAGACTGAACTGAGTTTGTAATATTTGAATTTTGTGAAAAACTCAAATTCAACGAGATTATTCTGGTTTTCAATATAAAAAGCAGAGAATCATCATCGATATATTGATATATGTATAATATATATCCGTTTTTATTCACAGTCTAGAGAAAGTTCCGAGCATTATCATAACTATAAGAATCCAGAATATACAATATAGTATATATAGGAATATTGTAGAATTTATAAACGAAAGGACACACTTCAATATAGTTAGACTTGCCACTCATGGTGAAGAGTATATAAATGTACAATAGTGCTGTCCTCTGGTTGTGATTTCAGGCAATTCTCAATCAATGTTAGGTGATTAGTAATTATTTTTAGTCTTAAACCATTTTCCCTAAAACTTACCATTCTCCCCGCCATATTATTGTGCAACTTCACCAACGTCCTCAAATCACTTCGTCGACGATATTTTGAATCCAAAAATATTCTCGAATGACGAAAACCAAAATTCACATTATCACTACAGCCGCCCCACTCCCATTCGCCCTCCGGAAATTTGATATTTTTCAAAAGTTTTCTTCTTCTATTGCCATTGCCACGCCGGCTATTATTCGCATTATTACGCGGTCTCGATGAATTTCTCTCATAGGCCGCCTGTTGTTTTTCCAAAGCCGCCACAGCTGTTACAGCATTCACCATTTGTGGCTGACCGCCATTGCGTCTTGAGTGGCTTTTGTCACAAGAACATTCTACCAAATTGCCCAAAGTACAGGCCTTGGTCACGGCATAAGTGACACCAGCCGAGGTGATGGCATTAACAAAGCCAGTTTCTCGAGTGTCTGAAATTAAATAAAAATAAATAGAAAATTATCTTGTAATTACAACATTTATAGAATTTATAACAAATAAAACTATAATTGTTTATTGTATTCATTGTAAAGTTTGTGTGTCAGTTTTATAAACTGGCTACTTTAAAATGCATGTTATGCTAAATAAACACACTTCTAAAGTGACAACTATTTGACATTTGTCACGTTCTCATTTGCATATTTACTCACCAACTCCTCTATACGGGGTAAATATAAAACAATACTATGAGTACATGACTATATTATATATACAATAGTACTTATATGTAGGTATAGTAAGTGACAAGTATAAACCAATATTTAGTATTTATCTCAGGCGTAGTACAACATCCGTAAGTTCATAAATAGAATTAAATGAAATAAAAGCGAAGTAAACGTTAATAAGTAAATTGCATGGATGTAAATGGATGTAAATATTTAGTAATAAATGCGAATAATAATCGTGAGAAATTTTGTAAATACTGCATAACTCCAGAACTACAGCAACAAATAAACAAACTGACAGACAGAGTCATCGATCTCTGGTCATGCCTGACAGCATGAGTGTTCTACTAAGTATGTGTGTGAGTATGTGTGTGTGTGTGGTGAGTAGCTGTCATTCAATTCTAGATGACACATTGACTTAAATACTGCCACTTTTGACAATTGTCTATTTTATTATATTTATTGCTGTATGTATGTTTCTTTATCTTAATTTACTTAAAGTCAATTCATACATACATGTATGTATGTATTACACGTAGTATGATCGACTGTATCTATGTATGTATGTCTGTCTGTCATGTAAATAATGTTAAACGACTCAATGAGTAATTAGCATTATTTAGCAAGTTTGTATTTATTTGCATTTGCAAGAGTTTTATTATTTCTTTATTTACGTATTTATATATTTACACACTTTTGACGTGTTTTACATACAGTGTTTTTTTGTTTTCCATTTTGACACTTCTTATGTCAGTTGTCAAATTTAACAGAAATAAATAAATTTATGTTTTTTTCACACACATTTTAGTATGAGCTGTCTGTCTGTCATCGTCACCAGCAAGCCGTCAGTCGGTAGTGAAGTGAAACATGACTTCTTTTGTTTTAAGGTTTTTTTTTTGTTTTATTATTTTATTTGTTTTGTTTTATTTATTTGTGTTAATTTCAGAAAGTTTTAAATAATATTTGTTGTTAATTAATAATTATTATGGGGATTTTTTTTCTGTTGTCCATATCAAAGATGACTACATATGACTCCACCCACCATTTGGAATTTTGACAGTCACCGGAACTTTCTTTAATAGCTATTTGCTTTAAATTTTACTGATTAGAGTTTAAAATGAAGTAATTGCTTCACCATGAGTGGCAAGGGTATATACAAGTTTGTCATTCCGTTTGTAATTTCCACAATATAATTTTCCGACCCTATAAAGTATATATATTCTGGATCCTTATAGATAGCGGAGTCGATTAAGCCATGTCCGTCCGTCTGGCTGTCTGTTGAAATCAACTTTCCGAAGCCCCCAAACAACTTACATACACGATTCATACATCAATAGCTCCGGAATTCTTCCGGCTCGGTTGCTATTTAAAATCGAGAAAATCGGTCCATAGTGGACCAGGACAACCTCGATTTTCGACCTATATCTGGATTACTAAGTCATTAATATAGACAATATGGATATCTAATGTTATATATTTCAAAGACCTTTGCAACAACGTATATAATATCATAGTAAGTTAGACCTACAATGGGTCAAAATCGGAAAACATATTTTTTAACCTGAATTTTTTTTTCACCAAAAGTTTTTTTTCGCTAAATATTAAAAAAAAATTAAAAAATCCAAAAAAAATTTTACAATTTAAAAAAAAATTTTAATTAAAAAAAAAAAATTTAATTAAAAAATTTTAAAACAATTTAAAAAAAATTTTCCAAAAATTATAAAAAAATAAATTTGAAAAAAAATTTTGTTTACCTAAAAATATTTAAAATTTTTATTTTGAAGTATAATTTGGTGAAGGGTATATAAGATTCGGCTCAGCCGAATATAGCTCTCCTACTTAATTATAGAAATATTATCATCACATGGAATAACCTTATTAAAAGTCAATTTCCAATAAGAATTAGTTTTTCTCTTTCCTTTCCTAGAATCATAGTAGTTTGAACCTTTTATATAGACAGAATTTCCTTTTCGCTGATATATAAAATGTGTGTCGATCGATGTAGCTTTTCCTCAGTTTAATGGCCATTAATATGAAATTGTTACATTTATGAATTTATTTTTAGAGACTAGATTTTACCAGTCAGAAGTATTTTATTGTAAGTTCCATCAGAATTGATCCTGTGAAATTCCAATTATAGCCAGTAGGTAAAAATGGCATGAATATAAGTAACAACTGACTCATTGAAATTAGTAAGATAATTGTGGTATGTTAACTACCTTGGACCAGCTACTACACAGTCACATTGTAATCTATATAGGGACACTTGACAATTTCCTAGGACAAGCTAAATTGCAGTTACAATCAACAGTTCGTGTTCATCAAAATTAATAGAAAAAATAACAACAATAAAATCCACAACAACTGGCTTAGCCGCATATTATCAATATCTTGTTATTTTTTATCGTGAGTTCTCATACAAACGGTCTGTTATTAAGTCATATTGTCATAATGTCCTAATATATTATGATAGTTTAAACAAATTGTTGTTGTGCTTCAAACAAAAAAAGTGTTATTTTATGACAGAACAATAAACATATGGTGGTCAATTCACAAGGTCTCCTAAACAACAATGTTTTTTTTTGCTTGGAAAATGTCGAGTTTTGTAACAATGAATCGTCATATGCGGGTTATTTTGCTTTACTTCTTTAATTTGTAAAAAAGTGCCGCTGAAGCACATCGAAGCTTATGGTGAATGAGTTCCATCGGTTTCAAAGTGCGAGAGATGGTTTGATCGTTTCAGAAGTTGTGATTTAGACACGGAAGACAAATATCGTCCAAGCCAGCCAAAAATGTTTGAAGACCAATAATTAGAGGCATTACTCCATGAAGATTGTTGTCAAACCCAACAAGAGCTTGCAAAATCAGTAAAAGCTAAATTTAAAAACTTGCGAGCAGTAGGATTCACCCAAATTTAGGGAAATTTGCTTTTTGTACGAATGACAGTATAAAAATGTCTTGTGGCAAAATAAGATTGGCCACTGCAGCCTATTTAATTAAAAAGAAAAAATTGTTTTGGGTGAGAAATTGGATGCTACGGTGCGTAGATTTTAGTTTCCAAAAATACATTACTTGAAGAATTGAGCACCAAAGATTCTATGCTGCTGAAAAATTCCCGGAGAATGTCTAATGATGATTTTGAATACTTTTTATATTTAATTCAAGCAAGTATTCAAAAGCTGGATATTAAAGTTAAATTGGCTATAACTCCCACAGACCAAACGAATTTGTTTTTGTCCATTTTTATAAATTTGGAAACGAACTCTCAAAAAAAAAAAAATAATAAAAAACATGAAAACTGAAAATAGAAGAGAATACCACAAACCGTTCACCCGATTTATACCCGACATCTTCTGCAACTCTTCAAAACACTTGCTGTTCACTGCAAGTCGTTTAAGTTACTTCTAGCAAGCAACAAACACGTGTTTCCACATAATTGCTGCAAGTAATTTCTGCAAACCGTAACTACTGGAAGATGACTTCTAATACGTGTTTACACGGCAAAAACTTATGGAAGTCACTTCTGGAAGCAACTTCTGCAAGATAACTTTGTAGTGGACACACGACTTAAGTGATCGTATGTGAAGCCCGACCAACCAGCTCAATCGACACCAATGCCAAATATCCATGACGCTAAAGTAATTCTCTGCAGCTCCTATCTATTATGAGCTGCTGAAATCTGACCAGACCATCACAGGGAACCTGTATCGAAAGCAACTGATTCGTTTGAAGCGAGTATTTGCCGAAAAACGCCCAGAATATGCGGCCAGACATGAAGCTGTAATATTCCATCATGACAATGCTCTGCCATATTACACGCAATATCTGTTAAAAACTATTTAGAATTGAGTGGTTTATGATGTTTTGCGTCACCCGCTTTATAGTGCAGACCTTGCCCCGAACGACTACTATTTGTTTCGATCAAAGCAGAATGCTTTGATTGGGATATGTTTCACTTTGGAACAGAGTAAATTAGCTTGATTCGTTCTTGGCCTCAAGAGATGAACATTTATTTTGGATGGGAATCCATATGTTGCCAGAAATATGTGAAACATGTAGGAGAGCTATATTCGGCTGTGCCGAATCGTATAAACCCTTCACCAAATTATACTTTAAAATAAAAATTTTAAATAATTTTAGGTAAACAAAATTAAAATTGTTTTTCAACATTTTTTTATTTTTTTTTTTCAAAATTGTTTTAAATTTTTTTCAAAATTTTTTAAAAAATTTTTTTTAATATTTTTTTTTTAAGTTTTTTAAATTTATTTTAAAATTTTTTTTTTTAAATTTATTAAGAAAAAAAAATTATAAAAAATTTTTTGTTGTAAAAAAAAAATATTCGGGTTAAAAAATAATTTTCCCGATTTTGTCCCATTGTAGGTCCAAATTACTATAGCCTCATATAAATCGTTGCAATGAACTTTGAAATATCTATCATTAGAAATCCATATTGTCTATATTAATGATTTAGTAATCCAGATCAAAAATAAGCCAAAAATCGAGGTTGTTCTGGTATTTTCCTTATATCTCAGCCACTTGTGGGCCGATTTTCTCGATTTGAAATAGCGACGGAGCCGGAAAAATTGCTGATATATTGATATATCAATTATGTTTGTAAGTTTCATGGGGGCTACGGAAAGTTGATTTCAACATACATACGGACATGGCTATATCGACTATGCTATAAGTATATAACGATCCAGAATATATATACTTTGTGGGGTCGCAAATGAAAAATGTCAAAATTACAAACTGAATGACAAACTTATATATACCCTTGCCGCTCATGGTGAAGGGTATAAAAATCATAGCTAACAATGGCCAATGCTTTGAATAAATTTATATTGTTCAAATGTTTCAAAATAAAAACCAAAAATTTGAAAAAATCAAGGGTTGTAAAGAGTTTCAATATAGAAATGCTTGATTTCTTGAATAGGGCTGATTAAAGTATTATCTGAAATTTTGATAAAAGTAGTTTAAAGAAGAGGTGTTGATTAAGCCTTAGTAGTTAAACTAAATAATACTGAAATCGTTGTTATTAAACCATTTAATTTTAAGAATTATTATGTATTTTAATTAAGAAATATACGTTTTCTTGAATAGGGCTCATTAAATAGATTAATATGCTTAAATAAGTCTTGATTAAACCTTAGTTATGTTCTTGGTAACTGATTTAAAGAATCATTTCGAGTTTTATGGTGAGAAAAATAGTTTGCTCTTTTTCTTGAATAGGGCTGATTAAATTTTCATACACAATTATTTAGTATAATTTCTTGCGTAAGACTGCGATTTTGCTATTGATTAGTAACTTATAGTAGCTCTTCAGATCGATATTTTAATTTTAATTCACATTTTAATGTCTACTGTCTTTAGTTCACCTACATAATTTTGATTTATCTTCTTAACGCTTTTGCATTTTAAGTAAAATTAGCATTAAACTGTATTAATTGTGTCTGTACAAAAAAATTACACTTTAACCACAATTTAACTAGTAACAATAACACTTAATCCCCTAAGACGACTTGGTGAAAGATGTTTCATAATTCCTAAGACCCTAAATTAATCACTTTAATACCCAGTGACATTGATTCACTTAAAAGCGAACAGTTTAGGCAACTTTAGCGAAAACCTAAAGACAATTTCACTAAATAAACCACAATTTACACAAAGTGCCAAAGAAAATAAGCCAGAACACAAGAGGGAAAGCTTAAAACAACAAGTAAGTAATTTGGAACAAAAAGAAGAAAAAAACTCAACTTCTAAGAAAGAATAATGTTTGTAGTCTGTTACCAGCCATAAAACACAATAATTCAGCTGAAGACAAAAACTAAAGCAGACAGGCAATTGTAACTTAAGGGGAAAGGATATTGAATTTAGCTGATATACACGTAATAAACTTGACTAAAACCCTGTGTACTTTGTTAAGTATTTTGGTCATTTGTTTCGCTCTGTTGCCTCTTTCGTACTACCTACCTACCTACATCCCTCCCTAAACGGTTATAAGCTCTTAAGCAATTGATATTCGTAATAAATTTCGCATTAGTTAACTAAGTTGGACATTTAAATTGTTACCCAATGACACTTGGTATTTTGTTTGCATGTCCGTCCTCCCTGCTGGCTTGGTTAAATTGAAATGGATGAAGATCAAACACATAATAAATGTAACGAGCAACAATTCCAACAAAAACATCTGTAATGAGTTTAAAAAAAAACATCCAAAAACTACAAGTTGACAGATTGACACAACGTAACGAAATACAATGAAACGTAACGCATTTGTACGTTATGTACAAAACCCCGAATCTCATCAAGAATATTGAAACAAACGATTTTGTTTTAAATCAATTGCACTTCGCATTTGTTCGGAAGGTGTAATTGTATGTGGTAGTTAGTAGGTGCTGCTATAGTAACCCAGCAAAGGTTTGGAAAATTTAAAATTTTTAATATGATTTCACATCAACTTTCCGAACTAGACATGATTTGTAAAAATATCAAAGCTTAGACAAAATACAAGGTGGCGCAAAAGTAATCCTCCTATCAGAAAATGCTATAAATTTTGCGATTGGCCCCTAATGTCAGTTCTGTTTTGACATTTGTGTATTAAACACATGCGAAATACACGTTAATAAACAATGGTGCCTATTATGAACTAAATTCGATTTTCGACTGTAGTCGAAATAGCTGATCGATCGAATTGTCATTTGGTATTATGGCGCACATTCGTTGAAGAAAAGCACTATTGTGAATTTTACTGATTTGTTTTATTCACAGTAGTACAATTCTTTCAGCTGACACTGCAAACATTTTTTTAATTTTATTTGCAGTGTCGAAAGCAAAATTGTGTTCGTTGAAAAATTCGATACACAACGACATTTTCGACAGCGATGCCAACTTATAATACGAATTTTACATTCGATAGTCGATATTCGATAGTCAACGAATATCGTTTGTCGAATGCAACTCATAATAGGGGCCAATGTTACGCTACACTGCTCCAGAACGCGGAATATTGCTGACTATTTATTTGACCAATAATCGGTTGGTGACTTTGGCACAACGTGAATTTCGTCGCAGATTTCCTGGCCGTCCAACGCCTACTGGTGAAACACTGCGACGTTTAGCCGCTCGCCTCGAAGTGACTGGGACAACACGAGATGCTGCCAGGCGTGGCAGACCCCGGAGTAGCTGTTCTGCAGAGAATATTGCTGCTGTAGCCGAGGATGTCATGGAAGCGCCGTCGACATCGACCAGACGACGTGCCACGCAAATGGGTATCAGTCGACGGTCTTTACAGCGGATTTTGGTACAAGATTTGAAGATATTTCCGTACAAAGTCCAGACGGTGCATCAGCTCAAGCCATCCTTAATCACCACCAAGAGGAAGATGATTTTTCATCAAATATAATCATGAGTGATGAGGCCCATTTCCATCTTAGCGGGTACGTAAATAAGCAAAATTTACGCTTCTGGGGCACTGAAAATCCGCGCGTATCCCACGAAGAGCCATTACACCTGCCCAAAGTCACTGTATGGTGTGCTATTTTCGCTGGATGAGTCATCGGACCTTTTTTCTTCGAAGACGTCGCGGGCCAAACGGTTACTGTGAATGGTGAGCGCTAGAGAGCAATGATCAAGGAGTTCTTTTTGCCGCAACTTGATGAATTGGGATTGGAAAACATGTGGTTCCAACAGGACGGTGCAACAGCACACACTGCACGTGCCACAACCGCTATGCTGAAGGATGCATTTCCCGGGCGCCTAATCTCCCGTTTTGGCGATTTGCACTGGCCAGCAAGATCGCCTGATTTGACCGCTCCAGACTTCTTTTTGTGGGGCTTTTTGAAGTCGCGGGTTTATGTCAACAAGCCTCAGACTCTTGCAGCTCTTAAAGACAATATCCGCCGGAAGTTTTGGCCAAAGTGATGGAAAATGCCATAAAAAGGGCTCAAATGACAATCAAGTGTGGCGGCGGCCATTTATATGAGATCATATTTTCGACTTGATGTAAAAAAAATTAAAAGACCAAATAAAAATAATCCACAAGAAGAATCAAAGTTTTTAATTTTTTTTTAATTACAGCCAAAAAACATCGGAAGTTTACTTTTGCGCCACCTTGTATAAGGATCCAGAATATATATACTTTATAGGGTCGGAAAATTATATTGTGGAAATTACAAACGGAATGACAAACTTATATATACCCTTCTTACGAAGGTGAAGGGTATAAAAATAAGTCACAAATCGAGGTAGTCTTGATTTTTTGTTTATATCTCAGCTACTTGTGGGCGGATTATAGCAGATATATTGATGTTGAAGGGTATCTCCCACTTGTTTTCTTACTGGTTAAATAAAGAATTGGTTTTTGGTAAAGGATCGTTTCAGGGAAAATTAAATTTTAGTTAAGTGATTAATCGGGGGTTTCGTTCAAAATCGATGTTTTGTGTTTAATCTGTTTTTGGTGAAAATTAGAATTCGGGGTATATTTCACCATTTTATAAACCGAATTCTTACATACAGACTAGAATCTATTTGTGAAGGATCACTAAATATGCGTTACTTATCCGGGAGCTTTTTAAAGTGGAATTGTATTGTGTGACACCAAGTGAGAAAATGTTCAAAGCTGCATAAATGCCAGCTTAAAATTAATTTGAAATATCATCTACAGGAGAAAAAGGAGATACTCCCAGTCATGGAACAAAATATCATATTAACAGAACAGTTCCTCCTGGCGTGTTATCAAATGGCTACATCTAAACTACAACATCTTGCAATAAGAGTGTCCACATAGATATGTCAAGAAGGACCTTCGTATATACGATAAGAACATACAGATATATGTGGGCAGCATACATTGGATTCAAAATACCATAGTATATACAAAGATTAGATACAGAGATGTGGACAGGATCCAATAAATTGCAGCTTGTATATGGCAGCTTTAAACGAGCGTTCTTAGATATGATATCAATTCTGTTGTCGAAGGACCACACATGAATGTTTTTGTTGATTCATCAAATAGGGCAACTGAATATGTTACATATAATGAAGTGTGCATGTGACCCCACTATTAAGGAGTGAGTTCGTAAAATTCTTAACACACGTTTTTTATTAAAACTTTTAACCCAAGTATTGTTTGATTATTTTTTTGATCAAGTTACCTTTGTAAAGCATGTCAGTTATTATGTTTAATGTCAATTATGTTCATGTGTTGTTAATCAGATTAAAATGAGTGACGAGAAAAAAGTGCGTACTAATATTATTAAATATTTTCAACAAAACCGTTGGGTCAGCACTGACGATGTTTTCATCAGCACTGACGATATTTACATCAGTGCTGATTAATCAGCTATGACGTTGTTTTCATCAGTCCTGGTTAGTCAGCTCTGAGGATATTTACATCAGTACTGATTAATCAGCACTGATCAGTAATCATTCAGTGCAGCATCGAATAATAATTAAGTGTATTATTACATACTCAATCATGCAAGTTATTGTGACAATCATATATATGATTGTTTTAACCATATATATTATTGCGGCACTCTACTTGTACCATCACTCTGTTAAAGATTAATTATATTATTGTTATTTTTTAAAATACTATTTTAATAGTATTTTACCCGTTTTCCCCCTGTTTACCCCTTTCTGGACCAAGTATTGAAAAAAGTTATACCCTATTGACGCTTCCAAGTAAGGATCTATCTACATTCCAAATTTCAATAAAGTCGATTCAGCCGTTTAGGCGTGATGCTCAAACAAACAAACAAACAAACAAATAAACAAACAAACTTACAAAGACATTTATATATTTATATAGATTTATATAGATTTTGAACAAAACCCAACTTGTTCCTACAAAAAGTTGGCCAAACAATCAAAGGTCTGCCGCCAAACTGATTCCAATGTTATTCAACAGTACCGGGAGAACTTGTCCGTTGATAGAAAACCCGGTTCAGGTTGAAGAAATGCTCCACATGATGTTTCTAAAGCCAATAAATAGAAAGCATTTTCAAAAGAGCTCCCAACATATCCGGTAGGAAAGCAGCCCGGTTAGGTCAGTACTCGGTCTATTTGGTAGGAAAAGTTAAAGCTAATGCAGGTTTAAATACAAGGCTCAAAAAGTTCCTGACAGGAACGCTGCTAAAAATTTAGAGGCCAAAAACATACAAAAAATATACCTGCTGCATAATTGGTGACGAAACGTATGTTCTGGCAGATTTTTCGCAACTTCCTGGTCAAAAATTTTATGTTGCTGATGCTTAAGGGAATGTTGACGAAAAGTTTATGAACCAAAAGGCAAAAGAAGCCAATCATTTGTTACAAAGGGCTCTACAAATACTGAAATTTACATCAAGGAATGTTTACAAAAAAGGCTGCTTCCATTCACTAGACTTCTTAATGTGTCCACTAATTTTTGGCCTAATTTGGCATCTGTCACTATGGTAAGAAAGGTCTTGAGTGGTTCAAGAACAATAATGTGGTATTTGTACCAAGAGAGGCAAATCCTCCAAACTGCCTGGAGCTAAGTCCAGTGGATAGATATTGGGCTCTTGTTAAAAGAGAATTGAAGAGCACAAAAAAGGTGTACAAAAGTGTGATAGATTTTAAACGGAGATGGACAACCTATTCGAGCAAAGTGACAGAAAGCTCTATAAAAACGTTAATGGAAGGGTTCCGAAAAATGTTCAAAATTTCATCTCTAGTGATTAAAACTATAAAAATATATATTTTTTTTTTTTGTAAATTGCAATAAAAATTTCAATCAAATAAAAAAAATTTAAAGAATGTTTCGATATCACTCTTTAATAATAACAATTACTTGTTGCGGAAAACAAGTTTAGTTCTGGTATAACAGAGGTTGAGATGGATCGACATGCTTAGTTCCTATTGGTCCTGTTTATTTATGCCCAGCTTATGGTCATGGTCCAGGACCTAATAACACCTCCTGCATATTCGACTTCAAAGCAAGCCCTGCTTCATTTATTCCTGGACTAGCTTGACCCGGTGCGCTTCGCTACCCCCGTCGTAGTCTATGTTGGAAATTTCAATAAAATCGTTTCGGCCGTTTAGTATTTATTTTTTAAGAACTAAAGGTTTTAATTGCTAATAACTTTTAAACTGCCTTACCAATTTTTACACTATTAGTCTCATAGTAATCCTAAAAATCCTTTTACTATGAACTACCATATGTACTCAATACAGTTTTGTTATGGATTTCTCACTGTTATAAAGTTCAGAACACGGGTATAAATATGAAATATCGTTTGTGCCAAATTTATTTTAATTCAATGCATTAGTTTTTTCTTTGATATATTTTTACATAAATATATTAACGAAAAAAAAATTGTTTTTATTGTTGAATTTTGTATTTTTTTACGTTTAACTAAAATCCCGAAGTCCCGAAAAATCTCGAAATCACGAAAAATCCCGGGATGCCGAAAAATCCCGGGGTCCCGAAAAATCC